>CAHIKZ030005439.1:2000000-2215000 GCA_903632075.3 Acanthosepion pharaonis
TGTCAAATATTATAAATTATTAAAAACTGAGACTTAGAAACATGAACTAAATTTATTCAATTTTTTTTTAATCCTCAATTTTTATTGTCTCCTTTATAAAGAAATGTACAGTGTTAGAATAAGCTTTTAATCAACTATTTTTCTTCAAAATTTATCAGCCATTACAAAAAAAAAAAAAAGTAAAAACCACTTTTAGTTAACACAATTTGTAAAAATTCTTGCAAATTTAAAAAGCAAATGGTAAGAATCACTCCTCTTCTTAAGTTTTGTCAAAGTTTAACCTTTTTGCCCACAATAAAACAGCATGTGTCAAAAAGGACAGTTTTTCCATTGACCAAGCTATTACTTAACACTACTTCCACTCCCTCGGCAATGTCTATTCATTGTTTTAAAAAGTGATGATTACAATTTTAATAAAATTTAAACATATGAAAGTGAATTTTATATATTTTCTTTATTCTTTGAGAATTTATGACAGCAGTGTTAAACACTATTAGATTGTTTATTTACAAGAATAATTTTATATTTATAACATTCTAAAAATGCAAACAATCTAATACAATGCAATTTTTATCATCCACCAATTTATAAAGAAATAAGTATGAAAACAGTTTTTTTATTCATAAATTTATAAAAAATACTAAATCATAAAAATATGTGAACCAACTCTAATGAAATCATTATTATTTACCATTTTATAAAGTCCGAATTGTTTGGCAAACATTCCAAAGAACACAATATGTTGAGAATTTTGTAGGTTTTTATAAATTTTTGAATAAAAAGATCTTTTTAATTTTATTTATTTATAAAAGGGTAAATAACCCTGCATTGTAGTTGGTTCACATATTTTTATACTCTTGTAAATAAAAATTACCAAGGGATTCTCAGTAGTTGGTAATAGTGGTGTCAACTGAACATTGCCCAGATTTTCTTAAATTCATAATTATTGATTTTGCTGATATTTTCTTAGAAAAAACTAGTTCAGATTTTAAAAGTGAAAAATTATTTTATCAAGTTTTCTTCTCTACTAACCCAACATGCCACCCTATTTAAAATATCTGATATAATAGTAAATTAGAATGAATAAAATAAAAATAACAATAAAATATATTTCACACTTTCATGTTTTCTAAAAGACTGAAGAAACTATAAGTAAATTTCTCAATTGTTTCCTTGTTATAATAGATTATGTTACACTGTTTTGAGTATAATTTATTCCATAAAAGTTGACATCAACAAAACACAAATGCATTTATCAAACATGGTACAAATGAACAAAACATCTTTATTTCATAAAAATTTGGAGAAGTTCATCATTTACAATGAACAATTATTTGAATTAACAAGAGAATGTATATGAATGCTGACAGAATTATTTCTGTAATATTTTACCGATATCATATTCCTGTAATATTGGTAAAGTCTAAGTGTAAAAGACCTTACAAATGTAATGATTCTTTGGTGTGTCTGGTGGTTTCAGAAGCAGGTGATGACCCAAATTACATTTAGCTACATGAATTACTCAGCAGAAGATGGTTGAGACTATCTTTCAGCTGTGCTACAGAAAGGATATAGATGTTAAGATACTAGTTCTTCATTGCAGACCAATTCCATTTGGTTTGTTTTCTTCATTAACTCAATTCATAGAAATCAAAATGTGCTGTTAAAATGTTTAATTTTTTTTTTTTTTTTATCAGATTGGGGTTTGTTTTTTTTTGTTTTGTTTTTTAATTTAAAATTTGTTCTGTGAATGAAAAAAGAAAAAACTGACAATGTCAACTACCATACATATAGCAAGTTTTTTTTTTCAGACTACTAAGTATCAGTTTAAAGATAAGTACTTCAAATATTACTATCTTAAAAATATCAGATATTTATACATGTATAAATCTTTACTTTGGATAATTATTTTTTTAAAGAGTAAAAAAACTATTGGTACTGATCAAAACTTCAAAATGCAAGAAAAAGTTTAAGAGATTCCATAGACCAAGTCTTTAAAATATTTCTAGCTACATGTGTAAATTTCCATAAACTGAACCCTTTCTACTCTATGTATATCAAAAATATTATGAATATTGAAATATTGGATATCTACTTATTGAAATAGATCAGTTACTCAGTAAAGTGGTATCATCAAATGCAAAACAGTTTTTTTTAGAGATTTCTTACCCTGCATGAAAGCAATGCATAATTAGGTTAGATTTCACTTCATAATTGCTTAAGAAATTAATTAAAAAATTAATTAAAAATGTCAAGTTGCAATTAGCAATCAGATCAAAGTATTTTTCTCTGTACAGGATTTTCTTAAGTTTGTTAAAGAGCCATTCCAAATATCCTTAAAAAAACATTTTTAATTAATATTCAAAAATTTTGAAAAGTAATATTTTCCTTTAATAGGGTCATATGAAATTTAAACAGCTGCCAAATAGACCTAAATATAGTAAGTTTTAGTGTAAAGCAGATTTAATGGAGAAGCCAATAACAAGTATTGGGGATGGAAGAGCTTGTTCTTAGGCAAAAATTCTTTGCAATCAATATCAGCAGTAAAAAGAGAACCATTCCCAAGAGGGATAAGGAGTCCTTGAAAAGCCCTAAGTGCACATAAAACAATTATACTGCAAACAAATAGGAATGTTGCTATTTTGCATAGGAGATGACTTGAATGAAATCCAGCAGTTTGAGTTCTTCTTACAAGCAAAATACAGTAAATAAAATTGCAAATACATTTTATTGCAGGATTAATTTGTTCTTTTGGGATTCATAAAGAAGCATCATTGTCCCTTGATCTCTGAAAATGCAATGAAGTATGATTATTTAAGGAAAATATGATTTCTTTTAACTTTCCAAAATATTATGATTTTGAAAGCCAAACATGAATATTGAAAAAAAAAATACATGTTTTTCATTTGTATGTAAAAAAAAAGTAGCTCAATAGATAAATCATTGCACTGGAAATCAAATCATACAGTCCAACTTTCTAAAATTCTGATTTGGTCAAGTGAGAGCTAACAAATTTGCTTTGAGCTTGTAAAAAAGAACAGTAAGAAATAAAAGATTAATAAAATAACTATTTAGTATTTGGCTTAAACAGTCATGCATTTAAAAATAAGCTTTGATTTTAGCATTTTTGTTCATATTAATCATTTATTACTACTTAAATATCTTTGTTGTTCATTCTTTTACTTATAAACAAACTTTAGAACATATACTAATCTATGATATACCCAATTAGAACTAAGGTATATTTCAAAGGATTGTAATGATTACATAGATAATGTAATCCATTTTCATTTCATGAGAAACTATTAAAATACTGATAGGTTAAACTAAGCATCTGAATGCATCCGACTGTTCAACAGACATTTCACCATATGCTAACATCTCCATTTGTTTATTTCCAGTACCAAAATTTGGGCACAAGGTTTGAGAGTTTGAATTCTCTTTTCACTTCCCTATCACAGGGAATATATATATATAAATAAATAAATAAAGGGGAGAGGCTATAGTAGTTCCAATGAGAGAAAAGCGTGTGTAATAAAATGAAGAGAGAAACCACAAACGGATTTGGTTGTAATGAAGATTTTTTTTAAAAAATATATTATGCTTTATTTTCCATAATTTTGCTATACACGTTTCCGGTCTCACGACCTTCATCAGGCAAAGAGTGGATATTTCCATATATTATTAAAAGGAATTAATTTTTCGTATGTTTTTCGATGTTAAATATTCTCAATATTAGACATTCTATTTTTCGTGTGTTAGTGACCCAAATGTCTTTCTTGAACTGGCAGTGAAAGAATTCTGCATGAAGGGTAATAAAACAATTAAGACTGGTCTGAGAAAGGGTGAGAAAGATATCGATATTCTTATCTTTTAATGACCCTTGTGTGTTCTTAGATCTATTTCCATTTTTTGTGTTTTTGTCAGCATGCGTACACATATGTATATTCCTTCTCTATATACATACTGCCTTATCATAAGGAATTAGTATACACATACATACACAAACACAAACATATACATCCATATATACATACATACACATACTTACTATCTTGTGTAGGGTTTGCACATGTGCCTGTGAGCAGTTTATTGTTTTTGCCAATATGTGTATACATATTCGTGTTCCACATATAGCCGCTTGTGAGTGTATGTGCATGGATGTGAGTGGTTTGACCACTATATTTGGCCATTATGTGTGCACGTTGTGTGCTTTTGTGTGTGGGGTTATGATCTAATTAGTGCTGGTTTAAATTTGTTTATGAAGTTTTTTTTTCTTTGTATCTGTAGGTAAGAATAATTGTCTTTTTGGTATATTAGCATAATTTTAAATTCACATTTATAGATTTGTTGTGATACAAAGAGTTTTCTGTTGTCTGGTAATTTTATGTTGCTTTTGTGTAGGGAACCCTGTTGTTTAGTTTTTGCCTGATACCTATATATGATTTCTTGCATTTTGTGCATAAATCACATTTTTGGAGTTGCAGTTTAAATTTTTATTTATTATGAATGTCGTTTTGGGGTTTTCAAAAGTGTAGGAGTTTCCTTCTATAATGATGTCACAAACACCACATCTTTTTTTGTTGCATTTTGTGACTCCCTGTATTGTGTGTGAGTTAAATTTGGATGAGGTTAGTGTGTGTTTTAGGTTTTTAGATTGGCATTTGCTTTTAATTATTTTGGTTGTTTTTAGTAAATTTTTCAGTTTGTCATTCTTGACAAGTAGGTCTAGATTTTTTGTAATTTCTGTAAATAGTTCTGGATTGTTCTTGTTGTATGTTGAAACATATACTAGAGTTTATTTGATGTTACATTTCTTTGGATTTCATAGTTCATCTAAAGGAATTTTTTTTGCAAGTTCAAAACGTTTGTTCATTAGTGTTTTTGGGTAGCTTTGTTTTTTTAGAGTTTCATGTAGTTCTTCTAGGCAATTTTTTGGGAGGTGTTTGTTAGTCACTATAGTACAAACCCTACGTGCTAGAGAATAGGAGATGGCTCCTGAAATGAAGGTATTGTTGGGTGTCTGGAGGTTTGTGGTAGATATCTGTGATTATGTGGTTGTTTTTATTTCTAATGAGTATATCTAAAAATGGTAATTTGTTGAAATTATATTCTTGGGTGAATTTGATTTTTGGGTGTAAGTTTTGAAGTAGAGTGTGGAATTGGTTAATATCACCCCACAAGGATTTCCAGAAAATGAAACAATCATCTAAGTATCGTTTCCAGGATTTAGTGAAGTGGGTTTTTATATTTTCCCCATATATTTGTTCTATCTTTTTATAGAGGTTTTCCTCTAGGTAAGCTAATGTTAGAGTGGCATATGTAGGTGCCATTTTTGTTCCCATTGCAGTACCTAGGGTTTGGATATAGTTTTTGTTGTCAAATTCAAATGTGTTATTGTTTGGAATTAGGTCTATACTATCGATAAGGAATTCCTTAGTGAATCTGTGATGTAGTGTTTCTGAATGTTTTTCAATCCAGAATGCGATTGCCTCCTTACCTAATTCATTGGGTATGTTGCTAAATAGGCTACTAATGTCAAAAGTTGCCATAAGTGTTCCTTGATTTACTTTTTGTGGTATGGAACTATGAAAGTGAATATCATCTATGATGTAGCTCTTAACCTGGTTAGTAAAAGGTTGTAATATTGCGTCTATTAGGTTACTGAGTTTGCTAGTTGGACAGGCTGGTCCTGCTATTATGGGTCTGAATGTAAGGTCACTAGGGTTTGGGATGCTAATGTATTCAGATTTTTTGTGTCTGGATAGCTGCTTTTATTTCACTCATGTGTGAATATATATATATATATATATATATATATATATATATATATATATATATATATATATATACTTTAACTACCCAGGCACAAAAAATTAAGACATTGATATATAAATTATTTGACAATTTTTTTCAATAATTTTTCTATATCTCACAATCAAATTCAGGTAAGTTATGTCTAAACAGCCTCCTATCTATATCTATCAAAATAAGAAACTAGCCATAAAATGGTAATTTAGCCTTGATATAAATATTTTTGTTCGAGTATTTTAGAGATAGCTTAAAAAGAAGATATTACAATTTTAAAATTATTATGGCAAATACTACAAAAGCACTGAAAATAAAAACAAAAATTTGCCTTTAATATCAGGCCTCACAAAAAACTTAGATAACCATATTATAAAATTCAATGCAATACAAAAATACACAGTACCATTTTATTGACAGCTTTACAAATGAAAGATTGATGAATACACACCTGAAGTATATAACAGGAAGTAAATAATGTAGATACAAAATAACGCAGAGTTTTTGTTCTTGTATTATTGTTCATATATGTATATGAACCATAATACAAGAATAATAATAATTACCTTCTTTATGGTGTGCACATACACAAACACATATATAAGGTGTGTATGTGCACACACACCATAAAGAAGGTATTATTAGCTAACACCAGGTCATATACAAGCAGACATGAAACCTTTCTAAAAAAGGCCTTGTGTATCTTGTGCTCATTATCTTCAATTCATTCATGTACCTTTAAATATTTGTAATATCCACGAGTATAAATATTGGCAGAGGACAGATAATGTTTGAATTACATCATAAAAACATGCTGTTCAAATTACATTATAAAGCACTACCTGTTGCTGGTTGCTTACTGAAATAATTACTATGTCACCACAAAAGACAAAGGATGACAGTGCCACTCAGGGGTTACATGTAGCCCAAGGGTGGCTGGCAGCACATTTTTGCATTAGTCACTACTCTTAGGTTTTTTTATTTATTTATTTAAGTCTGGCTCACCTAAAAATTAAGAGTGCAAAGTTCAGAATTTTTCTTTAGAGTTTTCATGCCAAAATGTTAACCATTTAAGTTTGTGTCATTGGCAATTACATGACTAAGGTTTTATATTATGAATATTACTGTTCTAATATTATTGCATAGACATCAAGTGGCAATTATATATATATATATTCCTTTTCTATGCATATAAGAGTGCTCTATTTTAAATACTTTTAAAAATAACATTTTTAAATTATTAAGATTTCATTATATTAAAATAATTATAATCAATTAATTATATAATTGATATAATGAAAGAGCAGTACATTTTATTAATGATTGTAATGATTACTACAAAGCAATGCTTAAAATTCAAACATGATGGTAATGATTTTCAATTCAATCAATGATTCCCAAACTGTTTTATTTTTAAAACCAATAGAGGAGTTGCATTTGTCCAGAGAAGCAATTATTTTAAATGTCTTCAACAAAAAATTAAACATGTCACTCTTATAAAATGCTATAAAAATATTTCTTTTTATAAACTTGAATATTCCTTGTCAGAAAAACATTATATTAGATTTTATAATATTAATCATAATTGTTTTTAAATAAAAATAAATGAAAGTCAGAATATTAGTCTGATATACATCATTAAAAATAAAAGATAAGAACTTTGGCATTAAGTAGACATCATAAAGAGAAACTAAAGTTGTGTTAAAAAGTACATGAAAACTGATTTCTCAAAATGAACTGAGATCTATATTGGATGAACCTGATGACTGAACTAGAGGTTGGATCTTTCAACTAACAACATAAACAATGTTTTTGGCTGTTAGTGTAAACAGTAAAATTATAGTTCCTTCTAAATTGATGATATCAAGATAAATGCAGAGAATTATTATAAGTTCTTAGATAAGGTATTTTATTTTTAGTAGTAAAAGTCACAACTAAAAAGCTTTAAGATAAAGAGTATACTCATGCAAAATAATGCTCTCTCACATTCTGTAATGCTGAATATTACCCACCTTGCCAAAAAAAGGTTTCAAAGACATCAGATTAATAGAACAGCTCCCAGCCTCTTTAGATATTAATCCAATAGTAAACTTATGGATTATCATAAAATAGAAGTGTATGAGAATGGAAAACAACATTCAAGCAAAGACCTCCTCTGGAAAGCAATAAAAACTGCTGCAAGTGATGTTAAAGTTGAAACACTAGAAAAGTGAACAAAATCAACAAATGAAAGACTCATAAAGGTTATAGAATGTCAATGAGCCCATATTAATGTAAAATAATGAAGTGATTTATTCAGGTATATGGATATTGTGTGAATCAATTATATGTTTCTATGGCCCATATCCTTTGGATGTATTTTTAATAAAAATGTTGCACCCATTTTTTTTTTGTATAATAAAACCTGACACCCCACAAAACAAGTTAGCAATATTTTAAATAAGGATAGATATAAAATGAAATTTGAATTATATTGCTCATATAAATATATTTTGAAAATATTTCCAGTTTTATTGTGAAAACATTGATTTGCATAATAAAATATGATAATGTGTACTATTTTATGCACTTTATAGGTATTCTTATTTATGGTAGCATTCATAAAGTTATAGGATAATTGTCTAGTATTGTATAGGACCTCCTCTACACTAGAAAAACGCAGCAGCTTGATGTGGCATCAATTCAACAAATTGTAAAACCATGTAATTTTGCTAGCTGTTCAGTTTCCTGATATTTGCAGGTACAGGATCTTGCATATAAACAGACCACCCCATCACATCCCATAAACTCTCAATTGCGCTCATGTTTAGTAAACAAGGAAGCCATAACAATCATTGAAAGTCTCTGGAATTTTCCTCAAATTAATTCTGGGCAACTTGGGCTTGATAACACAGGACATTATGTTGCTGAAATAAGTCAACATTATTGAGGTATATGGAGTCCATGAATGGGTACAAATGGTCATAAAGCAGTGCAACAGTGCTCACTGGGCAATAACACTTTTAGGCAGACTAAAGGAATCAATCTATGCTATGTAAACTCACACCATAATGGAACCATTACCAGCCTGTATAATGCCTTGTTGATAACAGGGATATATGGCCTCATTGAGTTTGCATGAAACAATCATGACTCATCAGATCTCATATGTTGTCAGTCCTCTAAGATCTAATTAGCAAAACCACAAACCCAAATGGTGTGCTGTGTCCAGTACCATTGTTTTAAGGACACTGTTGGTCTTCTATTTCCATATACTTTGGAAGCTAAAGCATACTGAATTGATCTGATGGAATGCATCTAATACCTCCTGTCACTTGCGTAACAATTCTAATCAGATGCCTCAAGTAACTGTCATTAAGAATCTGGGGTAGGCCATTGTGAAGTTTATAGTGAGCAGTAATGCTTTTCATCAGGTACTCCCAGTACACACACAACAGTATAGATCAAGATATATAGAACATCTCTCCAATTTCAAAAATGGAATGTTCAATCCATATGGCACCTAATATCATATCCAATCTAAATTCCAATAATGAGCAGATGAACCAGAGTTCACACTGACTTACCAAATATCAGAGCACAAATGATGTAGATTTGAGTATTTCTAGGACATCAAGGTTAGGATGGCGCTACCTACTATTACCTTAATATATTGTTATTCCACAAATTTTGGCATGTCAGTATATATATTTTTTTTACTAATTTACAAAATTTTAGATATTATTTTTATTCATTTCACTCCAAGCAAGGCAATAATACCACTAAAACACAAAGGGTTACTGAGAGTAAAAGAATATTAAAAGATGTTAGCGAGGAGGTAGACCAATACAATAAATGAACAGGATTCAGGAAGACAGAAGATGGCAATTGATGTTGTATTTAAATTTTTGACGATTGTAGGTCACAGGGAAGCAAGAAACTAAGAGTTCCACAGGTAAAAAGTGTGAGAAAAGAACTTACAATTACATCTAGTTATTTCAACAGTAAAACCATGAGACTTGGTTGCCAATTTAGTAGTATCCTTAAATTCATAACTATTAAAATTAAATATTTCTCTGGACTTACAAATAAGTATATATTAAGCATGTATATGTACATAAATTGATCCATAAAAGTAAAACATCTTTATTTAAGAAAAGAAAAAAAAAAGTTACTTGGGAACACATAAGAGGAATAATTCATTTTTGTCTTTCAATATTTATCCTAAATTTATATGAAATGGAAAGGTACATTTTTGGACAGGAACAGATAGCAGCAACATCAGCTAATATTAAAATATAAGTTTAATCAGTGTTACCAACAAATGACCTTTACTGAAAGATAAATATACTTTCCCTCCTCAAGTCATTATTATTGGCATTTATGATGTGTTGCAGAGTTCAGCTCTTAATCCTTAATGAAGTTATATATATATATATATATATATATATATATATATATATATATATATATATATATATATATATATATATCTCAGTATTTGCATATTTTGGAAAAAGACTTTTTGGGTAATTTCCATAGAATGATCATGCATTTTTGTTCTTCAAGAAATCAAAAATAAATCTGAAATAATATACAGGCCATTCAAGTTCAGTTTTTATATAATGTTATCCATTGATGACATGTTTAGCACTTCTTTTAGATGGTTACATGTACAATTCACTTTTACACTCATTCCAATACAAATACATCATTCTTGAAAATTTTTTTTTTTTTTTTAACACACAGTATAGACAGATAATTAAGTAGATTATATAGTGTGCTACATAAAATTCCAGGCAACTTAAGGTATGAAATGGTTGAAAGAAAAAAAAATGAGTTTATTTCCTGCAAGGATGGTTTCAGATGAGTAAAGTACCCAGTAAGACAAGAAATGATGGATAACACTGCAACTAAATAGATTGATTAATCTTCTCAAAGTCCTCAAATTTTAGGATAGCACTTTTTACATATGTGAGTGAGTGAAAGAAAAAAATCATGGCAGATTACCTAATTTGTGATCAAAGATGTGATAGAATTTTAAAGAAAAATTTAAAGCATTATTTACATTGATGAGGAAAATTAAAATTAAATACAAAACAAATACCAAAAAATTAATCCAAGAAAAAAAATTTGAATATTGTTATACTCATGATTTTCAAAATTTGTAAAAGAATTAATTTTTTTCTTTAACTTAGCACCTTAATAACAATGAAAACCAATACATATTAAGTCTTTTTTTTAAGTGTACAAGTCAACAAATCTGTTTTTTGTTACATCTCAAATCTATTAACAAAGCAAAAAAGATACATCAACAAAGTACTGCATTATAAGACAAAACTTGAATATTTTTATGTAAGAAACTCAAAGAGAAACACCTATATCAACAGTATCAATAGATACATTATATATATTAGAAAACTAACAAATAGAGAATCTTTCTGCTTAATTTTAAAAATAATTTTTCTTTTTCTCTGAGGTGAGTCTTAGTGATTAAGTTTCAACCAATTAACATAGATAATTGAAAAATTCATAATCTGAAATTCAATTCTCTGGTCATTAAATTTACACAAAAAGTACCGATTGGTACAACATCTAATAAAAACATTTTAAATTGAAAACTTATTTACATAAGCAGGAGCACTAAAATTACTTTTGAGTAAGATTATAAAATATTTTGTTGTTACACTGAACAATCTAAAGGTAACTTAAAAGCAGTACATGTTTGAAGGAAAGAATAACTCAACATTTTTTAAATAATCCTTTTCACTTCAAAGAAAAAGTAAGTATTTTCTAAATACTAAACTGCTAAACAAGAGAAATTCAGTTATTTAATTACACAATTGTAATTAATTTTTTCACAAATTTATTTCTAATACAGCTGTGAAAATAAGTATAAAACACCCCATGAATTTGTAAATAATTTTCTTATTACTGCCCAAATTCCTCTGAAAATTTGTGTGTGGTGCCTAGATCCGATGGTATTAGTATACATGTTCGATTTTATAACAACTTTCCACCAAAAAAAGTTAAGAAAGTTATTAAAAAAAATATGTTTTTGAGATTGGAAATAAGCATAGGACAGTTTTGAAAATTTGTATTTAACAGCAAAATTGTACAAAATTCAATATTTACATTTATTCCCTTTCAATTGTAATACTTCAACACACCTGTTTTGCATTGAATCAATAAGTTTTCTGAGAGTTTCAGATTGAATTTCATTTCAATACTGTTTAATGCAAGATTTTAAAGTTTCTTTACCTTCCAATTGATATTTATTTTTGTATACTCTTCTTGACAAAATTCCCCACAAATTTACTATTGGGTTTAAATCTGGAGAATTAGTGGGCCAGTCCAAAACTTCAATATTTTTTGTTTTAAACCAGTGTTTCGTGAGACTAGAAGTGTGTATGGCTGCATTGTCCTGCTGAAAAATGGCATTATTGGTGTCTAGACGATTCATAAATGGGACAAGACTTTTTCTAACACATTGATATATCAAGCAGAGTTTTGTTTCTGTTCCATCACTACTAAATCACCCTTTCCTGATGCAAAAAAGGCTCCCCAAACTATAACAGATCCTCCTCCAAATGGTCATTTTGAAAACAGCTGCTTCTCCTTTCTTAAATCATGCCAATAACCCTGCTAGCTGTCGGGCCCATCCAAATTAAAATTTTTCTCATCAGAAAACACCACAGTTTCCCATTTCTCTTTTGTCCATGTTACTTTTTTCTTTACTGCATCTTCTTGAGTTTAGCTGTTAAACCAGGGGCTGTCTTCCTGTTCCGATACACAAGATTTGGCAATTCATGGAGAAGTTGACAAACTCTTCTTGCAGTGATGGGTAAATTCTGAGATTTTTGCATTACTTCTTAAAAGTATTAGTTTTCACATCCACATTTCTTTTTGTCATATGTTCAAAGAGATTAAAAGCCTTACACTTACCTCACGCCAAAAATAGAACTTAGCCCTTATAGCCTACAACTTTATACTGTTGAACTTTAAAAAAATCTATTCCATCATATTCTGTAATATTTTAGAAACATACAAGCAACAGCCAAGATTGAAAATCTAAGCACTGATGTATCAGTTATGAGGGAAAATTCCCAAAATGCCAAAACTTAAAAATCATAGTATGATATTTAATGCAACAATAAATGCAATGTTATAATTTATGCTTAGAATGTCATGGTATTATTATAATAGCATTTTAATTTACACTCTGAAATGGAGACTTTCTTATGTCATCGTTAACAATCTGAGGGATCATCACCACAAGTAGACAACTGAGTAGATAAGAAATGACTAAGGAAAGAAATAAGTATTCTGAATGAATCAATAAAATCTTTTGAATTTTTTATATACCTAGGTAGAGAGATAAATTCTACTGAAAAGGGTGTGAAAATTTGCACAGCCTGAAATGTCTTGAATAAAATGGATGTAGACTGGAAATCTGATCTACCAGACAACCTAAACCAGAGATACTTTCAAGCTACTGTAGAGGTGGTGTTAATGTATGGTGCCAATGCTTGGACATTAACAAAGCCTTAGAGTCTAAGCTTGATGGAACCTATACTTAGATTCTGAGAGCTATACTTAACATCTCCTGGAGACAACATCCAACTAAATCACAGCTCTATGAACCCATCCATGATATTTCTACAATATGTAGTGAGCAGAACAAGAACTTGGGAGTTATCTACTGCCATGGAGCAAGACAAGTCGGTCTCCCAACAACCATCTACATTGACCATCTATGTTATGACACAGAATGCCTTCCTAATGACTTTTCAACCTTGATGTAGAACTGTGATGGTTGGTGTGATAGACTCATGAATGGCCAACTGAATAAAAAAAATTATCATTTATGAGCTAAAATATATTTAGCATACTTAAACACTTATAGATAAATTATTATTCACAAAAACATACAAATTTCATAAATATTCAATAAATTGTATTGATAAACAGTCTTCATTTTAAGTGAATAAGTTGATAGAGCAATGATAAAATCAAACAAAAAACACAACCTGCAATTAAAATCTCGTGTTGTGAAGTAATCATCAGGCAATTCAATTAAGAACCCAGATTATTAGCTAAAAGAGAAGTGGTCGCTAAATGTAAACATGGAAATAAATTTCTGTTGTGCCATCTAGCCCTTGATTGTTGAATGATATGTGCATATTTATGAATAGACAATAAACTAGGTTTATTAATTGCTTGATGATTGCCTCACAGAATGAAACTCAGTTGCAAGATGTGTTTTTCTTCCTTTTTTTTGAATACAGTGGGGGGAAAAAAATAGAAAAATTGCATATGCCTAATAAATGTTTATAATATGTCAAAAAAAAAAAAATATATATATTATAGTACAAGACCAAAAAGATGCAAGTAATATTATGAAATAGTAACTAGTTAAATGATTACTTGTAAGCATTAAAAGAAGGAAAGTTGCGTAATAAGTATTAACAATTATATTGAATAATTAAATAATTTTTCATAAAAAGAAAGTCAATTCCTGACAAACAATATTTAGACATGTAGTCATAATTAACAGAGTAAACAGAATGGTGCCAAACCGAGAGTGAGAGAAGCACTTAGCCATATTGTAAGCAGACAGAAACAATCTGAATATTTGTTAATAGTGACTACAAGCCATTGCATGAAAGACAAAGATAAAAAAAAAAAAAAAAAAAAAAGGGAAGTGATTTGGAAAATATTTAGTCAGGCATAGATTGACTACTCACCAGTAAGTGAAAATACAGTGGGTGTAAAAGTTTGGTCCAAATACAAAAATCAAACAAAATTTGAGAGAAGACTGAACATTGAAAAATTATATACCAAATTAGAAACAAGTGGTGCAATCCCAATTTCTAGTGTCAGAGACACAATCTCCTGATTAATGTTTCATCATTTAATCAAGAGTCTGCTTTAATCTGTTCCTTTCAAAATTTCAGTTTGCCTTTTTAGAAACATTTAGGATGTGACTAAGATCAATACAAAGAGAAATTCAGAAAGACATGAAGGAAGTCAGAATAGTGCAGATCTACAAAAATACTATCAAACAAATGCTTCATAATTAAGGTCATTATTTTTGAACACCAAGAAAGACTCCACTGTTGAAATCCAGGATAATTCACTAACACTAACATTCACTAAAGAACATTTGGAGAAAGCCATGTCTTTCTAAAATTCCATAATAGAATGAGATGAGATGAAAACAGAATTATTCAAAATGAAGTAAAACTAAGAACTATACATACTAAACAGAGAACATGAGTTACAGTGAACATTGTTGGAGGTAAAATAACAGTATAAGGAAATTTTCCTTCAAGAGGAATTGGCATGTTTTATGTGATCGAAGGGAAAATGGTTGGTGCTATATATTGATAGATTTTAGAAAGCACCTGCAATTGTCTGTTAAAGCTTTGAAACAGGATATTGGATTTATCAACAGGAAAATGATCCAAAGCATAAAACCAGGCCAACGATGAATCATTTCCAGAACATATCAGAGTGGCCCAAAAAGTTTTTAAAAATTTAATTTCAAAAGTGTCCAAGAAAATTTGTTGATCTGAACGTAATTTGTCAAGAACAATGAGCTGAAACCTTCAGACACTTGGTAATATTGTATCCTAAGAAATTGGAAGCTATGCAAAAGTAAAAGACATACAACCAATTATTGAATTATTTTAAAAATAAATTTGTTGCTTTGCTCTTCTTTGATTTTTGTAATTTTTCAAAGTTTAATCTTGTTTCAATATTTTTTTATATTTTTGTATTTGCCTTATTTGGTTCAAATTCTGTCACTTTTGAAACTGTATAACTAAGTTTTTACAACACATCAGATAATTTTGGCATCCACTGTATAAGCAAAACTTAACTACAGAAATGACATTTATGTTACATACAGGAACATAAAATTTATATATTACCATTTTGCAAAGAGTTATTTTTCTATATTTTTGACAAATCTTTTAAACTAAAAAGTACCACAAAATTTACATTTATACCATAATTCTGAATTTTATTTATATCATGAAAAACAAATGCTACCACTGACAGAAGCAACCTGTCAAAGAAGTTTTAGTCTGATTTGTTTTAATTCTAAGGCTTTTAAAATATGGCAACATTTAAAGTATTCACTACATAAAGATGACAGATGTCATAAATACTTTAATAGAAAAACAGGATTCACTTTTTTGCAGTTTTTACTAAAGCTTGAGCCTCACTATCCAGGGATTCGCTAGTCCAGAAGTTCCAACTGTTCAGGTCAGTAATTTGAATCTTGTGGTCATTTAAATACGAAAAAAATTATTGGTACAAATGATATCTGAGGAAAAAAACAAGCTTGTATAAATTAAGTTTATCCTCAAAATCTGTGCCATCATTAAGAAATTGAAGGAAATTTTATATAAAAATTGTGTGCAAATAAAAATTCAATAGAATATCTATTTTCATCACAGATAATGAATTGTAAATTTAAAAGAAAAAATAAATATTGAGTGGACAAATAGTTTAAAATGTTATCCAGAAATGAAGTCTCCTAAATTTAGTTAAACATACATAATCACAAAGTGATGCTGGACCATTTAAATGAATAGAAGATATCTTGCAAGACAAATAGCCAGTGGCTAGATTTGATAAAATATAGAATAAAGAGTAAGACGATAACTCAGTTAAAATTTTTAAATTTAATTTCACAAAATGACTTACCAATGAGAATCTTGAAGGTCAGTTTGTTAGATATTCTTAATGAAGCAATTACTATTTTGTTCATGTAGATTTAAAAAAAAAAAAAACATGGCTGCTAGAAGAGATATCATTTACTTTGGTTTGAAAGTCTATTTTCTCATTAGGAAAGTACCTTATTAGAAATATTAAACCTCTTGGCTACCAATCGTTTGCTTAACCATAAATGTAATCTTGTGGTATATATTAAATGCATAAAAATATAAATATTTTAATTAACATTAACAAAAATTTTAAATGCTACATGCTCTACTATTAAAATATGCCTTGAAGTGAATTTTCAATTGATAGAATATTGGAAAGAGAAAAAGGATTATACATAAACCGAACTGAATCTTTTGGTTGAAATTAAATTTCAGAATGTAAAATTTCTAGGTTTTCTCAGGAAATCATTACAATTCACAAAAAATAATTTTTATCATAAAGTATCCTAAAAGACATGGAGAAAATACATCAATGAAATCAAATCCAATATGGCTTCAACAATATTTCTTAAAAAGTAAGAGTCAGCTCTCAGAAAAGGATATTAAAAACATCATGTTTCTCTAATTAGCCCACCTTTCTCCATTACAGATTGAATGATCTAGTTTTTGAATACATGTACAAATATATACATAACTTTTTCTTTTAGATAGACATTACTTCAGTAATTCCATAGTTAAATCCTGTAAAGAGAAAAGACACTTAATTCCTATCATTGTTTTTTTTTAATATTTTAGATACATGCTATGATTTAATGCAATTTACAACAAACTCATTAATAACCAAAATTCAAATTAGAACTTTACTACATTTAAATAAAGCATAATATTTTATAAACACTAATGGTATTTTAAGATGTTTTACAATGTAGGGATAGTTTCACTTATCAAAACCTTAATAAGTCATGTATGTCATTAATAAAAAATACTTTTTATGTAAAAAGTAGAAAATTTAAGCTGCATTCAAAAAATTCTTTACACATGAATCAGAATTGCAGGTTATATCATCTATATGGTTGAACGAAAGAATTGTCATTTTGTGACTTGCATGGTCAGCCTGTGATTAATCATACCAATTGTAGTCAACCATTTGGCACGAACAGTTCATAGAATAAGTAGAAACAAACTCAGTAAGAAAGCAGTTAAATAGCAGAAAAGAAAAATACAAAGCAAATATAGATAAATTAGTCAGATATAGGTAACCAGAAACAAAGTAAACTTTACTACGTGTTTTGTCACATCAGTTTGTGTGTGTTTTGAGATAGCTAGCTTATGGTTAAGATTTAGAGCCAAACTAATACATTCCTTAAAATGGTAGAAATTAGAAAATTTACTGTTTATAAATTTTTCATGTATGATCACAGGAAAAAAAAAAGCAAATATTAAAAGAATTTTATATTGAAAACTTTAATAGATAGATTGTATTTTTTAAATAACTATTAAAAAGTGGTTAACAGTGCAAAATGCAGAAAGTACAAGGTAGAAAATTTAACTGTCTGTAACAGTTTCCTTATAAATTTTTAAATTTTCTAACACTAAAAAACTATATACAATAAAAGCAGTGATAATAGAAGATGCAATATGCTTAACCATTTCCCTACATGTAATTTCATAACAAATATTTGTTAAATATATAACATATTGAAAGTTATTTATAATCAACATTAATAAAAAAAAATCAAATATGAAGTACAAAGAGTAAGAATTCATATATCACAATCTCATAACATTCAAAAATATTGTTTTAAGTTTAAATAAAATCATTGCATTTTTTTTATCTCAAGCATTCTTACACCAATTGTACAAAGTAATAAATTTTAAGAAAAAGAAAAAAAAGATAACTTATGCTAAAAATGGTCATCACAAATGAAAGTTGTAAAACCTGTTTTTAGTTTCTGAGATTATAGTCTGATCTTTTTTCGACTTATGTAGTACAATTTTTTATGCATTGTGTTTCTTTATGAAATTTTTTTCTTGTAGATTAAATTATTCACATTTTGATGTAAAGAGCTTGAATTTATAACAGGAACTTCAAGATGTTGAAAAGTTCTCAGTTAGACTAAGAAGGGATTCCAAGAAGAAATGATAATGTTTGGTCATTAAGCTGAAAACTTTCTGACACTCTCTAGGAGTGAAAAGATTTACATGAAGGAAAAAATACATGGAAAACAGGTAGCTTAAGAAAAGTGAGTATGTATGAAATACATAATCAGGTTTTGAAGTGATAACAAGCTACTTGGAGAAACTGAGTAAAGAATTAAAATAAGTGAGAGTCTGCCAAGTTTTATGCTATCTGTTATCACATCAACTCTGGCAGTGCAGAGAGTAAGCAATCCAAAGCTATCTGTAGAGACCAAGATTAGCTCTTGAATCAGTGTAGTACATAGGATGTTGGTTAATGGGGGAAAAGATAACTGAAAAACAAAAAAGGCACATCGTACTGGACTTATTCTTACTTAAAACACAGCAAGTCTTAAATTTATAGAACCCTCACTACCAAAAAGCAATAATAAATACACATTTGTACAATTATTTTGACCTCATGAACAGAGCAAATATATAACAAATGCTGAACAAAACATTATTTAATCTTATACCAGAATAATATTGATTAAATAGAATAACAAAAATCACTCTTTGTTAAAATAATGCATATAAATGCTAGAAGTTTGATCAGTCTTCCATTGTTGATGCAATTTCCAAATGAAATGCTATGAATTGAAGACCTTATCCAGGTTCACAAATGCCATATAGAGGGGTTTCTCTACAACCAGATATTTCTCTTGCAGTCATCACACGATACAGATTGTATCTAGGGTTATATGGCCTGGCATAAATCCAAACTGCACGTCAGTGATATTGACCTCTGACGAATGAAACAGCCTGCCATGTGCTCAAGCACATTCATAACCTGGTTGAGCAGCTTGAGGCCTCTGTAGTTACCACTCAAGAGAGTAGCACCTTTTCCTTTGTAGAGACTGATTATGATACTGTCACCCACCCTGTCAGACAGAATACTCCCATTGTGCATAACTGAGGCAAATGAGATGGCAAATAATAATGTCTCCAGCTTCACTGGAAGCCTTCAGCATCTGTCATTATCCAAGAGTTACCAACTGCCTTGCCATTTTTCATGCTGCCAATACTCTCAATGACCCACTCCAGTGTGATCTCAGGGGCTGGACATTCAACTGGAGGTTGTTCCAATGGATAGTCAGGACCCCCAGCCAAACTCCACATTGGAAAGTTGCTTGTTGTGCTCTTTTCAGGCAGCTTTCTTAGCTTCCCTGTCCATGTGCATTGTTACATACAGGCTTCTTACCAATGACATCCTGATTCTCCTGTCCTATTTGGCTCACTAAGTAGAAGATATCAGTGCTATTGGGATCAACATTTTTGAAGACAGACTTCTCAGCTACAGACTTTGTGAGATAGACTACCTTATTTGACCACCACTTAGCTTTTTTGTGGATTCCTGCATGGATGCTTCCCCCCTCAACACTACAATCTTAATCTCTTCAAGTCAAATGTCAATATTCCAATTTACTAAAACTCATATTTTCAACAGATCCATTGAATAGTGCAAATTTTTAAATCCACAAATATACTGTTCATTTAATTCTAATTTACCAAAATAGTAAGAGACAGAAAAAATAAATGAGGCTTGGTCTAAAAGTAATGCATGTTCTTCAGTTACAACAGACTTAATAGTAGAAAGAATACCAAAATGAACAGAAAAGTCTCAGGATTCAAAATCCAGTCCTCAAAAGTCTTTTCTTTTCTCAATTGTGTCATTTCAACCTTAAATGAGAGCATGTATATCCACTTTGTAGAAAGTTCTTCACTGCTTTTTTATCCATGTGAAAGTTGCTTCTTTTTTTTTAACCTATTGTCTTCTGTAGGCTTACTCCATGGGTTCAAATAGATAGTCTGAGGGCACCAAGTTAGACTGTAAGGTGAATGAGGTAAGATGGTCCAGCCAAGCTCTATTATTGCCTATCTGATCCATAAATCCATAAGCTGCTATTAGGCCTTGTATTTTCATGTAAAAGTTTCACTCATTGTCAAATGTGGCTTAGGCTGAAGAAACTTATCCACATTTTGGCAATGTGGCCATGTAGGAATCAGAATTCAGTAATGCTATTGTCGGTACCTCCACTGAATTTTCGATATAACCTCAGGTTTAAAATAAATTTTTTAAAATGAAAAAGCATTCTTGAAGATTTCATTTTAGCTTTAATTGAAAGCTAAATTATTAAATTTACTATTTCCAGTAAGCAAAATACTCTGGTATTTCAAATAGAAATTATATAGATTTGAATGTCAATTTTTTGCTCACTTTCTCAAAATTGATTACAAGTGGACATTTTCTCACAATTTAACACATTTGATTATCAGTTTTAAAAAAACCTTCCAAAAATAAAATATATATATTTGTGACACATTATTTGAAGAAAATTAGCAAATTTAAATTAATCTGATTTGAAACAAATATTACTTATAGATAAAAAAATGTAGTATACAAGTATTTCTTAACCATGTGTCTTATTTTTTCTGATGTTGTGATTGATTTATTGACAGCTAAATATGGTTGACTAGAATTGACATAAATTTACAGAATCTAAGTGAACACATTTTTTGGGTTTTTAACTACCTAGTAATTTTTACAAATTAACAATATTTTCAACAATTATCTAATATTTAAAGTTTTAAAACTTTGAAGGGATGATATGCAAAGTCTGTGGAGATGTAAACGTGCAATGAATAAAAATAATAAATAAATAAATTTTAAAAAAGTGAAAACAATTCTTGTAAAAATTCATTATTCATAAAAAAAAAAAAAAAATGTTTTCTTAAGAGAATAGGGTCCTTAATATATCTTATTTATAAAATCAATTAAAAGCTTTTCTAATTAAATAATGTCATAGTTTTATTGCATTTTTTACTTTACAATTCAAAGCAGATTTTCGGTAACTGTGTCTTGCTTGAAAAAAAAAAAAAAAAAAGGAAGAGATTTACATTCTCCAACCTAATAAAAAAATGTTTTGGAAAGAAAATTTAATTTTTTAAAACTTCATGAAATTAATTTTTTTTTTTTTTTTTTTAACCAAGATTTTCTTAAAAAAAATTCATTTCAAAAATACTTTCATTCATTTGTGAATAATTCCTGAAAGTTTCATTAAAAGTCGACAGTCACTTGATTTTTACAAACATTTCCAAATCAATGTTTCTCAACAGAAAAAAAACAAAAACATTAATCGTAATTGTTACATCAACCACTGAGGTAAAACAACAAGATTTTTAACCAAAATTTCAAATGTGCTAGAAGGGATTAAAAAAAATTTAATAAAATAATAGAAATACTTTAGTCTTTCCTCTTAATAAACATTTTGACAATAAAACTTTGTTTTTATTAAGTTTGGGCCTTTTTCATCACATGCTATGCTGTTTCTCAGCAAAAAAAAAAGTGGAGGTACCTATGCTATTGGTATAAAAATAAAAAAAAAACATGGGTAAAAGCATGGCTCTTCTGTTCCATAATAGTAGCCAGTCAATAAGTTGTTCTTTTCTATCTAGGATTATCATTAACTCTACTGACCCATCACCTTACTGTGCTTACATGAAGTGCAGGATTTCCATACTAGTCTCCTGTTAATGTCTGCAACACTTTTTCCTCCAAAAAAATGAAAAAGAAATTTCCAAAAGAAATTCTATACAACACTTTGCTTTCTATATGCATTCAGAGGGGGCAACCATTTTGAAAGAGGATTATGAGTAAAAAAAAAAAAAAAGAGATTATCTCCACAAATTTTCCATATTGGTTTCTAGACACTTTATAGCTTTAAAAGAAAAAAAAAAAAATAATAATAATAATAATAGAAATCCTGACTAATACTTTTAATATTAGAACAAGCATTACTTTCTGACTAACCCTCATACTTATTAACTGCATAAAGTAGAAATAAGTATCACAGGATATATTTTTGTTTTTCAAATTTAGTACAGGGACAACAGAATAAATGATTTGTGCAATGTTGGATGTTTGAGACTTTTTTTTTCTGCCAAGACGAACTGCATTGATTTCTGTCACTGAAATAAAATGTAAACAAGAGAAAATACACAAGAGTTATTCTTATTTTATTAACTTATATTCATAGAGTAAGTACCCATTATAGGTAGAAGCCTATTATATACTTCTTAATTTGTTTTATAAATGTCAGTTTATTGAAAATAACAGCATTTTACAAAATTGCTTCTATATTCCTATAGGAAATTTGTTTTTGTTTGGCTTAAACAAGTGCATTAAATTAAAACTTGATATATACACCCATTATGTTTAACAAAAAAGAAAAAAGACTGATTATTAATACTTAATACTTGTGTTAGTCTGAAAGTTTCATTGATTTCCTTACAATAATAGAAGAGTTCAATATTATCAAGAATCAAATGTTACAATCTTTGAGGCTTTCATCTATAATGATTTGCAGGAATAGTATCATTTGTAAAGAACTGTTGGCTGATAAATATTACTTGTGAAAATAGTTCCTTTGAAGCCATGTCTAGATGAGGAGAGTTTATGATTTGAGGTACTGCTTTTAATGCAGAACGGACTGAGATTTCAATCTACAAATCTATGAAAGACACAAAAACATTCTGTAGCTCTTTGAGGATATCAGAACAGCAACAATAGCTTTAAAAAAATATAATAAAGATTTGTTAAGAGAAAAATAAAGTACATAGCAAAATAATAGTTTCCATTTTAGAATGTTCATATATGAACAAAAACTAACAAGAATTCTATGCAACATACATTAAAAATAACAAATCAATGCCAATATATCAATTTTGTTACAGTTTATGAAATGAGATTGTGATTTATAAAAGCTAATATAAAAATTTGCAAATATTTATGTCATGGAGAAAAATGAATTTCAGCAGTCTCATTTTTATTTCTGTTTATTTTTCATTTGTTTATACATTTTTGATATAGAAAAAGAATAAGAAAAATTTCAATATTCCCTTAAACATTTCTATATTATTATCCTTATGTTTGTTTTCTTATTTCAACAAGTATTTAGTCATTTTATGATATAGCAACAAGAAATTACCTGACTCATTGGTTGGGAGATATGAAAATAGAACAGCTAAATAGGATATTTTTTCTAATTTCAAAAACATGTTCAATATCTAAGCGATTATTTATTATTTTAGTTTATATCATTTTATAGACAAGGCAAACTATCTTTTAATGCTATTATTTCAATGAAGGCAACACAAAGCAATAAGAACTCCATTCATCTTAAATTGTAAAAATAAAACTTATAAAAAAATAATAAAATTTTTTTATAATTATTATAAGAATTCCACTGCTAATATGCAAATATTTTTTGGCAACAGCACCAAAAAGAAAGCAAAAAAAGATCAAGAGGCCCAAAAACTGTACAGCCATTTTTTTGAATTGTCTCAGATCTTCTTTTTCATTCAGAACCAGTTACAAAATATGATAATTAGTTATGGAAATGATTCCAATGCTCCAAGATTTCATATGTAGAAAGCACAATGTGAAATATTTACTTATAAACTAGCAATTAACAGAAGTTTACTATAGTTTAAATTAGCTGAAGACTTTTGCATGGTTCTGCATTGCCATTACCTCATAAGATAAATGGATGCTTAGTTTGTCCTGACACAAACAAGGTGTGATGGATAAATTTTCATCTAAATTATGCAAAACTGAAAATAACAGAAGTCTCAGTTTAACAGATATATTTAACAAAATTACACAAAAATATCTTTAAATACTAAAGAGTAAATTTATTCAATAAAAATGCCATTGGCTTCAACCATGGCCTACAGACAACTTTGAAATCTCATGCAGTTCTTCTGGATGGTCTCCTTGTTTAAGTTGGTGAATGCTGCCATAATCCTGGCTTTCAGTTCATCTTTGGTGTTATAAGGAGTTTTGTCACTCTCTTGCTCAACTGCACTTCACATATAATGAGGGGATTGCAGTCTGGGGAGTTAAGTGGCCAGATGTAAATGGTGATGTGATTGAAAAAACTGTCTGGCAGCCATGACTGGATTCTCCTGCTAGTGTGGCCTGGTGCAGAGTCCTGTTGCCAGACATGGGGTCTTCCAGCAGCTACCCTCTTGACCCAGAGCAACACTACTTCCTCAGGGCACTTGATATAGGCCTCTGTGATGAGTCTGAGGCCCTCACCAACAAATTCAGGAGTTCTTATTAGAATGATCAGTGTGAGTTTTCCAAGCTGCTGTACCTTTGTAATCACCATTACACTCATCCAACTCTTTCCAAATCCTCTGCACTATCTTCAGATTGATACCCAAACACACTGAAATGTT
The DNA here is from genome assembly GCA_903632075.3 of Acanthosepion pharaonis. Taxonomy (NCBI): domain Eukaryota; kingdom Metazoa; phylum Mollusca; class Cephalopoda; order Sepiida; family Sepiidae; genus Acanthosepion; species Acanthosepion pharaonis. The sequence goes on from CAHIKZ030005439.1 coordinate 2,024,885, forward strand.
CATATTGGAGCTTCTGGCACAAATGCCAAGCAGTACAACACGCTGTTTCAAAATTTCTGGCAGAGTGAAATGCACCATGGTGCTCTTTTTCTCACAAACTGTGACCAACTGACCCTATTATACTGTGCAGTCAACAAAATCAAAAACAAACAATGCACGAAATTAAAAATATAAAATGGCGACAATTTACCCATCGCACTAATATATATATATATATATATATAAAAACAAATGGGTAAATATAGGTAGGTATTTCATTAATGTAAGATATGTACATTTCTTAATATATATATAAGAAAATAATAAGTACCTCAGAAAATTTTGGGATAATAGTTTAATTAAATCAGTGTATATTAAAGAAAATTTCTCAAAAATTTACACCAAATTTATCTAAGGACATGTGTAAAATTAAAAGCTGAAAGAAACTAAACCATTTTGATTTAAAACTTGCACATTAAAGAAATACATTTTAATATCACTTTCAAAAGAATTAATTTTGTTATGTCTTGCTATTCAGACCAAAATGCTCACCTTCATTGCTATAGTCACATTTTTACTAATGTACTCTCTGACCTTCTTCAGGCATGTGTTATCATATTAGATAACCATCTCAGAAAACAAAAGCCAATACAAGGCCCAAAAGTAACTCAAAGTAGAGGGTTATTGAATAAGGTGTGTGATAAGACCACAAGAGGAAGTAGGGAGTGAAGATGACAAGGATATAGCAGGCAGATATCAATTGGTCATAGACTTGAATAAGATGTGTCTTTGGAGGAGCATCCACATAGGAGTCTATTCCACAAAGTAGATGAGTGGAGGAATTTTGAAAAGCAATAATCTTAGGAGAGACAATGAAATCAGGCATAGGTGATCATATATAGTGAAAAGGGTAGTCATCAATCACTGCAGAATTAAGTCAATATAGAACACTGGAATCAGCATGCATAGTTGGCACTGATAACCACCTAGACCTAGCAAAAAGATAGAAAACATTTGGGGACCTCTGATTAAAAAAGTAAAAATAAATAAGAATCCACCACCTGAGTCTGGACACTCAAACATTTTCACTCTCTGTGTACAGATGTTAGGTTTAAGACAAAATACAAAAAAAACATGTCCTAGTGGATTAAAGCATTGGTTTAAACTTATCTGGTTCCCTAGTAGCCATGAGTTCCATTTGGGTTTGTTAGTGCTGAAAAGTCACATTGGTTCAGTGGAAAAAGCAGACATGATAAAAAAACAAGTAAGGCCAGTGAGTATTAACAGATATAAAATATGTCCTAAGTATGGAAAGCTGAAGGAGAACAGTCTACTCCTATGGATTGAATAATAAAGGGCTCAGTTCAAAATTCAAGGAAGGTTACTGAGTGTGATGACAGACAACTGAAGATTGAAAGGTATAACAGCTAAAAATGTGTGACCATAACAATGAAGATGAGCATGCATCCAAATAGCAAGTATATGATAGAATTAACAATCTTACAACTATCAATTAAAAGAACAAAAAATTATAAGAGATGAATGATATAACTCTTCAAATAAGATGGGGGAATTTTTTTTGGCTCAATAATTAAAAAGTTTGCAATGTTCAAATTGTATATGATCTTTAACAAATCAGAAATGGAAACAAATTCAAAATATGTTACTGAATCAATGAACAAAGAATAAAAGAATAAAATAATTTAGTTACATTTAATTTTATTATTTTAAACAGTTTTGAATAAAGAGGGCAAATAAATCTTATGTCTTTAGCGAGTGCAGCTGCACATGTGAAAATACGAAATATAGACCTATTACTTCTGAGATTAATTCTGTTACTTAATATTAAGATATATCATATGATCTTCCATATTTATTTCAAACAGATAATTCCTTTATACGCCCTTCAAACATAGGGATTTTATTTAAAACTCATCTTAATAATGTATAACTGTCAATTTAAAGTTATTTATACCCACAAACCCAACCTAAACTTTCTTATAAAATTGATATCTGATAATGTCATAATAAATTAAGTAAAAATTATGAACTATTCAAAAGATTAGAATTTTTAAAAGTAAAATATAGCAAAATCTAAATATAAATTTACCACAGATTAATTCTATTTCGATCAAAAGAAAATAAGGATACTTAATTTACAGCAAATCACCTATGAGTGTATTTACTTGAAAGATTTAAATAAAGAAAAACAGCTTTTACAATGTACTTTTGACCCAATGACAACACACATCAAAATCTATAGAAGGTAGTGATACTATAAAACTTTTCACACATTTTTTCATTGAAAAAAGGGAAAAATTTATTTTACTTTGTTGAAAGTACCAGAGATACTGCTAATCAAAATATTTTACTAAAAGATACAATTAGAAAATACTTAATATTTAAAGGTAAAATAAAACGTAAAAATAGATATTTCGGTTAATAAAATAGAGTTGCAACGGACTGAATTTGAAAACCGTCATGGTAGACCACTTTTCATCCGTCCAAGGTCAATAAAAAAAGTGCTAGTAGTATTTGTGAAGAAGGTGGTCAATTTAATCAAGAGGTGCATAAAACATGTTGCACTCTCTCCTATTTCTGAGGAAACGTCAAAGAAAGAGCTTTCAGGTCACCTTTGTCTAAGACAAATTACTCAAGATATTTTTTAAATGTTTACAAGTTGTATTCAATGGGATTAAAATAAAGATAAGACCAAACATCTTTACTTTCTACTTTCATGATTATATTACATTAATCTTCTACTCTTAAAAAAAGCAAGATATTTTTAAAAAAAAAAAAAGCCAAATTCAAAACTAAAAGTAATATCAGTAACAATGTCTAAAGAGAAAAAAAAAACAAAACACTAAGGGAATTTTCAATAAAATAAAATCAACTTCTGGACTAATTTTCTAGGTATAAAATTCTACTTACCAAATTGTAAGAGGGAAAAAAATTTATACATGATAATCAAGGGACAAAAATTAAAGAAACAATTTAATAAAAATAATTATCTTGTTACCTTGGAAACTCATCCAGACTAATCTATTTTCCAAATATATTTCAAAAACAAATTCATCCAAGCATATAAAACTTAGTAAAATATATTTTGGTTAATTTCAATTATCTTCAAAATTCTTGTAAAAATGAAAAAAAGTTTTTTTTTTTTTTTTTTAAATTAGTGTGGACAGGAAATAAGTGGAAACATAGTAGTAGGAGGAAACTATTATTGTTGCCAATTTCTGATCTACCAAAATTTTTAATCTATATAAAAGTGACAAATAAAATTCTTGTCAAAAAAAAAATTACATAAAAATAAAATTAAAAAAATAATATATGGAAAAACATTATTAAAACTTTAAAAAAAAAAAACAACTTTATTTCTAATACAAAAATAAAAAGTTGAACTAAAACTGAACATTACCATTTTTTAAACACAATATGCATGCAATGATTTTATAACAACTTGTTGCACGAGTTAAAATCTCAAATGTCATTGCAAAGGAAAAATAAATTACTTGAAATCAAGAATTAAATACATCATAAACTAGTAGATATTGATGCTTGAAATTCAATTATTTGCATAGATTTGATACTCAAATAACAAAACTGAACTACCGCTAATACTCAATTTAATCATTTATCTGAGAAAGAAAAATGTAAAGTTATGTAAATGTATTTAAATAGTTTTACTTTATAATAATTTTTTGCCAACAAGAATTGTCATCTGTTAAAATAAGCATTTAATAAATTTCATGATGAATTAAAATTTATTTCATAAATTATCAAAGGAAATAAAGCTTGACAAAGATATTAAAACAGGGGACAAAAAAAATAACAAAAGTTGTTAAAGATATTACATAAGAATAAGTTATTTGTTATAAATGTCTAAATTAAGCAAATGAATTTACACTAGAACATAAAAATTAGAAAACATTAAAAACTGCCAAGCAATTAATTTACACAAACCTAGAATAAAATATATTTATTTTAATTAAGTAAAAAAACTTCATGTCAAAAAAATTTGAACAATAAGGGGAGATGCCATAAGTTTAGAATTAGAATTCAAGTAAGTACAACATTATTTTAAGAAAACTAAAATTTCAAAGTAACAATACTCATATTGGACAGGAAATGTCATGCTTAGTAGCAAATAATACTAGTGTTGATAAAGAATTCAGATAAATGTGACTTGCAATAAAGACAACAGAAAATAACATAAAAGTCCCATTCTGAATAATTGAAATCTTTATCTGCAAACATAGTAAGACAATAAGGAAATTTAGATACCATGTGTGTGTGTGTATATATATATATACACACACACTAGATAAGGCCAATACAATCACACACACATACATACACACCTGTAAACAAAAAAAAATTTCTAATGATTAGCTTTATTAGATTCAAATTAAGCTTGTAAAATTTTGAAAGATTTGTAACTAATATAAAAAGGTACAGAATTAAATATTTAGCCTATAACTAATGAAAACATTCATAACAAATGTAATAAAAGCCCAAAGCAGCACAACTTTTCCAATTTGGCTTCTACTATTCAAAACAAGTAATGAGGATTTTGTGCATAATTTAATGTTAGAAATCTCCACAAATGTCTTAATAAATTGTATAGAACATGAGTTTTCTTCTGTATGTATGTTAATAAAAATGATGGCTATTTCAGTACAGAAATGGTCAGTAAATAAGGAAGTGCTCATCAATGATGTTAAGATGTTGATGCGTGACTGAAGACAGTTGAAGAGTCACAGTCCGATTCCCTTTCATGGAGAGGAGGAGGAAGAATAGCAAAGAAAGATCTCCAAGTAAGGAAAACAGTTTGAAAATTTTGAAAAAATATCAATCAACTTACAGGAAGAAGACTCCACAGATTGTATGAGAGGTCAACTTTGCCATTAAATCCAAAGGTAATGTGTTGCAGTAGACATCAGCTTTGCTGTATATGCTCACCTATTCCAGAGGGTAGTGAATTTCAGAGGGGGCAGACATTGGGGTAAGAAGAAAGAAGGAATGTAGCAGCAGCAGTAAAAGAGGAGAGAATGAGAGAAAGTTAAAATTTCCAGTTCTAAAAAAAAAAAAAAAAAAAAAAAAAAAAAAAAAAAGGAAAAAATGATGATAAAGATGATGTTATGCTATGCACATGCGTGTGAGGATGGCTAGCTAGGGGTAAGTCCCTTCTTTCAGAACAGGAAGGCTAGCAGGCAGCAGATGATGATAGCTCAAGAGAGAAAAGAAAACAATTCTGATAGGATAGAGAGAAGACTGTAGTCTGTCTAAGACACACATACATATATATATATATATATATATATATATATATATTAGTGTAGTAACAATAGTATTAGTTATAGTAGTTGGGATAGTAGCAATAGTAGTATCCCATTCAGTGGCATATAGCCACAAGCAGTATAAGGTTGAAGAACTTGATCTAGCAGTACTAACAATTCTTCACAACTAAAATTGTTGCTGCTACTATTCTTGTGGAAGTATCATGGCTACAGTCACAAGACAAGATAAAGCAGGAACCTCTCTGTAAATGAGGTGACACTACTATTTATGCCCATGCTATATAAACTATAACAACTGATATTAATAAAATATACAAGACTTGGTAAAATGATTCTTCTGAATTTATTGCTTGTTTGTAATAATCTACTTATGTTGGCAAGTGATACAAACAAATTAGTTCATTTTTTTTTTCTGTTCACATAAAAAAAGCAATGAGGTTAGAAAACACTATGTAGTAGCACTGAAAAGTTCTCAGCCTGACCAAGGAGTCCTTCAAAATAAATAAATAAAATAAATCTGATGTTTGGTCAGATTTTGAGAAGAGAGAGGTGGACCCAACAACTTTTCAGCAACACCTCATATTTACAATGTAACAAGTTTACACCAAGATTACATGTCTAATAACAATCTGAAGCAGTAATATAACCTTTAAAGATTAGGCCTTTTAAAAGTGAAAAAACTTTAAATTTATTATTAGTAATAAACAAGTTTGGCTAAGTTTTTTCTTTGTTTTTTTTTTTAATAAATAATACAAATTACAAACTATAAAGTCCTAATAATAAAATTAGTCTAAATTACCAATTTTTATTCTGGCTTTCTTTTTTCATTAGTTATTTCAAAATTTTTTAACTAATTTGCAGAATTTACTATACTGCTTACACCAAAAATTGAATTCATTAAAAATGTAGTTGATCTTATTTAAAGTAAATAATTGTTTCCCCAATAAGATTTTATGTAAAATAATGTTTTTTCAATTTATTATTAGAATTATTTAAATGTTAGAATGTTGTAGTCAATAAATTACTATGACCTAAAACATATATTGTCCAAAATCACTGATGCACTATTGTTCTGAAGGAGATTTAAAAATAAAAACTTTACTTCTTATAAATCAGGATTAGTACTTTACTCCAAAATATTTTTAAATTTATTAACTATTATATAATTTATTAAAATTCATGAGTATTATTTTCTTCATTTATCAAAATTCTTTTAAATATTGTTTCAAAAACATTATTTCCTAAAATAGTTTTCTAATTCTAGCAGTTGTTTTTTTATAAAATTATCCACTTCATTCATTTCTTCTCCATATTCTATTCAATGTTTGCCTCAATATCTACTTCCATTAAAATTTCGAAAATGATTCTTGCTCAAGTTTACTGAAAAAACAAAGCAAAAAAACTGTTAAATAATTTTTATATATATATATATATATATATATATATATATATATATATATACACACACACACAAATACCAATATAGTTCTATAAACTTGAATAACTAAATCAATAGTTCTACAAACCTGAATAACTAAATGAAGGTAAAAAATACAGGCATCTATCTCGTTAATTTAATGTTTTTATAATAAAAAAAATATAAAAAAAACATCTGAATTGCTCTTAAAGATTCTTTGTCAAAGATGAAATCCACACAATTCTAATCATGTAAAAAAAAAATAGAAAGATTTAATTTTGCTATGAGTATGAGTCTTTAGTTGTATACAGCTGTAGGAATATAGACTTTTCAAATACACATCAAGAAAGTTATATATTTAGTGAATATAAATAGAAACAAATTTATGAAGAAAAACTTTTATCAAATTACATTCATTATTTATAATACACATTACCACTGTAATAAAATCATTTTTATAAATACAATTAGAAAAGTCAAAAGCTTTTGTTTCAAAATAGTTCAAATTTAAATGATTTTACTTAAAAATTTCTAAATATATTTAAATTATATCTATAACTTCTTTAAGAAGTATTTACTTCACTTTGCTAGTTTGGTATATCAAAACAGTAAATTTGGATTAAAAAGAGTATAAATTGAAAAATTCCAACTTCGAAATCAAGATAACGAGCTTCATTTTCAGTATTCAGCAATATGCCAATAACTTGTGATAGCCATTTGGTATACAGTATAATTTCAAATTTAAATCTTTAATTCCAACTGGAAATAAAGAAAAAATGTTTAACCTTTACATGTATGGCTTTACCCTTCAGTATTTGGTTCTTATTTTTATTAAAGAATAAATTTGGATTAAAGTAACCTGATTCTTTTGCTTATTCCAAATCTATTTTATTGTCTTTACCAAAGTCAGAAAGAGGTTGTTTTACACCTCCATTTAGGTAATTTGTGAGCTAGTTACCCACCTCAGAATGAATTTCCATTATATTTGGTTTGTTTTGTAAATTGTTTTGATTTTAGCCTTTTTAAAGCATTTTCTATACAAATAACTGTATAAAATTAAAAGGTCAAGCTACTACGAGATCACATTTCATGAGATTTTACTTGCAAATGCATTGAAAAAGTTTTATAAATTTTCTTTACTTTTTAGTATATTTCATTTTGCTTAAAAAGAATGGGTCATTTTTTTTTTGTTTTATATTAAACATGCATGAAATTAAAAGAAAAAATATCAGCCAATAAAAATGAATAAGGATATAGAAAAATATTTTTCAATTTAAGTGTTGAACATTTTGTTTAGTATCAAAGTTTATTGAATGTATTGAACGAGTTAATATGGTTATCATACATACAGTTTCAAAGTCATCTGAATAAGATTTAGCTTCAAATTACAATAGTAAAAATTAATTTGTGTATACATCTTCTTAGTGTGAAAATCCCCCTCCATTAATTTCCAATTTGACTTTCCTCAATTTCTCTTATTTTTTTCTTATTACTAAGGGAACATAAAAGTTGTTTTCTCTTGAAAGAGTTTATAAATAATATCTATCAACATAAAAATCAACTTTGTAATCTAAAGCTAATCTAAGAATTTTTTTCTGAGTTTTCCTTTTAGCATTGTTTTTTTCTCTCGATGACATCACCCTGACAGAATAAAAATTCAAGTTCTACTGACAGATGAAGCAAATGGTGCTATCAGTGGACAGAGTGAATAAAGTACTATTCCAGGTCAGCAGAACCCACCTAAAAATAACTCTTATCTAAGGCTGTTCTACTAATCTACAGCAACTAATGGTCTGCACAACTGAATACTAGTCAGTAGAAACCAAAGTGTTCAGTCTATGACCTTAAGAATATTTTTTTTCAAGACTTCAATGATTATATTTATTGAATCCAATATTACAGTTACTCACTAATTTTCTGAAACCAACATTTGTTTTTCTGTTTTTATCATATTTCAAACCAGTGTTTTGTTTTTTCTTCTCAGGTTTACAGTTTTCTTTCAAGTCATATTTTCTACAATTCAAAAGGTATGTCATGCTGAAGATATGACTATTAATGCTTATCAAACTGGAAATTCAAAGACTATTTGAAAATAACAGTTAATCTTGAGGTTCAATTAAATAATATATGAAATTAAACCACTCTTCAATTATATTTAAGCAATTCACAAGTGCATATGTAAAAAAAAAAAAAAAAAAAAAAATTGTCATTTTTAATGAAATCTTGGAGTACATATGTATGAGCATACTCAAATTTGTATATATTAAATAAATCTTATAAACATAATGAAAAAAGCAAAAATATTACTCTTTTTATTTTAAATTAATCCAACATTTTTGTACTAAACATATCTGATATAAAAGTATTATATTTTCTACTTTAATCATACATCTAAATAATGAAAAACTGAATAAAAAACAAGTTATGAATTTCTTTACAAATTAAACTAATAACTGCTTTAGTTTTCCCTTCAAAACATCTAAGAACAGTAATTACTTATTAATTCCTTCAAAACATAGAAAAAGAAAACAGTAATTTGCAACAGAAAAGTCAAATTTTAATCCTAAAAATTTAAGGCAATATGTGAACAAAAATGTCTGAATGGTATCCAGCTAGTATGAATATCTCAAAAACCAGTTGCACAGCTTTAATGTAACTACAAAAATCAGTGTTTACCTTACTTTGCATATATGAACAAACACACCCACAATGAGATGCCACTAAGTGATCTTGTGTGACCACCACATTCATCATTTCAGGTCACATACAGGAGTTTCTTTTTGCAAAATACTGCATCATCCACTATAGTCCAAATTTGGCTCCCTGCAACATCTGCCTTCTCCCAAAGCTAAAATTGCCATTGAAAGGGAGATTTCATATTGGGGATGAGATTAAGAATACAACAAGGCAGCTGATAGCAATCACAACAGAGAACTGTAGACTGTTTTGAAGAGTGGAAATGATGCTGGGATAATTTTGTGATATCTCAAGTGGAGTACTTTGAATGGAAATGAGATAGGCTATGTCTTTAAATTAATATTAAATGGCTGGATGTTTTCCAGACACACCTAATACATTTGAATATGTCCAAAGTACTATACTTATCTTTGTCCATTCATAAAGTCTACTCCCCGATAGTAAAAATATAAACTATATTGTTGTAATCATTGTATGTGGTTTTCTTCAGACTACTCCCAAGTCCAATGCAAGATGGCTAAAGGAATCTAAGCAAACCAAGAATTAGCTAGAATGTATTAATCTCAATGAGCAGTGTAGAGGTCATGAGAGGACAATTCCAGAAATACAAATGAGAAGACACACTCATACAGGGAAGTAGAGTCCCAACGAGGCTGGACAGTGGTCAAGAAGCAGAATTAAATAGAAAGGTTCAGAAGTAAGAAATAATGTGAGAGAAGGCTTAAAGGCATTGAAGAGTAAGAGAATAACATGTGGGAAAAGAAAGTTAATTAGTTTCAAGGAATTAGATCGGTTGTGGGGGGGTTCCTAAAGAATCAAACTTGAATATGAACTTGAAGATAACTTAGTATAACAAGACCCAGCTCTGTACCTACCATCTATATTCACAAAATTAGGTAAAAATGATAAATAAATTACTTCCTTGGTCAAAAACAAAAAATTTTCTATAAAAATCCTTGCAATTAAGTTGTTTGCATAAAGATCTATCCATCAGATTTATGTGAGTGCTTTGACAGAATAATTTTAGAGAATTGGCTTTACTAAACACTAGGTCAGTCATCCAACAAAAAAAATGTGGTTTTATTAGTTTACATAAAAAAATTTACTATTGGTTTCATCAGAAGAATAGATTTTTAGGGAAACTGAATTATATGAAATTGATCAAGTAGAGAACTAGCCATGTACTTTCCAAACAAAGACTTTTAGAGAGCATAAATAGTTAATAGTTGAATTTTAGTATATTATTTGCAACAGCTGACAGGTTGAAACTCATATATACCAGTGCATTAGGTAATTCCACAAAGTCCAACCAAGACTTCCACAGAGGCTCAGAGTGTGCATATTGTAGTAACAATTGTGAATAAACATACCAAAAGATTAAACAGAAGAAATGAGCAAACAGTCATAGATGAACAACGTTTTTTTTACTAAACTAACTGTTCATCCAAAACAAAGCCCAAGAGCCATCCAAGGTTGAGTATTATTTACTGAGGTTGTTGTATAAACAAGAGGAGGAAGTAAGTACAGATTAAGAGGATATGTAGGATAGCTAATGACTGATGCTAAATTTAAAGAGGTTGAGATTTTAATGATCAGGGAAGCATCCTCTCAGGAGTCTATTCCACAAAATAACAGTTCTTGAGAAGTAGAACTTCCTTTTTACCAATGGAATATAAAGGGAATGAGGAGAATTTAATGTGTACATGTCATGCCATGTACTAGCTGTAAATACGTGAACTGGTAGGACTAATTAATGAAGCTCATCTGAAACGATGATAGAGTAGTGATAGGCTTGTAATGTTTCATCTGTGGGAAAGGGGCTGTAAGCTTGAAAATTCATAGCCTACAAGGCTTGTGAATGAACAATTTGGAGTTCAGACTACTGTGTATTGGCGACAAGAATTAGAAATGGGGAAAGGAAGTTGCTAGTTTGAAAAACCTGTATAACCAACAGCTAATATGAACTGCATCTTGTAAAAACATTCTAGTTTTCTTCATTGTTCCAAGACTTCAATCAATCTTAGGAATCCATCGACCTTATTTCCCTGTGATACATGGTTGGCTCATCTGCAACATTTCAACTCTGAATTTGGGATTTCTACAGATCTTAATAAATCCATTGTTGAAGGATTCTCCTATTCAGGATGTTACTGGAATAGTTACCAAGGATTCTTGATTGAGATTACTATGGAAAGGCAAAATGTGTACTGCTACATTTAGTGCCCAGAATAATGACCCTGTGCTCAGCTATAGTGCTACACAGAAACGCAAAAATTGAACATGGGTGGGAAGAGATGTGCATATTCTCCCAAAGTACAATTCAACAACATTCCAGAATACAACAGTCCCCCAAGGAAGACCAGAGGGTACATAATCATAATGCTGCGAAGACAAAAAAAAGTTTAAAACAAGAAATTAGTGCAAAGAAAATAGAATCCAATGATTAAAAACACCTTATCTAATAAAATTCACATAAGAATTATTTTGTTATGTTCAAGTATAATATTGGCTAGATATTTCCTATTAGTCCTGGGTATGATGATAAACTACATCTGGCAGCAAGGCCTCTGATTAGGAGATTGGAGGTTTTGAGGAGTGTGGAATTAAATTCTTAATTGCTGTCGTTCTCAGGTCCACTCTGACCCAGGGTGGTAGCACCTTTTAGGGCCCCAACTATGGGCAAATAGTGAACCCCAAACAAAAACAAAACACTAAGAAAGTATAAAAATACATTTTTTATAGTAAAAATACTAGCAATACATTTTTATATAAAAAAATTACCAATAGTACCTATTTACAGTATATATTTAGTTGAAGCCATAAAATTGTGTTCAAAATATTTCGATATTAAATAACACAGAGGTTGATTATGCCACTAAACAAAATCAAACAACCAGTATTTCATGACATAAATCCATATATCCTACAGTTTGTTAAAGAAATAAAACTATAACACACATATCACCACCTCTAATAATTATATCCACACAAACATGCATATGCACAAAAGCTGAGTATCATCTACCATGTATTCAATTGTGAAAGCAGAATAACATTTATTACTTCAAAGCTCCCAAGAAAATTAAATTTCAGCATTAAATGACCCATAAGGGGTTGGTATGCTGTTAAACAAACAAACAAATCATATTTAATATGTCAACTGCACACAGGGACAATAACTTCAGAATAGTCTAACAAGTCTCCTCAACAAATATATCAAGCCTACTGTGTTAGTCTTTTCTAAAATATAACACCCAGTAACTAAAAGACAAATAAATAAAAACTTATAATTTGTTTTAAGAATTTTACAGAATTCAAAGTGTAGACTTATTTTTCGGTCAGATATGAATATCAAGTCATATACAGTGGGAGAAATTCAAAAAATTCTAGACAATCACATATTGATTTTTGAACATTTATTTATTTTTTTTTTTTTTGAAAAAAATATTTCACCCCCTACCAGCAATGATTCAGGCCCCACAGACTGGTTATGTGACCAGAAGGCATATAGACTAGTCCTATTACTCAATTATTATTCCTAATCAAGTACTCATTACTTGTATAAAAGACACTAGTTCACAGAATCCTTCAATGAATTAGAATCTAATCTCTCCACAATGGGCAAGACGAAAGAATTTTCTAAGGACATTTAGAACAAAATTGTATACCTGCACAAGACCGGAATGGGCTACAAGAGGATTGGCAAGCAGCTAGGTGAGAAGGAGTCAACTGTTGGTGCAATAAGAAAATGGAAGAAACCCCAATCGACTATCAACCCAGAACTACATGGCAAAACCTTGTTGATGATCAAGGCAGCTGGGATCACAGTCACCAAGATGACCATTAGTAACACGCTACGATGTAGTGGACTGAAATCATGTAGTGCCTGCAAGGTCTCCCTATTCAAGAAGGCACATGTACAGGCCTGTCAGAAGTTTGCAAATGAGCACCTGGATGATTCAGAGGAGGGTTGGGAGAAAGTGCTGTGGTCAGACAAGACTAAAATTGAGCTTTTTGGCATCAACTCGACTTGCCATGTTTGGAGGGGAAAAAAAGCTGACTTGGATCCCAAGAATACCATCCCAGGCATTAAGCATGGTGGTGGAAACATTATGCTTTGGGGCTGTTTCTCTGCTAAGGAGACAGTATGACTACACTGGGTCGAGGGAAAGATGGATGGGGCCAAGTACAGGGAAATCTTGTATGAAAACCTCCTTGCCTCAGCCAGGACACTGAAGACGGGTCGTGGATGGGTGTTCCAACATGACAATGACCCAAAGCATATGGAAACAAAGGAGTGGCTCAATAAGAAGCATATTAAGGTAATGGAGTGGCCTAGTCAGTCTCTGGACCTTAATCCTTTAGAGAATCTATGGAGGAGTCGAAGCTTCGAGCTATCCAACAACAACATACAAACAATAAGGATTTGGAGAGGATCTGCAAAGTGGAGTGGGCCAAAATCCACCCTAGGATCTGTAAAAAAAAAACTTGGTAACCAACTACAGAAAACATCTGGCTGCTGTGCTTGCCAACAAAGGTTTCTTCACCAAATACTGAGTTATGTTTTGCAATGGGGTGAAATACTTATTTTTTCAATAAAATATAAATGTTCAAAAATTAATGTGATTTTCTAGAATTTTTTTTATATTCTATCTCTCATTTTCAAGATGGACCTACCCTGAAAATTATAGACTGTTCCTATTTTTGTAAGGTGGCAAACACAAAATCAGCAGGGGATGAAATACTTAATTTTCCCCACTGTAAGATATAAGGTAAAAAGAAAAAAGTTATATATAAAAATGATTTCAATTAACCAATGACACAAGGAAAAATAATATCCATATAATTTTGTCTCGTATGTATATGGTAAAAACATCATTCACTGAATTTCAAAAAAAGCTTATGAATAGTGCATGAAATATATTTGATTTACTTTTCTATAGGTTTGTGTTGATACAAAATACATGTATGCACATGTTATTGCTTTTAATTTGATCATGTCTGCAAAATCGGTATTAAGTCTTAAAATGAGCAAGTCTCAAATATGTACCAAGATGTTCCTTAATATTTGATCAAATACATTTCAGTAAATCATGTTCCGAACAAAAATATTGTAAAATGTTACCTAAAATCTAACACTTGTAATTTGTTTTACTAATTTTTAAAACTGAGACAACTTAAAATGTTATATTTACACATGATTTTACTTAACATATAACAAAGTTTCCAAAAAGAACTGATAATAATAATGCAGTCTCCTGAGGAAAATATTTTTAAACAAGTACATTTTTTTTCATTTAATTTTATTAAATCTCAGTTTAACTTACAGTTAAAAAGTAGTTTATCTTTAATGTTTATATTGTAAACAGTATAATCACCACAGCACATTCATCTATACTTGTGTATCTCTCTTTACATCTTTTTCTAAAATATTTATCCAGTTGGACACAAGCCAATCAGATAGCACAATTTTGAACTGGAAGATACTCAATATATACACATTACAGATATAGGCACACAAAACAAATTATAGAAAGTTGATGATAAAAGTAAAATGATATAAGATTTATTGAGAGAAGGGTAAAAAATGATTAAACTTTATAGTATAGATTTAAAATTATAGAACATTAAGAAAATGAGTATTTTATGCTTATAGAAAAAATATCCCTTTCTTGACCATTTTTACAATTTATTCAAAATCGTCAAAATAAAAAAAAAAAACAAAATTACTTCATTGTGTTTCTTTGTTTAATTCTAAATAAAACATTTGAAGTAGGAAAAATTAGCTACCTTACATATTTCTTCTTAAAAAAAGAACCCACCTGAAAAATACAAAGATGTAAAACATTAGAAACAGCTTCAAAAAAGGAAAAGAAATTAAGTACAGTCATTTATAAATGATGTAGAAAAGTAAGTGTCGTTGCCAACACTGGTTTGAAACTAGACCACCAGTGACTAACACAGGCGATTCCATTAAGTAGATCACATGATCATAAAGGAAGTGAATAAATAGGAAGTAGTGTGATGACTATACGATCACTGTTCACTCTTCTTGTCTATCCACTATTGCTATACATTCACTTTCACTACTCTACTACTATATGGATTATGATTCTCTTCTGATCATTATACTATTTGGTGATTACTACTTGAACAAGTATTACTAGTGTGGATATTATTGGAAGGCATCATTACTAGTACCAGTGTCTATGAAGTCTTGAATATAATAAGCATTTTTGGAAGTGATAACGAGCTTTCGCTTGACATAGCAAAAGTGACAACCAAAGCCATCCAACATCACAAAAGTGGCAACAAATATTCGTGAGGATTCTTAGAACTTACACAGATGGAAAAATTAACCTGCAAAAAGTTCAGCAGAAAAATGAAAGAATTAAAGGTCTTTATGGTTCAAATGCTTGATATTTCTTCAGGGCTTAATATTGGATAAGGATGCAGAGATCAGAGCTAGGATACTTTCTGTGAGGAACGAGAAGACTAACCTCCCTTAAAGTGAATTTGCATGGCATGTCAGGTCTTGTTGAAAGATCGCTATCGCTGTTAAAAGCGAAAATTAATTATTCCGAAACTCTTATATCGCAGGCAGGCGTACAATGAAAAATAAAAATAAAAAAAAGACTAAGAATTCAAGCCAGCATAAATTTATAAGATCGGAAGTCTCGGGTGAACAAGTAAGTCTCATATGCAAATTTTAGTTGCCCAAACGCGGGCATAAATAGCAAGTCTGTGAGGAAGACGGGAGAGAAGAAAAAACTTTGGTGTGATGGCATATGTGTGTACTAATGAGAGAATAAGGAAGAGGTCAATAGTGATAACTCAGTTGGTAGAACAGAGAACTGGGAAGAAAGCAAGCACTTTAATCCATTTCAGTCAGCGCAAACAATGGGCGAACTGAATTACCCACAAGCTATTTCACCAGTACTTTGACAATTATGGACCAGTTCGATTTGAAATTAATACCAGAATTTGATGGCTCCCCCACTGGTCCGTCTATTGTTGAGTGATTTGAGAAGGCGAAGCATGTCTACAAACAGTTCAAAATCAAGGAGTCCACATTAGTCATCCCGTTGAGGCTAACAGGAGGCGCTTACGCTATCTACCAGTAACTGGGGAGACAACTGATGTGTACCTGGCCGATCTAAGAAAGTTTTCAGTACCATTTGAGGGCGTTAACAACCGGATACTGGTATTTGCATTTTTGGAAGGTCTATCCATTGATGTCAGCCTGCTTCTGCGAGCATCATCAAAGCTGGGAGAGATGGGTATTGACCAGCTACTGACTAGAGCCTGAACCATTTTGAAGGAGTCAGAGTATGTCGCAGCAGCTGCACAGACAGAGGAGAATGCTGCTGGTGACTGTCATGTTCCCAGGACTCAGAAAGGCCCCAAATGCTACAAGTGTGGTGGTCCCAACCACTTCTACCGAGAGTGCAGGAGTCAAAGTAATACGGGGAGCAGGAACCATAGCAAAACACATTGCTATCGCTGTAACAATCTGGGCCATCTAGCGTGGAACTATCCAGAAAAACGAGTTCAGGAGAAAGGAACTATCGCCACTCTTGCCCCCTGTCAATCCGTAAGTACGGATTTGCCCATAATCAGGGTACATGTGAATGGAATGCAATGTTTGGCTCTCATGGACATGGGATGTTCCCGTTCAATAATCAGTGCAAACCGCTGTCAGGTCTGGAAGGAGTGACATGTGACAATTAGGACTATTGACGGGACGTCCCATGCATGCTGCGGAATTGGAGTGATTTCAATGCTAACAGATGGAGGTGATTGTGCCGAGGTGGATGCACTGGTGGTTTGTGAAAAGCCTCTGGGGTACAATTTGCTGATCAAAATCAATGCCATATGTAAACTAGGCTGTGTTATGGTCATGTGTACCGGAGAAGTGCAGCTCGAGAGAAATTGTGACTCATGTGCCACCATTACAATTGAGGAATGGGATTTCTGTATCGCGTATGACCAAGGAACAAAGACTTGGACAGCAGAATGGAATTGGATAGGAAATAAAGCACCACATCAATTACACAATACTGTTGCAGAATATATGGTGTCGAATAAGAACAGAGCTGCCTACGAGAGCGAACTGGAGATGTGGATCGTGAATGGCTGGCTGATACCATATCCGCAAGACTAATTGGGACCCCCAAGAGGATCAATTCCCTTAATGGCCATTGCACAAGCCACCAACGCTAAGGTACGGCCAGTGGTGGGAGATAAATCAATACATAGATGCCTTTACGGTGGATGCAGACGTGTGTGTCAAACGAATGAGAGAATGGCAGCAACAAGGAGCTAAGGTGGCACTGCTTGACCTACGAAAAGCGCATCTTCAAATACAAATCCATGAGACATTATGGCCTTTCCAAACAGTTATCATCAAAGGAAAGAGGTACTGTTTGACGTGTCTGGGGTTTGGTCTTAATGTGGCTCCCCTAATTATGAAATCAATTATCAAGACAGTGCTAGATCAGGATGAGCTGATGAAAAGAGCTGCATTAACATATGTCGACGATATACATGTAAATGAGAACATACTTTTGGCGAATGAAGTCAGGCATAGATTAGAATCTTTCGGCTTGTCTAGCAAAGACTATTCAATTAAAGGATGGGGCTGATGTGCTTGGGCTTAAAGTCTGGGTGGAGCACAACACATTGCGGTAGAAGCAAGGGAGCTCAGTTCCAGAACTCCCCACTACACTAACACGAAGCTCAGTATTTTCCATATGTGGGAAGTTAGTGGGGCACTTTCTCGTATGTGGGTGGCTCCATACAGCCACAGGAATGATAAAAAGACGAGCAAGCATGATAACAAATGAGTGGCATAAAAAGACACCCCTCTTACACAGATGATCGTTGAGTCGCTGAATAGAGTGCACCAAGATGACCCCATTCAGTGCGTAACTGGAGAATATTCTGACAGGCAAGAGCCGAGGGAGGATGAAAGCTGCGAGTGAGATGCTAGTGTGCAGGAGACTGGCTAACCTACAGCATCTAATCGAAGAATACGGTTTGGTAGTTGACGTCACAGAGGAACCTGGCCGATAAGTTGACTAGAATACCAAAAAGATGGCTTAACATGTTGAAACGGGGATCAGAGTCACCGACATGCACAGCTGTTATGAGCCAGCTGACCATTGAACAAATCCGCGCCATACATAGCAAGAGTGGTCATCCTGGTATTCGACGTTCGACTTACTTCGTTCAGAAAGTATGTCCTACAGCGACAAAAGTGATGGTTAGGTCGGCCATACAAGGTTGTGAGCAATGCTGTGCGTTGGACCCTGCCCCAGTCCAGTGGAACAAGGGCAAGCTCGGGGTAGACAAAAACTGGTGATGACTGGGCATGGACGTGACACATCACAATGGCAATCATTTTCTAACTTTGACGGGTTGTGGCCAGACGCATTTCATTGTATGGCACCCACTGGCGCAACAAGATGCATTACCGATTATACAACACTTATGAGCTATTTTCTATGAAAGTGGTCCCCCCTGTTGAAATATTGACAGACAATGGCCCAACCTTATGTAGCTGAGATTTTCAGGGCTTCGCACTCGAATAGGGAGTATGAGTAAGGGTACATTCCAGAGGGTAACGGAATAGCAGAGCAGTGTCACCGCACCGTTAAAAGGATAGCAGCTAGAACGTGGTGCTCCATTCAAGAAGCTGTATATTGGTAAGTCACGTCCAAAGACAATGTAACACCATCAACTGCGCCAGCCAACGGAATATATACATACAGACAGCGGATAAAGGGGATAGATCAAGTAATGCCAAACATTCCGAAGAATACCAAAGAACCATATAAAATTTGTGATCTTGTATAGGTCAAGCCCCAAATGGCCGTTGTACCACTAGATTTAGTAGGGGACAAGTTGATGGAGTTATTAGCTTCCAAACAGTCCGGGTCAATGGTGTGCCCACAACACGAGTTAAGTGCCTCTGAAAAGCATCACAGCAAAGATACGTCATCTGATAGTGATTCGGAGACAACAATGTTTTGCACAATGCAGTCAGATGGTTTGCCCTTTGTATCAGAGAGTACAGATTCGGACAACAAGGAAGGTTGTGATGACACCGAAAATGCCAAGGACCTGCAGAACGTAGACATGGCAGTACTGCCACCAGAAGCATCCCCTCTACAAAGGAGTGTTCATCGAAGGCGTTCTCTTCCACCCTGTCATCTATGTGATCATGAGATCAGCGGGGAGTGTGAAGAACGAAAAACCTCCCGCAAAACAAATTTGCATGGCGTGTCAGGTCTTGTTGAAAGATCGTGACTGGCGTTAAAAGCGAAAATTAATTATTCCAAAACTCTTATATCACCGGCAGGCGTACAACGAAAAATAAAAATAAAAAAGACTTACAATTCAAGCCAGCATAAATTTATAAGATCAGAAGTCTCGGGCGAACAAGAAGCAAGCCTCATATGCAAATTTTAGTTGCCCCCGATGCAGGCATAAATAGCGAGTCTGTGAGGAAGACGGGAGAGAAGAAAACACTTTGTTGGTGTGACGGCGTACATGCATACTAACAAGAGAATAAGGAAGAGGTCAATAGTGACAACTCAGTTGGTAGAGTGGAGAACTGGGAAGAAAGCAAGTACTTTAATCCATTTCAGTCAGCGCAAATGATGGGCGAACTGAATTACCCACACTTTCTAAACGGGAAATGGATCAAAAACTAACTCTCTAGAGAATAGCTGAAGAGTGTCAACGCATTGTGAATTTGAAGCTTGATACTGCGAGGATTGAAGAAAAAGAAAATTCACAGGTTCACAGTGTCCAACTAAGAGGAAAAATTACAAATGTTTTCCAACTCCTGATAAAACTATAAAAGGAAGAATATAAAACCCGCTGAAGCGTAAGCGTTCTCAAAGCAAATCTGTTACTTTCACCACACAAAGAAAGAAAATCACTTTTAACGCGTCAGGAAAATAACTCACTAACGCCGTAGCCAAAACTGCCCGAATTTTCCTTCTTTGGCAGATCGCACACAAAACACAAACTTTTTTCCGGGGTACTTGATTATTTCGTTCACTACACTCCCCCCTGTCACATAAGTGACACTTATGGGCGGGCCTATTTATTCTTAAGATTCTCCGGAGCGAGGCGACTGTTGGAGGAGATTGTGTGTTATGTTCTGAGGTTTCTTCTGATCTGACAACCTCATGCGCAGAGTCTTCATCATCTGAAGAATGTTCTGAGGATTCTTCTGGTCTGACAACCTCACACACAGAGTCTTCGCCATCTGAAGAGGTGCTAGCCCTACCTCCAATGGTAATTATGTGTTCACTTTCTGAGCACTCACTGCTAGTGTCATTGGTGACGTATCTATACCTACATAGCGACGCAAGTCCTTTATGTGTCTTGGTATGCCATCAACCAGCACAGAACGTGAGTTACTTAGTCCAGTGACATGCCCCACCCGGTACCGGGTTGTACACCGGCTATGTGGAGCTTTCACCCACACGCGATCGCCCAAGTCATACGGCGCTCGTTCGTTTATCCGTTCAGTTGAACGCGTTGCGTCAATGCCTCGTAGCCGGACTTTGTAGTGATAAATCATGTTGGCTGGCGCAGTTGAGGGTGATACATCATTGTCTCTCAGAGTAACATTGTACCAATACACGCCTCCATTATGGAACACTGCTTCCTAGCAGCGATTCTTTGATGTGCTCCGATGACATCGCCGATTATGCCATTCCCTGATGGGACATACAACAAGAGCGAAATCTGGAGGTGTACTCCCCACAAAGCCACAATAGCTTGAAGCGTAAGCGTTCTCAAAGCAAATCTGTTACTTTCACTACACATAGAAAGAAAATCACTTGTAACGCGTCAGGAAAATAACTCACTAACGCCATAGCCAAAACTGCCCAAATTTTCCTTCTTCGGCAGATCGCACACAAAACACGAACTTTTTTCTGGGGTACTTGATTATCTCGTTCACTACACCCGCTCAATACCTAATATTTGGTGGTAAGCATTTTAAAAAGGACGGTTTCTTCAGAAACAAGAAATGCTATGAGTATGGGAAATTAGGATAAAAGAGTGCATGTTGCAGATCCAAAAAATGGAGAAGAAATAAAATGCATGTGAACAGAATTAATACATGCAGTAATAATAAGAAATCCAATTACACTTTGCAAAAGAGGAAATATGTTTTTGTGCAAATACATGGTGTGAAAATTAAGTTGCAATTAGACATAGGATTGGATATTACTATTATTAATGAACAGACGTGGGGGAAAATAAGTAAACCCAGGTTATTAACTTCTGAGAAAATCCCTTATAGAATCTCGAGGAAAATTCAGTTGTAACGTTTCATTCGTCGGGAAGACCAGAAAAATGGTAATATTTGTGTTGAAAAATACACCTACCTAGTTTGATACTGATTAGAGGGCATTGTTTGATCTGCGAGACGTACCTATTAATTGATTTTGTAATAATGTAAATACTGTTGCCAGTTCTAATACAGCAAATGAAAAAGTAAAAGGTGAACCGAAAAAGACTTTTTCTGAAGTTTTTTCTGAAGGTCTTGGTACATGCACAAAAGTAAAAGCCAAGTTTCAGTTGAAAGAAAATGTAACACCTATGTTTAAACCAAAAAGAAGTATACCATTTGCGGCTATAGATCCAATCAACAATGAATTGGACAGGTTAGAGAAATTAGTAGTAATATCGAGAATAGACTATTCTGAATGGGTAGCACCAACAGTCTACATTAAGAAGCAGAATAACAGAATATGAGTGTGTGCTGACTTTATCGATGGGACTAAACAAAAGTTTGACACAGCATAATTACCAGTTACCTAGTCCAGAAGAAATTTTTGCAAAACTGAATGGAGGTAAATTTTTCTTAAAGTTGGACCTCTCAGACACATACTTACAAATACTAGTAGACAAAGACTGTTCAAAATTACTATTAACACTCAAAAGAGGGTTATATAAATTCAACTGTCTTACTTTTGGTGTAAAGGTTGCACCAGCTATATTCCAACAAATAATGGATACCATGCTGGCTGGGTTGGATTGTACTCAGGCATATTTGGATGATATATTGGTAGAAAGCAAAACCCAGAAAGAACATGCTGAAGATTTAAAGAAAATCTTTGATTCTTTCAAAGACTATGTCTTAAGTGAAGAAAAGTGTGAGTTATTCATGTCCAAACTCAAATATCTAGGGCAGATTATTGATGAGACTGGTAGACAACTGGATCCTGCAAGAGCATACACGATAAAGGATATGTCCACACCAACTAATATTACAAAACTACAAGCGTTCTTAGGTATGTATGTATGTATAATAATAGTTTGCAAAATCTAATATGCACAAGCTGAGAGCACCATTAAATAATCTACTGAAGAAGGATGTCAAGTGGAACTGGACAGAAAAATGTCAAAGTGCATTCAAGCAGATTAAGAGAGTATTAACATCAGAGCTATCACTGACTCATTTCAACCCTAACCTGAAAATTGTCATTGCATCTGATGCAAGTAATACAGTGATTAGAGCAGTGGTATTACATAAGTATGACAACAGATCAATGAAGCAAATAGCACATGCTTCAAAGGCGTTAATTGTGGCTGAAAGAAGCTACAGTCAAATAGAGAAAGAAACATTGGCTATTATATTTGCAATGAAGAAATTCCACAAGTTCTTACATGGACAGAAATTTATTCTTCAAACAAACCATCAACTGTTGTTATCAATATATGGATCTAAAAAAGGTGGTCCTACACATACAGTGAATAGACTGAAGCACTGGGGAAAGATCCTATTAAATTATAATTACAAGATGGAATTTTTACTAAGAAGCTAAGTCATGCGGACGGATTGTCTCAATTAGTAGCAAGAAGCTGTGAACCACTGGCAGACATGGTAATTGTGACAATTAGGGCTGAAAGCGAAATAAGCAACGTACTATATAATACCGTGAGAGAGCTGCCAATTACATTACAAGAAATAAAAATTAAGACAGAGAATGACCACCTCATAATGAAAATGATGGATAAACTAAAATCTACACAAATAAATACTATTAGAAATATTAGTGCATTTTCATTGTGCAATGGTGTACTGATGTAGGCTGAGTGAGTAGTTATACCAGCGTTGTTACAAAGATGAATGTTGAAAGAGTTTCATAGAGGACATCCGGGGATTTCTAGGATTAAATCTTTAATGAGATGCTACATCTACTAGCCAAATAGGGATAAAGATATAGAAAATGTGGTAAAATTATGCAGAGGTTGCGTTTTGGCAGCAAAGTCACTGCCTATAAAAGTTCAACCTTCGCCGACAACTGATAGAACATGGACTAGAATTCATATTGACTTCGCTGGGCCAATAAATCGAGCATACTATCTGGTAATAGTAGATAGCTTTACGAAATGGCCATTCCTGACTCAATCGTGTCTGACAATGGTACGCAATTCACATCCAGTGAATTCAAGATCTTTTGCAAGTTCCTAGCAATTGAACACATTACTAGTCCCCCATATCACCCTAAATCGAACAAAATAACAGAACGTTTTGTTGACACATTTACGAGGGCTTTAAGGAAATCAGAGGGAGAAGAGTTGGACAAGATCAAGGATTCAATGGTTTTTAAGTGTTTACTGTATTACACCAAAGCCCAAACACCATATCACTAGCAGAATTGATGTTTGTTAGAAAAATCAAGTCCATCTTCAATAAGTTGCTACCAGAGTGCAAGACGCGAACATCATATAGTAACTACACAAATACCTATTTCAAACCTGGAGCACAAGTATTTTTCAGGATATATCAGCACAGGAAGGAATTTTGGCAAGATGGTGTCATTAAGAAATGTGACATACATAATACAAGAACAAAAGTGGGGGCACAAACAACCAGCTAAAACATTATTTCACCGAATGGAAGTACCGATGGAAGTCCTGTACGACACATTCAACATTCCTACGCCAGCAGAAATAGTGCAACCAAGAGTTTATGGCAAAAGGAAAAGAAGGCCAACAGAATTTCTAACCAATGAACCAAAGCTAAAAAAATCAGACCCCCAGGGGAGGTCCTTTCAAAGGGGTGGTATTGTATAAGAGTAAGTATTGTTGCTGACACTGTGGTTTGAAACAAGATCACCAGTGAGTAACACAGGCGATTCCATTATTAAGTAAATCACATGATCATAAAGGTAGTGAATAAATAGGAGGTAGAGGACTATATGGATCACTGTTCACTCTTCTTGTCTATCCACTATTGCTATACGTTCACCGTCACTACTTTACTATTCTCTTCTGATCATTATACTATTTGGTGATTACTACTTGGACAAGTATTTTACTACTGCAGATATTATTCGAAGGCATTATTACTAGTACTGGCATCTATGATGTCTTGAATATAAAGAGCATTTTTGGAAGTGATAACAAGCTTTCACTTGACATAGTGACAAGCAAAGCTGTCCAACATCACAAAAATAAATAATAATACTATATATTTAGTATATGAATTGGTTCAAAGAAATTTATTAGAATAGTTTCAACAAGTGTTAAACAATGGTTGGTTTTAAGCTTATATCTGAGCAATTTTATGAAAATATATCTAGTTAAATTTTTTTTTTTTTTTAAATCTGATTATTATCACCCACACCAAGAAAATATTTAAAAAATTAAAGATTTAATTTCTTTACCAAATGAGATAAAGTACATGCATAAATCATAGCAGGAGCATTGCAGTCATAACAGTAAATGGTCAGTATATACAAAAGGCTACCTTTCTTTTCATTTCAAACACATTTTACTATCAAGTAAAAATCATACACAGGATTAAAAAAAAAAAGTTCCTCAAAGCAAACCTTGTCTAATTTTACATCATATATGCAATGTACATTTTTTTTTCATTTTTTGTACAAGGGAGAGGATCATAGATTAGGTATACACTGTTTATTAACCGAATACCTAACAAAATAAGTGGTATAAAATCAAGAAACAATTCAATCAACCTTTTTTAATATTTTGAAATCATCTTCGAATACGTTTTCACAACATCGACGTGATCATATTTAAACAGAATGCTGATCTTATATAAAAATTTCAGTTATCTGTTTGGATTAGTTGTGCTCTTATGTCCATCGTCTTTTCATGTTGAATTTTATATGTTCTAATGTTAATTATGTTTAATGAATATGTCCTGATGATGGTCTAAAATAGACCAAAACATCCGACATTGACTTTACATTAATACAGTATAATTGCATATTAAGATTTTTGTTTGTTTTTTCTGTATATTTTCTTCATATATATATATATATATATATATATATATATATATAAGTTAAAATAACAGATTAAAATGAAAAATAAGTAGACATTTCTTTAGTGGCTAAAGCCTAAACTTTTGTTGGAAAGTGGTCAGAATGTGACAACATTTTAAAACAATTGGCTGTCTCAGGTATCTTTTGTGCAAAATATATAAAATTATCAATTTTATAAACTATGTGTCTTCACAAATTAGTGTACCATGCTTTTACGCTTTTCATGAAAAAAGATTTTAGTCTTTTATACCCAAAAATAGCTTTATAAATATTTATAACTATATTAAAGACATTTGTAATTTCCAGTTAAATTTCAGATATTACTGTTTTAAAGTATCAGGGTCATTTTCAGTTATTACATTAATGCAATCTTCTAGATAAATTCTCTTAAAAAATCTTGAAAGATTATTAATACAAGTAACTTACAATAACATTTGAAATATTAAATTGATGCAAAAGTTGATAAAGGCCATTTTTGCATAACACTAGGAAACGTTTAAAAACATCTAATTTTGCATTAATAATAAAGAACTGAATAATCATTTACAAGCTTTAAGATCAGTTCATGAGCTAGGAAATGGCTACTACTACATAAACAAATATCAGTGTTTAAACAATTTCTCCTCTTCTTGCTAAAAAAAAAAAAAAAAAAAAAAAGCCTTTGGTGATGAAAAATAGATATTACAATAATCCAAACAATGAATACTGAGACTAGATCCCAAACAAGCTTTAACAATTTAATTAAACAGAATCTGAAGGAAAGTTTAATATCTGGAGGAATTCACAAAGAATTATAACAAACTAGCAGCATGGCCCGGCGTTGCCTGTGCTTGATTCAAAAATAGTACGACTAATACAGCAATCACTATCACTTGACTTAAAATATTTTTGCCCTTCTTTGCCTTTAGAGGAGTGCCCTTTGCCGTGCTGATGTTGTTACATGCCTTACTTCTTGCCTATATCCCACTGCCAACTTTTTCTAAGCTCTATAGTAAACATTAAATCTGTTACAAAAAAAGAACTAAACAAAATAAACACAATATGATCAGCTTTAAAAAACCGGAAAAAACATTTTTAAGGGTTGACCAATTGTTGATTTGTACTCTGTGTGTGGGGGGGGGTGCTCAGAGTTGACACATGATGACTCCCAATGGCCTCTTCATAAATCCGCTCGGTTTTCGCTAAAAACCGACATGCGGTTCAGATGCAATCCGGGCGTATCAGTTTTTGGGTTTTATAGATTTTCCACGCTGTTTAGGGGTCCGTGGTCATGAAACTTCTGGACAACACTTCTAATGGTAGACTCTAAGAGGGTGTCAAATTTGGTTGAAATGCGATCATTCCTTCTGTAAGCAGAATTTTTTCGATTATCGATTTTTTCGATTATCGATTTTTTTCAGAACCTGATTCCGAACTCAAAAATCGGGCTCCGTCATGTCCTTACGGCAGCCATTTACAAACTTGTGTTGAAAACCGCATTGAAATCGGGTGAGAAATGCAGCCTGGGCGAGGTAACAAGACACACAAACAGACAACATGAGAAATATAGATAGTAGATTGCTGGAAATAAGAAAGAATTATTATTGCGCAATTCTACAGTAAGCAAGCTTATATGTATCGGAAGAAACATTTTTTTCTAGTCAAGTAAATCAACTGATGATTTTTACAAAATGACATCATCTGTATTCATGTTCCAAATACCATGAAGCAAATGATCATCAAATTGAGATTGGAAATTCTTCCACATGAAACATTCTCCAAACCTATAAACTTCAAAATTATCATTGCTTTCACTCAGTGTAATATTCTTTATTGGATCTGCAATTCCGATAAGTTCAAGATATTCATCAAATCAAAACTAAAAATGCTCTTCAGCATAGATCAGAAATTAGAATGAATTTCCAATATCAGAACAACTTGTGCAGTGCAATAAAAAGCAACAACAAGCTGGAAGAAAAACTAGTTAAAAATTAATAATGACAATGCTTCACTTAAATTCAGGCAACTAAATAAATAATTAAATAAAGAAAAGAAGAGAATCTGCAGCTTTTCAAAATGATATGCATATTTACTCTAAAATTAGTGTAAATTATTATACATAGATGGGAGATTACAAGTACATATGATAAAGAAAACTTATTAAAAGTACATCAAAATGCAAGTAGCATAAATTGTAATCTTTTTCATAAATTATTTCATGAATTTGTTTCATACAGCAACTAGTGAATCATCTCAGATTTCCAGTTTTAAAGTGTTCCTTAGAAATAGTCAGCATTTAATTACAGCATTTAGTGGTTACCAAGTATTTCAAGCCTAGTAATTTTGCTTAACTATAATAAAAAGCAATCAGTGCTATATTTAAAGACCACAAAAATCAATTTTCAAGCAGAGCCAGCAGTTGCATTTACATAAAGTAATTGTAATATTGTGAAATTTAGATTAGATCAAGTATGAATAACTTACTCTTGTTATGTTAAAATTAAGCACATCTTTATAAGAAGGCAGAGTGTATCATTGTTAGCAAGAAGAATGGACCAAGATGCAAGCTATGCTTTGGAGATATCAAAATCATGCAAGTATGAAAATTTAAATATCTGGGAAGTGTTTTAACAGAAGACATAAAATTTGACACTGAAATTCAAAGGCATATTGGAATGGCAAAAGATGCCTTCCAAAAGGCAAATAAAGTATTAAGAAACAGGAAAATTTCATTAAAAAGAAAAGATTGCTCAACTGCTATGTAATATCAGTCATCCTATATGAAAGTGAATATTGGACAATCTCATCATAGATGAAAAGAAGACTTGAGGCAACAGTGATTAGTTCTACAGAAAGATGCTGAGAATACCATAGCCTGAACATGAGAGTAACAAGAGAGTTTTAAAGATAATGGAAATAAAAAGGACACTTATACTTAAAAAGAGTAGAAATTTCTGGGATACAATGTAAAAAGAGGGTTTAGAGAATAACAGGATATATTGAGGTAAAGAGTGAATAACCTACCTAATGCGCTTGAGTAAATGGATGGCAGAACAGGGAGTGAAAGAGATAGTGAAAAGACAAACCTTATTAAGAGCAACAAAGGATAGAAAATGGAGAAGGGACATAGCATATAGATATTTTTATTTTGTAAAAGAGAAACAAGCCTCCAAAACTGCATTCAATTTATTGTAATCTTTTTTTCTCTATTTGAAAAATGAAATATTTATGAACTTTTAAAAATTGTAAAAACAACTATTTCATTCATATTAGATGATGTTAAGTATACTAATTCAACATTTTCAGTCAAGTTTTAGCAATATTTTATGATACTGATTATAGCATTATGATAGTTATCATCTAAGAAAACCTTTTTGGTAATCCAAGTCTCTTGTTCTTTATTACTAAAATACAGTGAATTTCACGAGTGAAATTATTTCTTATTTTATAAAAGCACATTTTTTTAAGAGAATTTTTCACAGGTTTTTCACATTTCCTTTGAAAAAATTAGGTGAGTAAATTATACAAGTAATAAAAATGTATCCACTAAGCCATTACTCAGATCTACTGTCTCAACTAAACTAATAATGGATTGATTGTACAGCATATTCAACAGTGTAAAACTAGATTGAGTTCAGTCACTCAATCTACTTGCAAGTCTGTGTGAAGGTTCACAGTTAAAAAGCAATTTCTCACCACTTTTATCAGGACAAATGACCACTCACAGCTGAGGAAATAAGTTCATTTGATTTGCTACTTAAGTTTGCTCAGGAATTACTAATGAAAAAGTTTGTTTTTTTCATTTGGGATAAATTCCTTTCTATTCTCAAGTCAAGAAAAGAAAATTAAAAACAGACAAGTTTTATACTAACCATGGTGCATTGGTACAGAATTTCAGAGGAAAAAAAAGTTGAAAAACTAGATTATGTATGTTATATTCTATATTCATCATAACCCTCTTCCTCCTCTGGTATACTTTGATTTTTTTTTTGGTTTTGGTGGTGGAGGTGGATTAAAATGCTGATTATTCATTGATTCTTTTGTATAACATTCCAGTTTCAATGAAAGAACAACCAAACTTTAATTTTTTTAAGCAATTTATCCATGTCAGACTGTGCAACTAAATTCTTTCAGGTTTGTAAAATAAATTTCATTTTCTATGAGACATGTCATGCAAGGAATTTTAAAAATTCCTCTTTCCCTTTGAGGACTGCAAGAAGGAATCAAAATAAAAGAAACATTTTTCTGATAAAGATTCCCCATAGAAAGCAGAGATTTTAAGACATAATACTCAGTGTGAATTTTCTAAATATATAAATAAATTTTCTATGCACAAAATGAAATGCTTGATTAATATTTGCATAACCAATAAATGACCAATTTGTAAAATAGCCAAAGTAGATATTTATACGATCATAATATAAAAACTGTCTATGACAAAGTTTGAAGTACAAGAATATTCCCATGCATAAAATAATCAGTAAACTATATTTCTTCTAATTGTGCAAGACAAACTTAAGATTAGTAAATAATTATAGTTGGCAAAGTTTAACACATACTGCCCTCCACATGCACATCAAAAACAATGTATTGAAAGGATGATTTTTTTCACATGACATTACTATTAGTGTATACTCTCTGCAATTTTTATTGTTTTTTAAGAGTTTCAAAATCCAAACATATGAAACTGAATTTATGCAATAATTTTTTTTTTTTGCAAAAATTGACAACAATTGCCCTAAAGTCAAAGTTCTTTTAATTTAAGACACTATATTTTGGACCTCTCTTCAGACATATAGAATCTTAATATTTATAGTTTATTTTTTTGCATTTACTTTAAAATTGCACTAGTTTTCTCATACAAGCAATTTCAAAATCTTTTGATTATTACCACTAAAATAAAAAATAGAGGAATACGTATGTAAAGACTAACAGGAAGTTGGCTCATTTTTGAAAGTGGTGCCAAAAAGTTATCCTAACCAAGAAAGAATTCCAAAAGAAATTATGATGTTTGGTATTTTGGGAAATAAGTTGAACAGAGAAATTTTCAGCACCCCTTGTATAAATTCAAGCACTTTAAACATGAATTTTAAACTAAAATAATTTGAAGAATGGTCTATATGAATATTTGCAAAGAAATTATTTGCTCATAACCAACTATACATACATTATTTGATCTTCAAGTAATGAAATTATAGATCATCTTTAATAAAACTTGGAAAATCAGAGTTTAATGTTACAAAGAATTTCTGGTTAAAATGTTCATGAAAATACAGTTACCGGGATATATTTTGAAAAATAGTAATATAATTCTATAACATGAACAGCAATGTTACAATGAAAATAACCAATAAAATACTAAGTTTGTCAAGAACTCACAACCAAACAGCATAATAGCATCTAACAGAAGTTAGATTATAAAAAGATGTTTTGAAAAAATATAAACTGAGATAGCATACAACTATGTGAATGTAATTCAGATATTCAGTAAAAATATATTTTTATTGAATATCTAAATTACATACCTAATAGCTCAACTAAAAGTCCACAAAAGTAAGCATTATAAATTTATAAACAAGTTTTGGGACTTTTCCCTATTCAGAAAAAAAAAAAAAAAAAAAAAAAAAAAAAATCAATATTTTTCAACGAAAAAAATGAAAAATTAAAATCTATCTTTAAAGATAATATACAAGTAAAAATTTGGGAGGAGCTGAAAAGTGGAGAAGACAAAAAAATTAAAATAGTTATAAAACATTTACAGGATATATATATATAAAAAATGATAAAACTATAGATTTAAGGCATGTTATATTTCTGGGTAAAAGTGCTCAGTATCAGGGATAGAGATTATATAAAAATAGACACTTGTGGTCAACACTGAGTTGCAAGAGTATTTCATGCTCAAATGCAATCTTCATCGCCTGGAGATTCCATTCAAGTCTGAAACAGATTGTTGCCAGTGTCCACTTTTATATATATATATATATATATATATATATATATATATATATATATATATATATATATATATATATATATATATACTTATTATAAAACGCAGATTGTGTGTGTGTGTCTGTAACGTTTATATGTTGGATCAAATTTCCTACATTTTTTTAGCCGATTTCAACAAAACTTCACAGGATTACATAAAATTACCTTGTGGTGGTTCTAACGGGGCCAAAATGGGAAAAACACAGCTGTTATTTAATAAAATCAATTTGAAAACACGATTAAGACACATCGTGAGAATGAAAGGGGACAACTCACCCACGAAAATGTAAACAAAAGAGCATAGCATGATGAAAAAAGACGCCGAACTTGACGAAAAACAAAATTTTATTGTCTAATGTTCATATTATTATTAAAGAGGAAAGATCAAAGTATTTTGGGAGTATTTTTTACATTTTTTTTTAATCGTTCCTAGCACGTCTGAAATTTTCGTTAAAATATTGTTTTTTTTGGTCAAAAAAAAAAAAAAAAAAAAAAAAAAGGACAGATAATCATTTTCAATCATTGTTTTCGATTTGATAAAAAAGATTAAAATCTTACTTTGATATTCTTTTAAAAAATCAATTATCATTTTTTCAAAACTGATTTTAATAAAAACAGAAATTATACTGTTTATTTAAAATATTTTGAACCAAGCTTAACTTAGCTTCTGCGCCGAAAAAATGTAATTTGAAAATAAAACAAAGCAGGTCATAACCTTTCGTCGCTTGACAATTGACGAAAAGGCACATTCATGACGTTTAGATAGCTTACGGAGGATAATTCTTTCTACGGATGGAAGGAAGTGAAATTATTTAAGTGAACAAATTATTTACCTTGTTACTTTTAAGGAAAACTTTCAGTGCTCTAATTTTTTATTTTTTATTTTATTTTTTTTTTTTTTTTTGTACTTAGCTTTCATTTTTACGTTTACGATGCTTTATGGAAAATATAAAGAAATTAAAAAAATAAGACTGTTAATAGTGAGATTAAATTTCATAAGAAAAAGGTATCTAATTAATTTAGGTACCTTTCTTATGAAATTTTATCAGAAGTGTACATAAAATACTATAATTTTATGTACATTTATTACATTTTACTGTGTTATTTGTATTTCCATTCATTTTATTATTAATTTTAATATTTCATTTATGGAAAAATGTCATAACTGAGATTAATATAAAAATAAGATCATATAAATTAAAGTTTAGCAGTAGTTAAATTTCATAAGATGATACTGTTACTTGTAGGTACCCTTCTCAGTTGAAATTGAAAACTCAAATTAACTTCTCCATACATGTTTCGCAAAAGTAAAGGGCTTAACAGTGGAGAACAATGCTGAACTCAAATAATGCAACTAAATTGTATTCTGGTTGGTCTTCCGTACTTGATAATTACTGTCCGACTATAAACACAAAAATTACATTTCTTAATTACCATGGCTAATCTGATTGGTCCAAATTATACAATTTTCAAAGCGCTAGACAATGACAATCTCACACGGACATTTTGAAAGGTTGATGTTGCTTTTAACTAATGTTAAAATATTTTTTTAAATTCAATTTAAACATTTTTTTAAAATCTTTTTAAAATTAAAGAAATAAAAAATAATTCTATTAAAAATTCAATTTTCATTGAAAAAATTTTTTGCTTTCAGAAAATATTGTCCATATTCATAAAAACAAATTAAAACAAAAAAAAGCATTTGAAACTAAATAATATATTTGTTTTATTGAGTTTTGTATGTTACAATTCACAGCTGATTTTCAGATGTTGGCCAAAAAAAAAAAAAAAAAAAAAAAAAAAAAAAGGACATGAATTGCATTCTTCAAAGCCTTGTGCTTTTAACTATTGTAATCACTAAAACCGATGGTCTCGAATTTCTATTTCGAGTTTTTCATATAATTAGTTATGGGGGTTTTAATAAATATAAAAAAAATATTTCTGCCATGACTTTAATAAAAAAAAACATATTTATAATAATTTCGATCATCTGTGAATAGTTTCTGAAAGTTTCATTAACATCTGACAATTATTTTTATTTTTGCAAGATTTTCCAAATTAATATGTGTAAATACAAAAAAACGCGCTAAAAATTATCTATGTTATTTACTACCCCTTGTTGCGACAAAGAGAAACAAGGTTTTTTTAAAATCAAAATTTAGAATATTCTAAAAAGATGGAAAATTTTTTAAAAAATAATTAAAAAAAACAAAGCATTTTGACGATAAAATCTTGTTTTCATAAACTTTGTCATCTTTTTCATCAGACTATGCTCTATGTTTTAGCGATTCCGTGGAGTGACTTAGGTTAAAAACCCAGGTTGTTTATGTGTGTGTGTGTTCCATTATATATGGGATCGGATTTCTTACATTTTTCAGCCGATAAAACAAACATTCACTTTTTTTTTTCGGCAGGTAGTATTTCTTATTGTCTTCCACACTTTTTTCTTTATTTACATTCAGAATGCTTTAAAAATTTCATTTACAAGACAATTGTTTATAATAAAATTGTATTCACCAATCGATAGATTCATAACGATTGTAAACAATGTTTTTGTTTGAGTTTGACCAATTCGTAAAAAAAAAAAAAAAACTAATTAAGACATGCGTGTCCGTCAACCTTAAACAATAATCTTTGTCAATTTTATTTTTCAGTCTTTATGATGGTCGATACTTGATCTATCTCTTACTGTTACATCCCCGGGCAACGCCGGGCTCTACTGCTAGTATATATATATCTTGTTGGCCAAAACTTACCAATTAAAGACAAACTGAAAGCTAAGATTGTTTGACATTTGATTATGTTAATAGCCTTTTAAATTAAAACATCAAAAAAGCAAGATTTGAATATAAGTTAAAATAATGACAAGAAACAAGCTAGGTGTTTGGAAGTTTATCCAAGGTATATACCAGAAAAAAAAAAAAAATCAATCTAAAGAGAACAGTATTCTCTTGAGAGTAATAAAATGACCATGAGGCATAACCAAAGATGGGACTGAACAGATAAGACCCCGATAAAGATTTGTTTTGGGCAGCAAAATGATGAATCATTTTGTTGATCATTAATTTTTCCCCATGTATAGGATGGACAGGCTAAGATTTAGAATTTTATAGACAGATGGAAAAATGGACATTGAGAAAATCATAATTTATCCCAGTAATGTTAATTGGTTAAGGAAATCTCATTGATGACATCTTCAACTGATGAGCACATAAGAACCTGGTGGGGAGAGAGATCTGAACAAGCCAAATTTGGAGAAGCCTCAAAATGGATAAATTAGGGGTTTTGATAAT
Organism: Acanthosepion pharaonis; assembly: GCA_903632075.3. NCBI lineage: Eukaryota > Metazoa > Mollusca > Cephalopoda > Sepiida > Sepiidae > Acanthosepion > Acanthosepion pharaonis. Next base: position 2,059,875 of record CAHIKZ030005439.1, read on the forward strand.
AAATCTACACCAAGATACCTCAATATAAGTAGTTGGCTGTCTGGGAAGACACTGCAAGTTGATATCATTACCTCTTGCAAGAAACTGCTTGAGAAAAGTTAGTTAACTGAAGAAAATTTTCTCCAGGTTAAGTTTTCATTTGCAGACTCATGATTGCATAGAAAAGTTAAAGACCAGGCTTTGGAGACAAATTTTGTCTGTAGGCCTGAGACCAAAGTTCCCTGAGTGAACTGTTGAAGCACTCACCAGTCACCAGTACAGAGAATATGTTGTGAATAATGCCAACAACACATACTAATCCACCAATGAGCCATAGTTAGGGAGATCACAACTCATCAGAATTAGGAAGGGTTAAACTTATAAATGTAACCCTCAACAAATCAACTATATTATTGTTTCTACAAGCAAGAGTCAGTAGTTTGTGCTGAAAATTGTTTTCTTTTATTCTTCTTATAATTTGTTTCCTTCATTCCCAAGGATGTTTCAACCAAGTTTTGCCTTAAACTTTCTTCAGATCAAAAACTTTAAATGCAATATAGATATAGGAAGATAAACTGGCAGAATGAGATAACATTATAATGCAAAGGAGGTGAGTGGGATAGTATTATAATATAGAGGCACATTGTTTTGCATGACTGTACACTTAAAGGTTCTTGGTTATGATTTGTAGCACACAGAGAAATGTCTAGAGCAGGAAATCATAATTCTTTGCATTTATCATGCCTACAATATTCCACAAAAACATTACTCCGTAACCCCTTATTGTCTTCTAAGTTATAGGTTGATTATTTCCATGAAGGACCCTATTTCCTTCAGAATCATCAACAGGTACATTCAATGTAGATATACATGCTTCATGAAAAATTAGTATGGAAAAATCAATTTTTGTTTACTTACATATTTCTCATTCATAAAGAGATTATCCAGCATTCACTGCCAATAAAGAAGAGTGCTGGATTGCTATGTGATATCCATTCTCTTCTTATATAAGAAGAAAATGGATATCACATAGCAATCCAGCACTCTTCTTTATTTCTGACAAGATTTTTCCATTTCTGAAGAATTTCCTTAACTTTTGGAATGTCTCTTTCACTAGCCCAATGTATGTTTGGATCTCTGTGTAACATTGTCCATCCTCTCTTAAAATACTTCCCAGATATTTAAACTTCTGCACCTTACATAAAAGTCATAAAACATTAGTAAATCAATTCAACTTAACTTTTCACCTTTTGTATTACTGCCTCAGTCACTATATTCCTGTGTGATCATCTCACAACAATGTACTAAATAGGTGTTGTGATTTATAGGGCACTACTTTTTTTTTAGACTGGAATTACAGTCATCAAAATGATCAAGTACAAATAAATCAAAGATTTGGTTTAAAAATAAACTGGAATATTATTTGAACATTTAAATTCTAAAAATATAAATAAAAGATGAAATTACAGAGAACAATTTTTTCAACCATTCAAATCATATATGAAAAATAATCTATGGTATGCAGTTCACCTTGTCTCCCATGACTACCTCAAACAATCACTTCTTGATTACACTAAACTTACAGTCACATAGTATGCCTTTGTAATTTAATCAGGTTACAAAGAATACATTTTCTACTAATATACCAAGTATAAAATTCAATGCCTAGACAAGAATAGCACATTTATTAATGAAAAGCAAAATAATCACAGGGTTAATATTTTCTTATGTAATAATGACTTTATACCTGTCCAAGTACAAAAATTAAACAGATTGAAAGATCAGAAGGTGACACATAAGGTCCATCCCCCCCAACCCCCAATGAAGGCAGTAATAAACATCAGTCAATACCAGCTGAGTAACCTCTGAATACTAAACAAAGGTCTCAACTTCACCACAGCCATCAGGCGGATACCATACTTGGACATCATTGGCTGAATTGAGAAAATAGCCTTGCTTGAACATCCCTCAGGCTGGGGTGGATGAGCTAAGATGGAAAGTAAGATAGATACTGGAGAAAGCCAAGCTGCCCAAATCAAACATCACGAAACTGGAGAGGCTGGCAATCAAGACCCTACAGAGGAATGAAAACATCATGCTACCAGCTGACAAAAGCAATGCAACTGTAGTGATGAACAAATTGGAATATACAGAAAATTGGAAAACCTCATTAGAAATGGTAGCTACAGTAAAGAAAGATCCAACAATGAAAACAGAACACTCTCGCAAATCCTAATCAAGAACAAAGACCACTTCACACATAAAACATATAGGCAGTTGTTGCAGTGTTACACCAAGCTACCTCATATATACAGTCTCCCCAAAATTCACAAAAACGGTATTCCACTCAGACCCAATTGTTAACTATATTGCTTCCTTGTAAATATAATTGACCCATTAATAGAAACGTCACCTTCATATGTTCGAAACTCTGCCCACTTCATGGAAATAATCAAAGATGCTTCCATCCAATCCAACTAGATAGTGAACCTGAATGTGGTGAGTTTGTTCACCAAGATACCCACAGAGGAAACACTATCAGTAGTCTGGGACAGAATGATCTCGGACTCATTCCTAGGAGAACAGAGCAGTATACCAATAGATAACCTGACTTTCTGTACACAAGCAACACACTTTGGAATGGGATATATTGACAGGATGAAGGCTTAGCAATGGGCTCGCCATTATCACCAGCAATGGCAAAAATATACATGGAATACTTTGAAAAAATGGCATTAGAATCTATGTCACTAAAGCCAACCATATGGCTGAGACATCTAGATAACACCTTCATACTCTGTCCACACCAAGAAGAGGTCCAGCTACTACTGGACAATGTGAGCTCAATAAGATCATCAATACAGTTCACAATGGAGAGAGAAAACAGCAAACTCACCTTCCTGGATGTACTAATATCTTGAACCTTATGTGAAGGATTATTGGAGAAAATCCAAAAGATCTATGGTCCATATAACATTAGGACAGCTTTCAAAAGTGATTAGACACTTACCAGATGCCTCTTTGAGTAAGAACCTCCCCCTATAGAGGAGAACATGACTATGGACTGTCTGTACACTATCCCGTGCAGCTGTGGTAAAAAATATAAAGAAGAAACAGGCCATTCCCTTAAGGTAAGAATGCTAGAAGCTGTAGCACGAGTGGAAATAGAAAAAAAGCAGGCATAGCTGACCACATATGGAGGGAAAAAGAGAGATCACCATCCCTGTGTGATGAGGTTGAAGTAATACACAGAGAACATTGGAAAATACAAATACTTAAGGAATCAGCATATATGCTAGGCCACAAAAATCTCCTAAAAATCTTAGAGACATTAAGTCCCAAAAATTCATAAAATTATATCCTCAAGAACACATGGCCCAGTGTATAAAAGCATTGGTTGAATCCAGTGACTTGACACAAAGAGTTGGCTACTGCAGTGGTGAACAAAAACTTAGACGGTTGAGTTAAAGAGAAATAAATGAGACATCCAGAAGAGGCATGGCACATACAACTAGAACATTCTACTGTGGTCAACAAAATAAAGGGTTCAATTCAAAATCACCTTAAGACCGGAGTGTACAACAGCCGGAACATCATGAATATGGCAACAAAGATGAGAACAACAGTCTGAACAATGTAAAGAGTGTAAATAAGCCTAGTCCTATTTTGAAAATTTCTTCCTAGATTTTTTTAATCAAAAAAATTAAGCATATGTTGCATTCAATATTTATTAGAATTTATTTCAGTCATTTAAAAGATTTTGAACTCTAATGGAAGGAGAAATGAAATATATCCGATACATGGAAATTAAAAAATAATACTTGAAAAGATATTTTGTACTGTCAAAAGAGTTTATTTAAAACAAGTCTCTATAATTTCTACATGATTGTTTTTCCTTTTTTTAGCATGTATTATTAGCATGAGGACTTTGAAATTGTTCTGATTCAGTTAATGCAGAATAACATTGCTAATGTAGATTATAACATTAGAAGTTTGCTTTTATGACTGTGTTAGTAAACATATTAAAAGTATTTTTATTATTCATAAAACATTTCTTTTAAAAAACCTCTTTATAGAAAGAGAAATAAAGTAAAACTCGGTTTTGTATTTTGAAGTACAAAGATGAAATGAAAAGGGATTAGAAGAACTTCCTTGCAACTTAACATCTGACAATATGATCAAGGTGACCTAAACTATCTCATTCCTTCCCATGATCAAATGGCAAGTAAAGGAATATGGATTTACAAAATAATAAAATATGCCAATAGATATTTAAATATTTTTGGTGTATTTTCATTGAATTCTATTAAAAGCCTAAGATTTTTACAAGATACAAAAAATTATGAATTAAATATAATTTTGTTTATACTGCACTGTATGAAATTTTCAGCAAAGCCATGTTTCACTAATCACCAAGCAGAGTAGTATTTGGCAATGGAGGAAAGCAGTAACACAATTTCCTTCCATCATGAAGCACTGACTAAAAGATAAAACTCTCACCATAATAATGCCAAACACACCGCCCCTGTTAGTAGTTTACTGGTGATCAATACCAATATCTTGTGCCAAGTGGTCAATGGCAGTCAGGCAGAAGTAATAGAATCTCTGTATTATAAGTCACAATTTCGGCCACTTATTTACAGATTGTCTTCACATGAAGGGAAACTTATCCACCAAATAATTGCAGCTAATATATTTTACACTTAGGAATTTCCGATATTCAGGGTTGCCAATAGGTAAATATATGATACAAGACTGCACATACAAGCCAACAGACATTAAACATTAACTACAAATTACTTGGAAGTCAAACAAAGAAATTTTCCTTCCAAAAAGGTTTTTATTTTGCCTTTCAAGTCCTCAGAAATACTTTAATATATACTAAACATAACACAAGAAATAAAAAATATAGCTTTTTGAAAAGAAAGAATTAAATTCATACATATTCCATACGCACAGACATTTTATATATATTGGTGTGTGTGTTATATCCAATTTTATTTTGAGGGTAAGACAAGCTCAAATTATTGCAGAACTTTTTTTTTTGGTTCAGAATGTAATAATTTTAAAATATTTTTTACCTTAATTCTGATGCTGCAAGTAAAAATAAAATCTGTATCAATGTGTGTTAAGCAACATTACTTTTTGCTCACTATTTACAAGATGGCCAGCAAAGCAAAAATTCTACTTATTGTATCTGGTTGGAAAGTTACTGTGCATATACATGTACTAATTTTCTTGGTAATTTCCTCAAAACATCATGTTTGTTTGTTTTTTCAGTTGGAGATCCTCATGGTATTTTTGACTTTGTTGAGCATAGGTAGTCACCCAGCATTGAACTCTGTACTGACTTTGGTAATCATTTTTCAGTTTGTGCATACAGCCTCCTTCACTATACCCCATCTTCCAGTGAGATTCCTTATTATTTTGACCTCACTACAAAGAAGCCCATATTTCCCCCCACCCCTTTTCTTTGGATATGCCTGACTTTGTCATATCATCTTAGATTATAGCTTTTCAGTATACAAGTTGTACTTTTAAGGGTCACTTTACATTTCCTGTTACAAGTGCTCATATTTTCCTCACAAGATTAGAATTTCACTTTGCTATGTAGAAAGGATACCCCAACAAGATGTACAGGAATTATTAGATCAAATAAACTTCAACAATACAATTTACTACAAAAAAAAAAGAAAAAAAAAAAAAAGACCACAACAGATTTTCTTTTCTGGATGTTTTGCAACCCAGAAAATGCACTTTTAAGATACCTATATAATTAAAAAAAATTACAATGTTTTTACAAGATATTGCATTTAATTTAAATCATCTCTTCTGTATAAAAAAAAAGGAATCATTTGTTTCCTTTTGTAGTATTGTATGCAAATTAGATAGACAAGTATAAATAGAGAAAAACTGGTAAACATAAGAGCTATGCCTAGCAAACCATTTGCTAAACATAACATGGGGAATTGTACTATGACTGCTACTACACAGAGAGATATGCAAAACATAAAAATGGTGTTGCCAATAGGATCATTAAATTCACTGCATGACCCAGAACACATAGAAATATGGATAAGAACTTTTGCAAGAATGAAAAAATTAAGAGAAACAAAGACTAACAGAGGAGAGAACAAGATAATGGATTTATTTCTTGCTACCGATGGATGAGAAGCTGTGAAGAAAATTTTGACAATTATAAAGAACATAAAACCAAAGAAAAGATTGGTCATTGCTGAAAGAACCAAGTTTTTAGAGAGAAGACAAACACCCAATGAGTCCATTATACAATACTTACATAGATTGAAAGGACTAGCCAAGTATTGTGAATCTGAAAAATTGGGAGCCTGGGAAATGACTAAAGAAGATGAATTAATCCTTCTCAGAATAATTGAAGGCTTGCAAGACCAAAACTACAAACAAAAAATACTAGAATGTTTACAGAGTAGTAGCATGAGTTCGGAAGCTAGTGTTGAGTTTTTACAACAATTAGAGTTGATTAGAGAATTTAATCAACCAAAAGAAGAGTTCAAGACATACAGGATGAGCATGACCAAATCCATAATTAAATGTAGATATTGTGGAAAAAATCACAAGAGAGACAAGCACAAATGTCCAGCTCTAAGAAAAATATGCTCAAATTGCAAAAAAAAAAAAAAAAAAAAAAAAAAAAAAAGATCATTTTCAGAATATATACACATCTGAAAAGAAAATACGAAGAGTATAAATGGTACAAACCCCCACCAAAGAAGCAGCTGAAATATTTACAATGAATACACAAACAAGAAATAGAGAAAAAATAAGGATAAATGGCCAAATATTTAACATGCAAGTTGATACAAGCAGTGAAGTCAAGTTGATACCAAAAAATTTCTGGATAAAATTAGGACAACAAATTAAAAAAAAGCAGCATCCAATTAAAGAAATTTGATAGAATGACTGTAAAAATAATGGGTACATTTCAAGGCAATTTTGAAACCAACAAGCATTTTGAAATAATTCCCATTATAGTTGTAGAATGCAAAAAAGATCACGGATTACTAAGAATTGATGTATTATAAGTAGATACAGCAAGACTAATCGACTCCATGGAAGCAGAAGAAAATGAAATATAATTATTGAAAGGCTATAAAGCAAGCATTCAACTAAAAGAAAATTATCACCCAAAATATATAGAGTCAAGAAAAGTTCCAATTCATATCCTACCTTTGGTAGTAGCCAAATTAAAGAAAATGATACAAGGCATACTAGAAAGAGCAACTCAAGGTTGTAGCAATTGGTCATCACCAATAGTAGCGATAAAGAAACTTGACAGAGATTTAAGGACTTGTGGTGATTACAAGATAGGGGGTAAATCATCAGATATGTTCAGACTTTCTTCCTTTGCCAAATATTAAAACTGCGAGCCACAAGTTAGTAAAAATGGAACACTTTGCAAAAATTTATCTCAAGGCAGCATACAACCAAATAGAAATTGATGAGAAATTCAAGGAAATCACCACAATAAACACCCCTATAGGTTTACTAAGATGAACTCATCTACCATTTGGGATAAAGACTTTGAGCCATATTTTTCAAAAAGCAATTGAAAGAGTCTTATTAGGAAAAATAAAAAATATAATAATATACCAGGACAATATATGCATAGGGGCAAGAACTAAAAAAGAATTAAAATATAAAGCAGAGCAAATTTTAGTGAGATTAAAAAAGGCAGGCATGACTGTAAACAAAGCCAAGTGTAATTTTGACTGTAAGAAGATATCATATTTAGGATATCAATTATCAAAAGAAGGCATATCACCTGACAATAGACTAACAAAGAAAATAACAGAAATAGCTGCTCCAACAAATAAAAAAGAAATAGAATCCTTTTTGGGGCTAAGAAATAGAATCCTTTTTAGGGCTAAGAAATTTTTATAGTAAATACATACCAAGATACAGCGACATAATAGAGTCATTTGCAAATATAAAACAATGAATTTAACTGGACACAAAAGCAAATTATCACTGCTCCTGCAAATGCTCCTCAGTTACAAATCCATTCCACATGCAAGAAGAAAACGGAGCCCTTTGGCATTAATGGGAAAACAAATCAGAGCCACCATAACTATGTCCTTTGCAATGAAAGAAAAGGTATGGTATAGAAAGAATAAAGAGGCTGATCCAGAAGAAGCAAATTTCCTGATACAAAAAGGACACAACATGGATATACTTGAGAAAAAGGGACAAAATATACTGGCACATGCAGATCTGTTCAGAAGCAGAAATGAAATGGATGACATAGAAATGGAAGATCAAGAACAAGAGACAGGAAGTTACAAAAGTGGAACAGAGCAAGAAATGGAAGAAAGTGAGAATGAAAGGATGGACAAGCATGAAGAAGAAAATGAAGAGAGACTGAGATCACCATTAAAGAGAAAACAAGAAAGACAAGAGGAAGGACAACACAATACAAAAATAATCAGGAATAGTAAAAGAAAAAACAAGGGTATACTACCTCTCTGATTCAGAGAGGTGTAGTATTGTATGCAAATTAGATGGACAAGTATAAATAACTGGTGGACATAAGGACCATGCCTAGCAAACCTGTTTGCTAAATATAACAGAACTGTACTATGACTGCTACTATACAGAGAGATATGCAAAACATAACACTTTTGAAAGTTATAACTAGAAACTCTGATGAATTACATACATAGTGGCCTAAAGAATAATTATTGGACTAATAATAATATTAGGACCTCCTAATAGGACAACTTAAAAAGGTACCAACCTTAGAGTGAATCAACCTAGATAAGATTAGTTGATAAAAAATTCACTGAATCTAGGGAAAATAGAATATCACTGTATTTTCTACAGCACTGAATAAAATGCAATGATTAAAAAGTGCAAAAATGTGAATAGCAATAGAACTTGTGGAATAATGATACTCATCCATCTCAAAATTTTGAACAACATTTACTATATATCCGATGGCATATTTTATTATAATTCATATTCTAAATGAGAATAATTATTAAAATAGAAAATTTTTACAAAGCCTAGCTTAGAAATACTACTCAACCATTGACATATCAGAAGTGATTTGCAATGCAAACATGAATGGATGTCAAGCACCAAATCAAGCTCAATGCTAAAGTATTGCTGAAATATATTCAGTATTTTATTTCATATTGCCAAGTGACCAAACCATGTAAAAACTATCCAATGTCACTAAGTCAAATGATACAATTATAAGATTAGTTTCCATAAAGGCTAACCTAAATACACTATGTCTAGATGTTACTCATGTCTTCTAGGATAGTATTGTGTTTTACTTTTCTCTCAATATCTTGGATATCAGACACAGATGTTTGAGGTCAAACATCTAAAAATCAATAAGTCATTTTTTTTTCTTTAAATAGTAATCTAAATTGCATACACAACTTTTGTAATAAATAGGAATAAATTCATCTCAACAAAGGTTACATATGCTTTTTACAATATATAAAATGATTGTTCATAGACAGAAAGTATTCAAGTAAACTTTTTTTAAATCTGAAGTCTTATGAAGTGAATGTTATTTTATATTCCATATATGAAATTGATTTTAATGAAGTATAAGCTGTTATATCAAATTTAAAAAAAAAAAAAAAAAAAAAAAAAATCAAATTACGTTTTTTTTCTTGATAAATAACTATTTAAATTTTTAATTAAAAAAGACAGTCGAATAAAATTGTAAAAGAATAACCAGAATAAAAAGAACTAAAGAGCAGGGATATTCCAAAATAGTACAGACCTTTTACAGTTTGAATATCACATCCTGCTTTAAAAAATTAAGGCAGCATACAAACTGATTATTGCTATTAATCTTAAGGCTGCAAAATTATTCATGCCTAACAGATCAGAACTTTACATTCATATCTGAGATGTCACTGCTGTTACGTTACCTATATACTTAGTGTCATCATTTGATTATCATTTGGTTGCCTTTTAAGCAAATAATGCGGTTGTTAAATGCGTTTAATAAAAGAAAATGGGGGCTAGTTAAACTTAAAAATGCTTCAATCCTTTACCTTCAGAAAAAAAAAATATTAATACTATGAGCCTTCTTTTAAGGAAATTACTATTTCTCATCTATTTTAATCAAAGATCTCAATTATCAATGATCAATCTCTGACCAATTATTTCAACTACACTGTTTTGTAGTCTTATTCGTGTCTGTAGCAGACTGCATGCATCTCAGAACAATCAGATTGATGAAAAAATTATTTCTGACCAATCACTATTAACCATAAATACAGTTTCATGCAAGTTCAGATTGTCATCTTTCATTTACCATAACTATCACAACTGATATTGCAATAATTTCAGCTAGCAATTATTCTGACCATTTATGCTACAATTTACAGTGATTCTTTAATGAACTTACTTCCAAAATTGTAATGAGTTAACCTTCTTCCACTGAATGCCACTGTGTAAAAGTGATGCCAAGATGCTACTACATTTGTGAAAGATACCCCACCACCCAGGATATTCTACTGAGTTGAATGTTAAGTTCTTTTCATCTGACTCATTGCTAAACCTCATTAATAGACTCAGTTTAGGTTTCTCCTTTTCAAAGAACAAATGAAAAGTAAAAAAATTATTCATTTAAAATATAAATAATAAACCAGTTATTGACTCAATATATAAACCTTATAACAATAGGCAATGCATACATTTTCGAGCAGTCAAGTATAATCTTTAGAGTGTTCAGTTATTTTCAACTTGAAGTATCTGTGTGTTAAAATTGAGTATTTTCTGAGTTTGACCTTTACTGATCAAACTCAGAATATTTTTTTTTAATTTTCAATCACAATATAATTCACAGTATCAGAATATTATACTTGATTCTGAACAGAGGGGTTTATCAACCAAAAAGAAATAAGAATTCTATCAAAGACAAAATTGCCTTTGATGGAGTTCCTGAAGGAACAAAATGTGTTGTAAAAATAAGTTTTCCTATTTAATCTTTTTGATTTATGGTCTTCCAATTAAATGAATTTATATTTGATTTTTCAGATATTAGAAACCATAACTTTTGTTGTAATTTGCTTTAAAATATCTGTAAACTATCAGGCTGTTTGTTCAGTATCTTTTGAAGAACAATTGAAAGTGACAGTTGTCCTAAGAGCCCAATCAGTTAAAGAGAACTTATCACACAGAATCTAATTTGCATTGGATTGTAGCCTCTCACAGAGACAACACACAAAAATGCCGCTAAAAGAAATCCAGTAGCATCCAGCCTATGGTAGATATATTTCAAATCAAAAGACCTGTTTATCTAAAATACTTGATAATTTTAAAGATTTCATTATTTGAATGATTTGAGATAAGTTCAGGTAATATGATATTTGAAAACTAAAACAGATTGTTTATTTTTTCCTTTATAAAAGCTTGTTCTTTTATATAACAATGAACTCAAACTACATATCCAACATTGTTTAGATACTAAAATTTCTTATTAAACTACATAATTTGATTAATGAGAACCACATTTGATATTAATATAGATTACCAAGAAATCTAAGACCCACTTAAAAATATTAATCTCCAATATTTCAAATGAGGAACTAGTATAGTTTTCTCCCCTAGTGTAAAATTTTATTGCTACACATCAATAAATATACTATGGTGTTCAATAAACTTATAGAACAATCATGCAACCAACCAATCTATCTATTTTATAAACTCACAGTGCATCTCTCAAAAGAATAATTCTTAAACTTGTTCACTGGATTCTTTTAGTTTCATAATTTACTGCACATGCACAATTTATAAATGGTTCTGCAAAGAATAATGGTTTATAATGAAAAAAATGTATTTTAGTTTTCAAGTATTATTTGGTTAAGTACTTGATTAATGAATTTGCTATGGATAGGGAAGGATTTGTTAAATGAAAATTGGAAATCTGAAAAGACTAGTTTATCCATGCTGTCAAAAATGACTGTATATTTTATTAAGTCAATACTATTATGGGAAAGTTTTTCACATAAGAATCTTGAAATGATTTTTTCTAATTATTATTGTTGTACTCTGCGATTTCATAAATTCAGTCTTCTCACTTTCCAGCTTCATAAATTTCTTGTGAGTCTGCTATCATAAAGATACTACCACTACTGACATACACAAGTTTTATATGATTTCATACCCAATACAAATTATTAGATTAGTGAGAATGTTTTCAGATATAGAATGTTCACAAGCCTTTTCAGTTAAAAGATATGTGGAGAGAGAAAGGAACAAAGGATAGTTCATTCTTTATATATGCTTCACTCACATGAAAGCATTCACAAATATCAAGAAAAAAAAAAATCTTCATTTTTCATGAGCAGTAAAAAATGCATCTGCTGTACAATTTAAAAATGGACTTCTGCTCAAATGTACCAAACTGACCAGACATTGAGCAAAGAAAAAAACTATTAGGCATACAGCAGTTTATGAGTGGCTCACCCTGTTCTAAGATGGTTAATTTGAAACACTGAAATCTCAACCATTGACCCTGGACCAGAATGAATTGTGCCTAGGTCATGGAAGCCAATCTATTAGGTAAAAAGTAATGTAGTAGTTTAAATGTATTTATCTTACTATATCCCTAGTCATTTAGTAGCAACTAGTAAATATTCAGAAATTGGGTGCATTATTCACTGATAGATAACTGAAATCACCATTTGAACATGTAGATATCCACTTCCTCTGAATTGCATATATGCATATGAAGACCAAGCAATGGAAAGTGATACTTGTATATCAGTACACTACAAAACTAAATAGACAAACTGTTGGTAGTGTCAGACATAGTTTACTAGATTATGCTTAATATGAACAAGACTATTACTGCTAAAGTATACTGTACACAGCTTTTAAAATAGGCTCACAATTGTTGCAAAACAATGCCAGACATTGCACAGATGATCAGTGAAAAACTGTTGCAGTTGAGAAGTTCTTTGTGCATAACATTGCTAACTGATCTGACACCCTTTGATTATGGATTTCTTCTCTCTGTAGAACATTCTGAATGATCAAGACTTCCAAAATGGCAACATCAAAATAGCACTGCTATCATTCTTTGATCCAAAACAGATGTCATTTTAGCAAAAAAGATGATTTGCCTACACATTGGCAGAAATGAATAAATAATAATAATCATTATGTTGTGAGTGTTATACAGTTATATTTTTTTATATTTTACTTACTGTATAGCATGTTTGCAAGCTTACTTACTAACTCATTTCATAGTAGCATTAAAATTTTATAAAATTATGACAACTTTTTAACTAGTCATTTGATTGTTCAGTTTACTTGAAAACTTTAAGAGCTATCATAAATCATCATGTGCATTTTCTGCAGTCAGTAAAAACTTGAAAATATTATAATACCCAACAGATATCTAGCATTTATATCTATTTCTTTAACCAAACATCATTGACTTTATTCTAACAGTAACTATGTAAATATTGGATATATTTAATGTGAACAGAAGTCTGTATAATAGTATGTTATTTAGACTGGTTTCTCTATATTATTAGGATCAGTTATACATGCAGTGTAAGTTTTTAACAAAAATGAAATTATTCTCATATTCCTAAAGATATTAGACATTAAATTCCTAAAGATATTAGACATTAAATTCCTAAAGATATTAGACATTAAAGTTAAAAGAAACTGACATACAAAACAGATGTAAGTATATATTGAAATTCCACAAGAAATAATGGAATGTACAGAAATATAATAAAGTATGGTTGAAGGATGTTCATTTATTTTTTTTAATTACATATGTTATTACAGGCCAGGAATGATAACTATTGATAGAATGTTGCTCAGATTTATATAAGCAAAATCACTGTTCACATCACTGTTCACTTGACTTTTCTACAAACTCTTCATTTCAGCATAACTAAAAAAAAAAAAAAAATAAAGTTTGTAAGAAAACTAAATAAATAATTGATGGAAAAAGAAAACATGAATGGAAATTTTATATACAAAATAATATTCTAATGAGAATATTTAGTATCCACCCAACTTTTCAATCATATCAAATTTGCAGATTCACTTATATCTCTCTTATACATAAAAATCTCAATGTCAAGTCCATATGACCTCCTACTTAACAATATTACTAGCTCATATTTCTATTGATTAAAATGAATATATAAGCTGCAACTGTTCTTCTATTTCTAAATACCTTAAAATTTATGTAAAGATTAACTAAGTTTAATGATAGCATGAAAAAACTTATCTTGGAAACCAATTCACTCATTTATCAAGTTCAATTTACACTTGGAAGTATATTTCTGTAACTGTTTTAACTAAGCTCAGCAAATAACTATATAAGAATTATTTATGCAATATGTTTTTTCTTTATAAAGAAAGATGATAACTATTGTCCTATCACAATACTAACATATATAAATTATTCACAGGCAGGTTTAATTACTGGTTATTCATCAACAGACCAACTTATATATATATATATATGTGTGTGAATAAAGACAAAAGGAAAACTATTTGATATTATTTTAATATTTTTAATATTGAGTACTATATATAAAAATATCTGCTGTTTCTTTTTATATATATATATATATATATATATATATATATATATATATATATATATACACACACACACACACACACAAAACCACTTTTGTTGAGTATGTAACAGGTATTTGTCTTTGTAGAACACTCAGTAGTTTTCAACTCATGACAAGAGCAGAACATTAAGGAAAATTATATAAAAGTTATCAATATATACAACAGCACTGCAATAATTTGACTACACAAAACACAATAAAAATACCAGCTTGGATATATATGTGAAAAAATTTTGAAAAACAAACACAGAAACAGAGATTGTCTAGCAGCAGTATACTTGCAACAGGTGATGATTTTTTTCTTTTTTTCTGAAAGACTTTGTACAAATATAAACTATTTCTTTTAAAAAATCTAGGTATGAATATTAACAAGCTTCATCTTTCTAACCTCAGTAACTGAGCCAAAGTCTCATTTTAATATTTACTTTCTGATTTACATTATTAATTTTAACAGAGTTCAGCTTTTTGCACATAAGTACATAATGAACCCAACTGAAATTGGAAAATGGCCCTCTAATTAATAATTTCAAGTCATTATTCATTACACTATATGCATCCAAGCACACAGCACCTGGTATTCCCAAGTTATCACCTATCTAGTTACTGATCCAGTTTGACAATGCTTAACTTCGGTGATTTTACAGAAACTGGTGTTTCAATGCTAGAAATAATTTGTAAATTTTAATTCATATTTTCAAATCTTTATAAGACAGGATTTGTATTATTATCTATACTTGAAAGAAAATAACTTAAAATAAGTACAGTTGGAGAGAGAGAAAAAAAAAGCAGGATGTCATTGTCATATAAACGCAATTTTTACTTTCAGTTAGCTGAAGCTTTAAACTAGTTTACTTAACATGGTCATTTGAAGAAGCCATGAATTGTCACAATTAACACTGTAATTATTAATCAAAATTAATTGTATCAAATAGAAACATAACATTTAATCATACATTAACATTTTAATTAACAAAATCTGAGCAAAAAACAATGCTTATAACTTGGTTTCACAAATTTGCCATTGAAAAAGATGTGATGCTAATAATGCCTTAATCCTTGACATTATGACAAGAGGAATCCAGTGAAAGAGGTAAACAAAAGTTTATTTGGAAAGAAGCCATAGTAATATGAACAATGAAAGGATAGTGTTGTACAACAATGAATTAATAGTTTAAAAAATTGATTAAGCATGTGACAAAAATTATAAAGTACAAACTAAGGAATTTAGCTATTAGCATAAACAGTGCATTCACTTGTCTCTTTACTGTATAAAATCTGATAGGAAGAAAAATAATTGAATAATAGTGATTGAAAGAATGAAAACTGACTGGGAAAGTATTCTCCGTTATATATTTTACAATAGAAACCTTGCTAGACATGTGCCATACTAAAAAAGAAAAAAGTTCATGGAATTTTTTTTTTAAATGTCAAATTTTAAATGGAACACTTTTCAGATACATTTCCTGCTCTTATGAAGCATTCTTGTAATTGCCCCTTCCAATATAAAACAAGTGCTGATAACTAAGTGACATTTTCATTCAGAAGAGCCATAAACATGAAATGGTTCATTGTAACCTAAGCGATTATCATATGTCAGATCTTATTTTACAACTTCCAATTCATTCATATTATTTACATTTAACTCCTTTATAAACTTGACTCATATGGTTAGTAATTATCAGTCCTGTTTGCCTTAGTTTAGAAGCAAAACTTAGTGAAATTTGGGTAGACAGATAACTTAATCCAAGAAAAGTCAAAGATAACATTTTATCAGCCTAAGTTATCATAACTTAAGTCTTTTCTAAAAAGGAAACAAATGGAATCAGGAGAATAATGTGAAACCCTTTGTCTATAACTTTGAGAAGGTCATTAATATACCCAGCATAATTCAGATTTTGAAAACACTTTGTATATTTGCTGTTTTTGTTTTAACATTTTACCCCAAACAAGGTAATAAAGCCACTAGGATGAAAGATAAGTGTTAGAGAATATGAGAAAAACTACTATTAAGGAGAGAGGTCAATAAAAGAATAAGAATTACAAAAACAGAAGATAATAATTTACATTGCCTTTAAATTTTTGAAGATCAAAGATGACTGGGAAGCAAGAAGCTGGAACAGAATTCCACAAGCAAGAGCAATAGAAGAAACTTATACAAGAACTTACGGTTACATCTAGCCATTTCAACTGTAAATTGATAAGACTTTGCTGCCAATCTCGTACTGCACTTAAATTCATAACGTCCATAGAGGAAAGTTCATCTGAACAATTACCATAAAAGTATTTATAGAAAAGGCACAGGAAAGTGACATCATAGCAGTGGGAAAGGAACTGAAGCACTGATGCCAGGTCAGTAACAATAAAATTGCAAATTCTTCTTTGGATTTTATTAAAAATCTCTAAATATATAGCAGGAGCACCAGACCAGGTGTGGCAGCAATATTCAAAGCAAGGATGAATGGTAGACTTATAAATATGTAAGAGATTCTGATGATTCACAAGGTTTTCCTTGATCCAAACTTTAGAGGACTGAGTATGAATGGATCAGCTCAAACATGTTAACAGTAAATATTATAAAAACTTTGAACATCTGAAAAATGTTGGATACTTATTACTTTTGAGTAAAAGTAATTATTCTCTAAGATTATAAATGACTATTAGCTTTTACAACATTTAAAATTTTTACCAATTTTATAGATCAAGCTTTTTCCAAATTGTCATATGCAAAATATTATATCCTTTATTTTTTTCACTATAAATGGCTTCCAAATGTTTGAATAAATATTGTGAGCCAAGCTATTTAAAACCATTCTGTAAGTAATGAATATATTTATTAATTCTTGTCTGAAATTTTTTTAAATTGGTGTTTCACTGAATATACTGTAGTTGAACATCATATAGAAAATCAGAAAAGAATACTGTATTTTACAAAATGTATATGTCTCGTGATACATTTATCCAATTCTAAAAAAAAGAAAAGAATAATAGTTCATTTGAAGTTGTCAAAAAGCAAGTGATTGATGAAACCTATTATTGACTACTTCATTAAATTTTGGTAAAACTTTATAAGTATAAAAATGCAAATATTATTCATAATTATTCATAACAGAATGCTGTCTATATTTCTGAGTGTGAATACCCGGTTAAGGGAGAGGTATTATGTACATTATTTGGACTAATGTCCTCATCTTTGTCACCATATTTATCACACATTTGTACACTCCAGCCTTCTTCAGGTGGTTGGAATTTTGAACTGAACCCTTTATTTCACTCACTGGGGTAGACTGTTCTAGTTCCATGTTTTTGATAGATGTCAGTTATCAGTTATCTCCTGCTAATTTCCCTCTGAAAGTTCTCCCTTAACCGGGTATTGAACTCACACTCTCTGGATCTAACCAACACCTTTATCCACTGTGCCATGTGTCCTTGAAGACATCTGTGTATGAATTTCTGGGTATTATAAACCTAATGTCTTCAGCAACCATTTTTACCAGTGCTCATATCATTGCATGTTTTTACCAGGGCTCATATTGTAACTTTGTTGTTATCATTGCTTTTCTCTGGCTCTCCTTATTACTGGTTCCCATATTGTATTTATTTCTATGCTTGGTCGGCATTCGTAAACTTAAAGAATCAGCACATATGCTAGGCTACAAAAATCTCCTGAGCCGACTATTGTCGCCATATTTATCACAACGTTTTGGATAGTCCGAATAATGTAAATAATAACAGAATGCATGTGTGGAAATAATTGAGCAGATTCTCATACAAACAATGCTTACTAAAAAATATATTTATAAAACAAAACAAATCTATGAAAAATGAAAACAAGCAAAGTGATTCTTTTTTTTTTAATGATTTGTTTCCTTAAACAAATAAAATAATAGCTCCAAAAAATAATTATGCTTGCTTGGTTTTAATACCAAACATCACAGAAAAATTAACTGGTTAATATTGATTGTTAAGGTATGAAGACATCACAATAAGCTGAATCATCCACTGGAAACTATCTTATCTAGCCAAAGATTGGGTCAATATTAAGTAAAATTGATCTATATAGACAGTTGGCTAATGTAGTAGCAAGTCTGTCAGATCAATGGATAGTTAGAAGGCCATTGGTGCTGACAAGAACCAGACTTGAGAGAGACAAGAGGCCACCTGGCAGAGATGATATAAAGATTAACCTTATTAAATGGTTTCAAAGAATAAACCTAATTATTTGACAAAGCCATGTGGGACAGTATATTTCATCTCATCAGGTCATTTTCTCAAACCAGCAGACATACTTTCTTCAGAGTTTTGGAATAAATGCTCTTTTTGCAGTTTAGACCTTTAAACATTTACAATGCACATTTATATCTACAACAGAGTAGTTCTTATAAAATAATTGATACTTTAACTAATTTCCTTTGTTAAATAAACTGATTTCTTATCACAAACTGATAACTTTAATGTCAGTAGAGATTCAATATTAATATTAACCATCATACACTTGTGACTTCTCCCTAAGTAGACAAATCAACAAATCAGAGTAAGCTAGATAATATACCTGCCTTCTATTCAAAAAGCCCCTTTAGAAGCAAGTGTATATATAAAATCTGCAGTACCTAAACAGATTTAAATATAATTAAGAGACAAATACTATAGCAAGATAAACTAAGGGTCATTTACACATCTAATAGTATTCATTGAATTTGACATAACTATAGCCAAAAGTGAAGTAACAGAATAGAAGTCAATTAGATAGAAACTAACTGAACAAGTCTACCTCCAGGAAACAGTAATTTAGGAATTTATTGAATATAAATCTTCAATGTTCACTGAAATTAACATACTCTTTTTAACAATATAGCGATATATTTAAAAATGTTATTTAAGTGGAAAGAAGAAAGATATGATTTTATAATGCTGTTTATGGGAAGATATTTTTTTTAAACAAGACTTAATCTTAAACAAATTTTCTTTTTACTCATGTCCATCAGATGGACTTCAAAAATGAATAATTCATTAGATTCAAAGAAGCCTATATCAATTTGCAATATAACTAACAAAAAAATTAAAGCTCAAATTTCTTCATGTAATCTGTCACCTTCAAAATAGTCAACAAAATTACCCATATAACAAAACTATATTTGATAGAGATCTGTCAGTCTATGCCTATTTATATACAAATGCATAATCAAAACATTTATATCATATAAAAATGGATTTTATAAATACAAAATACTGAGTGAATAAACTTTTTGTTTCTCTCAAATTATTAAAGGAGTCTGATAGGAGAAAACATGTAGTTCCTGTTTTTAATCTGCTAAATTAATTCAAGCAAGCAAATTTGAATGCGAGAAAAAGTAGAAACAAATATACTCATTGTTATAATCATTATATAATTTCCACTATCTGAAAAATCAATTTTTAATTTTTTTTTTTGATTTACAGACATACTGAATTACTACACAAGTAATATTTCACAAGTTAAAAAATCTTCACTTCTTCACTACAAAAATACTTAAGAACCATTCCAAAGTAAAACAGATTTTGATTCATGCAGATTTTATGTCAATTCTTCTATTTCCATTATAACAAGTAGTAAAATATCTTAAATTATTTTGCTATAAATTATCGGTTTGGTAAATTATCAATGAGCCAGATTCTACTTTCAACTGAAATACAATGTGAATTATTCTATACAGGGTGTTTAGATAAAAAAGACAAAACAGTAATAGTAAGATGGAATAAACTTAGTATTGTGATAAAAAGCAATAATAAAATGGCATAAAACATGAAATTAGGCAAATAAACGGTAAAATCTTTTTTTGCAATACCTCAACCTCAAAAGTTTTGTTTGGATATGAAAATTCTGTATTTTTGATGTTTTTAGCAATGTTTTGGCTGATCTATTCTTCAGCCTTTTTCAGGTACATAACCCAACAAGAAGAAACCCCTAATTCTTCATGCCAATAGTGACAGAAAATGTGACAAGTATATATAATAAACACATTAACTTTCCAATTAGATTGCTAAGTTACATGTCTAAACTTAGCTGGTTGATGAAAATCTTTACATATACCAACACTGTGTTTAACTTTAATCTTCAAAAGTTTTATTTAGTAAGTTTCAATAGATCACTAAGAGATCTTTGTGTAAAGTACTATGGATAAACAAATGTGTAAAAGGTTAGTAAGAAGAAACATGTATAGTTGAATAAATATCTACTTCAAAAATGTTAATGATAAATCATAGCAAACAACTTCCTAAATAAATAGGTGAAACTCGTGATATTATCTAATCAGAAAATGTCTTTTTTTTTTGATTTTACAACCTCAAGAGGTTACTGGGACAGCCTGCATATGCTACTTCTCAAACTGCAGCATCTTATAGCCTGGTGCTAGACACATCTTCTGAAAACTATTTTGAGCTAAAACAGTAGAAGTTTATCAGCTTAGCTTATCAGTACTCAAACATTTTATTTACACTGGTTTTGAAATAACAGCCTAAATTAAATAAATGAATATCACCAAGTTATTATCCATGTAAACTGAAATGCCACAAAATTACAGATAGCAATATATTATATGGTTTCACCTAAACCACTGGTAGAAATGGATTCAACCAAATAATCTCTATATGAAATAATAAGTAGAGAGTTAGTTTAGCTGTGGCAGCCATGGAATGTGGACAGAATTTGACACCATTTTACCATGGAATTAATTTTGGGGCCAGAAAGTTAGGGTGCCATATTTGAGGAGGCAACTGCTATAGGTTTTTCTTGAGTAAAAGCAGCAAAATTATAGCAAGAATATGTGAATTCCAGACAAACATCAGCAAGGTATGAAAACTATAGCTATACACAAGTTATACAAAAATAGTAGCCACCTAACAAAAAGAAACATTAAACCATCCCAATTCAACTGCTTCTAAATCCATAAATATATTTTAAAATGCCTATTCATCATTATCCTATATACATCAAAACAGTAAATACAATGAGCACAAATCAGCAAGAAACCAAGTCAAACACTAAGTTTATTTTTTAATCAAAGAATTTACACTATATTGAGAAATTTACAATTCTGTAGAATATACAAGTAAATCAAAGTACTAAATATGTTGAAAATTTTATTTTAAGACAGTGATTTAACAGCTAAAGTACTCAACAAGATATAAATTAGTAAATAATTCAATCACTGTTGCTGGGTGGGTAAGGTCCTTTACCAGAAATTATTCCAGAGAATAAAGTTTCCAACTTCAAGGCATCATCACAAAATAAACAAGAATAAAGTATTACAACAATGTTAAAAATAAATAAATTAGAGTGGCAAGTTCTCCATGATACAGGAAAAAAAAAAAAAAAAAAAAAAAAATCACAGAAAATGGGATTTTTGCTAGTAAAAAATAAAATATTCTGATGGTGAAACATAAAATTCCTGAGCTGAAACTCGACAGAATCATTATTTTACATAAATTTGCAATACACAGCAAAGATCAGTCACTTATACGAAAGCTCTATGACCTATATTGCTGCAATATGTCATTCTATAAATGATATGGGGTATTTTCCACTACTGATCCCAGTACTGTGCAAGTGCCATAACCTAATTCATGATATTAACCTGGCTAAATCTGTCACCACAAGGCAAATACCCAAGTGTGATATTAGCATATGAATAGCATGGCACACACCATCAAGGGTAGTAAAAATAAAGTTGCTTGTTTAGTAATTAAATTAGATTTTTAAATGCTGGTTTCATTATCTTTCTTGATGAGTAAATGAAAAGCTAGCAAACTTGATGGGTGCACACTTTTGGCAAAATACAAAGCTGAAGAGCCAGCTTTCTGTGATGATTTTTATCATGAGGCCAATAAATTATTTTGCAGTTTTTGTCAACACACCATAGATTGGATTCAGAGGGACACACTTGTGGAGTATCAGAAATTGCTAAAGCACAAAAAATATAAAGATGGTGATTTAAGTAGGCTATATATTTGTATATTTTACTGTTTATGCACAAGTCTCTGTCTTTCACATGCTTTTACAGTTTTGAAACAAAAAATTGAAATTTACCATCATGGAAGAACATGGAATTTGAAGTTTTAGAACATGGAGAACTTGCCACCCTAAAACATAAATGTTCGTAGAAAAAATGTGGCTGATATCAGAAGTATATTGTAAAATTTAATATTACCAAACATACAACTGTTTTGAGTGCCTCAATCTAAAGTAAAGAAGCCTAATCTGAGTTTTCATATTAAGATTGTTCATTTTTTTTCTTAAATGCATCTACTAAGATAAAATAGCAATCTAGATGCAAGACTAATGCCAAACTAGCAATTGATTTCAGCTTTAAATATTATACCACTTTTTACAGTCAGCACAATTGGAGAACATCACTTAAATTGAAAAATAGATTGTAGATATCATCAGGACCCTATTTTGCTGCTCAATAAATTACCTGCATTTGGTAGCATTTAATAATATAGTAGGAGTCTTCTTTCATGAATTTTTCAAATTCAATTTTCTAATAGCTCCAACATTTTTCAGATTTAATTTAAAAAGTTTTTCTCTTCATACATAATCATGAAATTGCTATCAATTTAAAAAGATAATTTAAGACTATATTCTTATCAGTAAGAGAGAAGAGTTACTTATCGAACTTAAGCTATGTGTACATGAGAGATTTATAAAAAAAATTAGGTAGAATTTTTTTTAAACAGATTAAGTCAGGAATAAGCAGCTTGCAATTACTAACTTGGTAACATTTTAGATCATTAACTAATGTCACCACACTTTCTGTCCAACAACATTTTAAGAGAACAGTTAAAAACTCAAAACAAAAAAAAAAATTGCCCTTCAACTTCAAAAATCTCAGTTACTCAAGCTTGATAATTATACATATTTGTTGTTAGCTAAAATGGAATATTAAAAAAAGCACAGATGGGACATATATTTGGCATATTAAAAGTTTCATAAAGAGAGTTTAAAAGACAATTATTTTCATGCATATTTCATAAAAAATAGCAAACTGGAAATAAAAATTGGGGAAAAAACTATTGAAATTATTTCTCTTTCTAGAGAAATAACAGACTTCACTTATCAAGTAATAGAGTGAGAAACTTCTAGTCCTTCCAGTTCAATGAGCCACCTTTAAGCTATCACTCCAGAAGTGAGTTTTCTAGTGTCGTTAACAGTACTGCTAAATCATCAACCAGGAAAAGGATTCAACTAAATTACAATCTATTTAAGATTGTATAAAAGAAGTATCCCAATATTGGTGAAACACAAAAACAATCTTCTAAGTTCAAATTCATTCTTGTAGAAAATCAAAGTCAGCATTAAGAATTTCAGTTTTAATATGGAAAGACAGGTGCAAGTTTGTCTAACAATTTTAATTATACAAGATTATGTCAAGTCATTAACAAACAATTCAGATAAAAGATTATAATTTAATGTTTTCTGTTATTAAAAACAAAAAGATGCCAATAGGAGAAAGATCTGCAATTTTCAAATTAAAAAAAATGTATCTATTTGGAATCTATCAAGTTTTCAATATATGAGACAGTAAATGTATTAAATTATCCACAACAGTTAATGGCCAATTTCCACAGGCCTTATAAAAAAAGTACACATTTAATTGATTTTGGTACATAGTCTTTTAATAAGAAAATTTCCAACCAAAAAGAAATGTTTCTAAGTGTTTTAGAAAATCCATCAATAGTGCAAAATACTTAGGGAATTCACAATAGGAAGATGTAATTAATTACCTGGAATTCATATCTGATATCTATCATGTCATATAACAGTTTTCCATAGATTATGATTAAAACCAACACACTTATCAAATGCAACCAACATTCCACCAGGTATTTTGGTTGAGATATCTTTGCAAATAAATCCTGTATTAATAAATTTTTTTTATTTATTTATTTTTTTTTTTAAATACAGAAAATGTTATTTTATTTTAACTTGCATTTCAAGAGTAAAATTCAGCAGTCCATAAATTTCCTTGCATATATAATTATACAATTCAGTATTTTAAAAACAAAATTATAAGTATGCCCTAAATATTGGTGGTTTGTAAGCATGATAGACAGTATACTTTTAAAGATGATTCAAGCAGCAGTAATTTAATTTTGTCTTTTGTAAACTCTTTACTTATCCTAATTCTTAATTGTCACATCCTATTTGCAGTGCTACAATAGTCCAAGACTATTTTGGAGGTTTTTTGGAAAAGTATCTTTTGCTATTCCAATGCACTTTAAATTTTTGTTACATTTTGCATCATCTGTTAAAATACTTCCCAGATATTTAAACTTCTGTACTCGTTTGATTTTAACAATTCATACCTAACATCTTGGGCAGTTTCTCTCGCCTATCACCAAACATGGTTTTCTTACAACTGATGGTCAGTCTCCTCTTCTTTCTTTTCTTTACTACCTTAGCTAGGAGTTCCTGCAGAACACAATATGTAATTGTGTGTGTGTGTGTCTATTGTTTAGTTCTTTTTAAGAAAGGTAAAAATCTAACTCAAACACAAAGAAATTACTTTTACAATTTATGAAGATGGTACCATGAATGATTGAATATATCAAAAGTGATTTGTAAAGTTACCTACTGGAGATTTTAATGTTGAACAATGAAAAACCAAATAAAATAAACAAGTTGAAGTTAATGGCAATCAAATTATATTATCTAAGAATAATAAACATTATACAATGTGGAAGCCAACATACTCAAAATATCCTAATCTGACAGAAAATCATTTGCACAAGCATGGTTTAGGTCAGTCATTTTGATGTGTGACTTTAATAAAAGAAAAAAAAAATTAACTACTGGAACAGATTTCCTTATGCAATTCACTACATACATATAAAGGAAATGTTCCATTTTTTTTAAAACAAATTTTAAATGGACAAAGTAGATACTTTACAATGTGTAATACAAGAGATCATTAATCATACCCCTTGCATCTTAGTGGCCTTATTGACTTACTTGGGGGTGAAAAGGGGAATAATGTGTATATGGTGAAAATGAAAAGAAGTACTGTGAGTGCCTTCTGAAGAATCAAATGTTTGGTTCAAACCAATATGACTCCCAATTAGACCAACTAAGCACAACAACCAGCGAATAATGTCTGGATATTGTTAGTGAAAAAGTGTAATATTCCATTAGGATAATTCTTAATTGCATGTTTTCCTTCTTTATTGGAGGGTGACTAAAATCTTCTACAGCTTGACTGAGAAGGTTTTGACTTATCTCCCATATTCAGCAGATAATGCACACCTAAATAAACTTGCACATTTAAATTGGAGCAAACGAATAGCTTACATTTTGACCTAAACAAGAAGATGTATATAGAATATGTCTGTTAAACTAAAAAGCAACATATTTTATATCTGAGCAAAAACTATTATACTCCTAAGCATCTTATGTGTGTGTGCATGCATATTTTCTTTACAAGATTATCTGATTTAATAGGGTTTCAGTGTTAACTTCTGCTAATCTGGTTAATTATTTTTTTTTTTTTTTTTAATGGCAATGTTTACCTGTTTCTATTTTACAAAATACCTTACTTTTGATCATGCAGTAGAAAAACAAAAATCAAATAACTTCACAAAACATTCAAAAATTAAAAAAAAAAAAAAAGAACAAAACTTAAAGTAAAAAAAAAAAAGTCTATGCATTTCTGAGAGTTTTGTTTAGAATTTTTTTTAGCAGCGAGCAGATATTAACACAGAAATTGTGTAAGTATTACTAATAGTAACTAATGCAATTCCTCTAGCAGTAATAAAATTTTAAAGCTTATTTTTCCTTGCACAAACTTTTGGCTTTGTTTGGTTTTTATATGCTTTCAATTTTTTCATTTTAACATTAGAACTTTTACAAGTACTATAGATACAGCAGGAAAGCAATTTTCAATTTTATACTAGAATTTGTTTCAATCAGTAAAAAGAGAGAGTGTAAAAAGTACAAGATCCTCTACCATCATAGCTCTAATAAATACACCCATGTAACAAAACATTTGAAAAATGTAAGAATTTTCTTTTTGATGAAACAGCTGGCTCCATAAATATTGTTATAGTAGAAAAAAATGCTGATTCTTATAAGCTTCCTTTACTAATAGAATTGTCCTCTTGAATTAAACTACTTCAAGAATGTTAAGGTATCATGTAGCTATTGATTCTTTGAGTTTCAGCACAGAGAAACTAAGATTCCCATTGAAGCTAAGAACTGAATCAATGCTGTCAATATTTATATTGAGTATGTCATGTCTCATACATGCCCATCTGAGATGTTTATCACCTGCCTTCTTTTTATTATTCAGGAGTAGATTCTATTCAAGAAATTTATACAATATTGAAATACATTTACCTTTACAACATTAACATATGAAAAAGCAATTCAAATAAAATTTTAGTGTTATAAGCCCCCAATCTTTTAATAATACTCCGGATATGAGAAACTACAATTTGCAAATAAATTTCTAAGATCAACCTTTCTCAACACTGAATCTTTCAATTTCTAATCATAGCAGAATTAATCATACTTTAATGTAGGTACCTTCACTGAATTTTCGATGCCTAAGCATTAAAATAAATTTTTTAAAAAGAAAAAGCATTCTTGAAGATTTTATTTTAGCTTTAATTGAAAGTTAAATGATTACATTTACTATTTCCAGTAAGCAAAATACTCTGGTGTATTTCAAATAGAAATTATATTGAGTGGAATTTCAACTTTTTGGTTGCTTTCACAAAATCGCACATTTTGATACATTTATAAACAAAAGTTAATTCTCAGGTTTAAAAATCTTCCAAAAATAAAATATAATTTTCTGAAACTTTATTTGAGGAATATTAGCTGAACTAAAGTATAATTAATCCGATTTGAAAAAAAAAAAAAATTTAATTTATGTGTATTTGTTTAAAATAACAGAGAAATGGATTTTTAAAACAAACGGTAGTAGTGATTATATGTTTATCACCGTTGCTTGTTCTCATAGATCACTTGACAAGTGATGATAAAATCTGTCAACACCTTTACTGTTCTACAGAGACTATCTTAAAACATAATTTAAGAAAATGACAGGTAAGCGCCTTTTTTATATAATTTTTGAGTACTCAGTAATCTTAAAAATGTTGGAAAATATTCTCTGTAATCTAATTTTAGGAATGTTGAATTTAAATTTACTATAGTCATCACTCTTATTTTCTGATTATGTTATGTATGGTTGACCATACTTTAAAAAAAAAGGGGGTAAGTTATATAATATTTTATATACATAAAAAAAAATTTTTTTAAAATATTGGGCATAAATGACTTTTGAGTTTTTCAATTTTTGATTTGTAAATATAGTTTTCAAATAATAACAATATCACCTAACCAGATTGAAGTAATGCAGAATTTTAAACAATTTATATCATAAATTATTATAATTAAAATTAAAAAAAAAAAAAAAAAATTAAAACAATTCTAGTAAAAATTCATTATTCATTGAAAATTTTTTTTTTCTTTAGGCAATAGTGTTCCTAATAAATCTTATTTATAAAAGCAATTAAATGCTTTTCTAATCAAATAATGTCATAGTTTTATTGCATTTTTTATTTTAAAACTTGGAGCAGATTTTCAGGAAATAATCAGTAGTTTGAAAGAAAAAATTATTGATGATTTACATTCTACAAGAAGTCATGATTTTAACTAATAAAACAAATTTTTTGATTGCAATTTAATTTCTAAAAATTAAGTGAGGGGGATCGTATGTAAAAAAAAAAAAAAAAAATTTCAAAAATAATTTCATTCATTTGTGAATAAGTCCTGAAAGTTTCATTAAAATCTGACAATTATTTGATTTTTGCAAGAATTTCCAAATCAATGTTTTTCATTGGAAAAAAAGGTGCTAAAACACTAACCATAAATATGTCGACCGCTGATATTAAAAATAAAAAATAAATAAATTTTTAACCAAAATTTCAAATGTTCTAAAAAGGATTAAAAAAAATTTAATAAAATGAAATTTTGGTTAAAAATCTTAACATCTAAAAAAATATTTTGTTCTTTCATTTTAATAATAACAAACATTTTGACAATAAAACTTTATTTTTATTAAGTTTGGGGCCTTTTTTTCATCATGTTATGCTGTTTTTCAGCAAAAAAGTGGTGGTACCTACTTTAATGTAACAGTTAAGTATATTACAAACATTTTAACATAAAAACAAAAATGCTCACACAACTCATTAAAATGTTGGTTAAATCTAGTTTTACTCATATAGCTTAAAATTTTTGAAAATATATTTAGCCTAAGCAACTTTAACACAATTACATTTTTTTTTGGCAGAAGAATATCTTGTTGCTATTTTGGACTTTCCTCAGTAAACTCTTGAATAAATTTTAAGGTAATTTAGATATTTCTAATGTTTGAGTTTACTTTAGCTAACAGAGACAATACTGCAATAAGGGAAAAAAATGTAAAATATTAAAAAAAAAAATCTTAGTTATTTAAGAATAAATTAATAAAAAACATGCACAGCCACAGATTATTATAACCATTTAACTCTTGTACAATATATATATATATATATATATATGCAAAAATACTTTGAAGAATATTGAATGAGATGTTTTATGTTTTTACATCATTAATAGTTACCTAAAGTTTCATTGTAAAGTATTAAAAATTAGCTCAGTCAAGTTCATTAATAATACAAATTTTTTTTGGAGAGATCAATTTTTATAGGATTAACCTAAAGTCTGAATAATTTTTTGTATTAACAAAAACGATCATATTACTATGGTAGAGGAAATGTGATGATTCAAATCTTGTGAACTTTTACTTAAAATAGTATTTATATTCTGTCTATGGAACCTACACTAAATATAATATACACCTCCCAATGTTTTGGAAGTCAGTAGACATGTGCTTGATTTACATCATACCATTTTTTGATTCTAATCAGATATTTAATTTGGCTTTAAGCCTGCTTAGCAAATAAATCAATTTGGAATTTGTAAAACAAAAGGATTTACACCAAGGCTACAGAACTTTGAAAATGCTCAATAAGAAAAGATTAGATAATTGTTAAATAGCTGTCTTGATTTAGGATACCTATATATATTTTAACAAACTAATCAATGAAACAGTGTTAAAAATTTTATTCTAACTAATTTAGTTTCCATGTACTAAACATTTTTGAGAAAAAGATGTCCAAAGGAACAAGATTATATTAAAATAATTGGCATATAGTTTCTATAAGTTTTGGTTAATTTTGTTCAATTAACCAACTTTCTCAAAGGCCATATCCAGGAAAGCCTTCTACAGTACTGACTAACCAATCATATACCAAGTGGCATCTGCAGTATTAGTCATCTTTACCTACTCACAAAATATTTACTATCTGTAACTACTGATTACTTGTGTCAAAATAGTAAATCTAGACAACTAAAAAGAAATCATCTTTTGCGAAAATCATTCATTTAAAGAATCAACCTACTTAAGACGCTTTAAGAATAGAGTCAGAAATACATTCAAAGCATGATCACTTGAAGCTAAACTTGGCAAATATCTACGTAAAAGAGTGATAATTTTCTGAATGTTTTTCACTGCAAGTAGAAGTAGATTTATAGAAGACAAAAGAATGCAAATATACAGAACTCAAAACTAATGAAAAGTATATATATATCTTTTGAATGGAAATTGATATCACAAATTGTAAAATGTGCTCCAACTGGTAATCAAATCTACTTTATGACAAAAATGGAAATCATGAGAACATTGCAACTCAAGCCTTAGCTTTAAAATTAAAATGAATACAAATAAATTAATATTTTTAAAATTTATTTAACATAAAGTCACTTTAATTCAAAATACATTTAAATATTAGCTATATTAAAAATGTTTCATAGGGAGGAAAGCAAATTTATAATTTCATATTTGTGCAGAAAAGTTGTAGTACCATTCTGTGCAATGACCAGTTTCTAATGGACATACAATAATGCACTCTAAAATTCAACCTACCTTTATTAACCTTGCTCAGAAAAGAAAATGAATCTCGTATTTGTTTGTAAGCAGTATAAAGTTACAAACAAGTGGCGATTTTGATAGAGATTCTTATATACAGCTTTAAGAAAAGAATTATGCAGCTCAATTGAGAGCAAGGCAAGACAGTTCTTAAAGAAAACAGATAAGGAAGAAACATTTGTGAATATTTGTTAGTGGAAGACTTTACTATTCCAAACATTTAAATCATTTTAAAATTTTCTTGGTAGTGATTGAAACTTGATACAGTTGTAACTGATATAATGCTAATGTTCAGTTCACATACACTACTTATATACCTCCTCATACAATAAAGCTATAATGAAAATAGTAATAAAATAATAAGCCCGTCAAAACTCCATCTAATATATAAAGCACAGTATGTGTGCTTGAAAACCCGGAAATTAATTAACTATATAATAAAAGTTGGTTATCAGTCCATGTATACAAATGTAAGAATAATATCAAATTAATACAATTTTATCATTTACCAGTATGTGTCTTGTATCTTAGCCAACTTAGCAGTTCTTGCTTGATGGAGATTACTGATCTACATATTCAGTTTCAAAAATAAATTGTTTTGTTATTCATTTCCAATCTGGTCTTGTGATCTTTGTAAACATTCTGTTGATGGATTTTATAATCAAACTGGTTAGTTATTCAAATAAAGTCATTTTCTATCCTGAAAATGGTAACCACCTTAACATTTAGATTACTAGAGTAAAAGGAAGTAAGCAATGTATATGGAGACATAAACAATATTGATATTTGTTAATAGTATATTTTGAAAATCTAACATATTCATGCTGTTCATTAAATAAACAACTGCCAAACTATTAGTAAAATGGTTAAAAATGATTAGCAAATTTTCCATGATTAAATCTGTTCGATAGGTTTAAACAGTCTGGCAGTTGTTTATTTAATGAAATGGTCAATAATTAATAATAATTATTGGTATTTTATTTTTAATATATTTGTTAATGTTAATAAAAATTTCATTTAATTTCTCCTACATTATTTTTTAAGAAAATATAGAAAGTTTTTCAAGTTATTATAATTTATATTTTTTATAAGGTAAAGCTTAACCATAATGGATTTGAAACCAAGAATATTAATGAATAAACAATAAGATTTGGGTTTCCCAAAACTTGCCAATGGAAATTTCAGTACACAAAAAAACAGGAGACAGGTTGGCACAATTCAATCAATGAAATTTGAAAGCTTTGGTAAAATATCCAAAAACCTCAGGCAGAAAACATGAAAATTATGCATCTATTGAAATCAAAGAAGGATTGATAAGAAAAACCTTGATAAATGGATTTTATTTAAAGTGAATAAAAAATAAAACAAAAAGATAAATAAAAAAAAAAAGAATAAGACATGCAAAATTTGCATTAAGCATATGTTCACTGGTATGCTTTTGCATCGTGCCATCATTTATGATAAAAACAAATTTTGTAGAATAACCAGACAATAGCTAGACATGGACAGAAAAACATCAACAGAAATTGTGCTATAATTCGTGGAAAGTTATGGAGAACAAGTGGTTCTCTTCAAAGTTACTAACCAATGCATATAAACCACTCTAAGTAATATATTTAGAACTCCACCTGTACCCATTTTAACTTTAACAAATTTAAAGCTTGTCATACAAGACCTCATAGTAAGAAAAAATGCCACATCCAAACTGATCCAAAACTTTTTAAAAGCTTCAAACAATGTGGATTTACATTACTTCCCAGATTCATTTACTACTATCTTTTCTGAAATTTATTATTTTGGTAGTAGATGGAACTTCAACAAGTGACTGTATCTCCATGCATAAGTTGCAAAAAATGCTTATAACCAACAAAGATGTTTAAAGCTAGCAGTTTTCATACTTGTATTGCATCAGTCTGAACAAGCCATTCTCACAGTTTCAGTTTCTGGCATTGGCAAGATACCATACACTGCCTTTATTGAGAACCTTAACCTTTGTGGGTTCATCTCTCTGATGTAACCATTGACCCCTATCTCATCCACATATACTCTCTTAAATAACCAACAGCTGTTTTGAGATGCTGGTTTTCAACATGGTAAAGCTTTTCTACTACTATATCTATTTCTTGTGATTTCCTTTGACACCATTGTTGCAGGTAATAACTAGTAATGGGATGATACCAATATTTTTATGATTCCGATAGATACATTTCCTGATACTGTTCTAAATTTCTGATTCAGATACGATTCCAATACCTACAATGATTAAAATTCATTATTTTCAGTCCCTATGGTTGGTTCAGGAAACTTAATGAACAAAGTACACTTATCAATAAAACATTTAGTAAAAAATGAATACAAAAGCTTACAAAATAAAGTTAGATATCCTTTTTATTTAAAAAATTGGGTAAGAGTTTAACAAATAAAGAGAACAATTTCTATACATAAATTACTTAAATTTACTTACAATTGACACATTGCTTTACTTTGGTTATCATCAGAAATATTAATAATTCCAAACTACACTTTTCCAATAATTGGGATCTGAAAATAATAAACATCAGCTAAAATTTAAATTTTTCACTGTTGGATAAAAAATGTTTCCAGTTTTCTAATGTGTATAATTTGTAAAAATTCAACTAATAATGTTTTGCTATTAATTGTGAAATAAAAAAAAAAATGGTGTTTTTTGTGGTCCGCCTTTTAAGTTTTAACAAGCAAAGGCATCCTCTAAATATTATACAATCTCCTTAAAATTTTGTATGTAGCATTTTTCAATGAATGGTACAAATTTAGGGGTGACAATTCAACTTCAGCATGCACGTCAAAAATAAGAGACACCTATTGCAACAATAACACTCCAAGCAGAATCCTATGTATTGTGGTTTAACTCCTACATGTATTTTGATAAATTACAAGGAGTATCTAATCCTGCAGGAGAGTGAATAAAAAACAAATGCAAATTTTAAATTTGCTTACAGATGTTTATTAAGAATTAAATGTGAATTATCACAAGAATAAAATAAATAATAAAGAGTCTCTAACCTTATCTAAAAAAGTTTTACTATCTAAAATAAATTTCTCACAACTAAAAAATTTAATAATTCCTAAAAAGAATCAGAAAGTGTTTTATTTTTGTCAAAAGAAAAAGTGCAACAACACAGTAAAAACATATCCCTTGATTTTTTTTTAAAAAGATATAAGCAATTTTAGCAAACTTTACAAAAAAAAAAAAAAAAAACTTTACAATAAAAACAATTTAAAAAATATCAGAAAATTGAAAGCTAAATAACACTGGTATCCAACTTGATCATTTTATAAGGTATGAGATTCAACTGTTACAAAGTATTAAAATAAAAATAAGGTTAAAAATGATTAAGCATGAGAACAAATGAAAATGTATTTTTTTTTTTTTTGCATGAGATTGTTTTTTTTTCTTTTTCAGTTATTTATTAGATTATTAGATGAAATTTTACTAGTTTTATTTTTTAAAATATTAAAATTAATCATGTTAAAAATGGAAAAAATAGTTTAATCATGCCAGATAAAAATGTGATAAGAATACTTGTTTTTAACTTTCTTTTTATACATTTCTACTTATAAAACTTGTATTTTGTTTGGCTCCAAGAAGGAATAAACGAAAAAAAAAAAAAAAAAAAAAAAAATTCAAAATATTTTAGATACCATAATAATTTAATACAGAAAAATATTAGTAAAATAAAATTAAATACAATTTTTGATGGAAATTAAATTTTAGGTTTTTTAATACAAACTTTTGTGTGAAAAACTTTTTTTCATGAAACTTTAAAAATGTTATTTTTCCTAAGTAAATAAAAGATGAAAATGTGTTTTGAAAGCTATAGAATTTTAATACATGAATTTTGTAGAAAAAAATTTAAGTTTCATAAAAAGAATGTTTACTTTTACAAATCTTGGTTATTGAAAAGACGATTTATTTTTGTTTGTGCAGTATGCTACGTAAACATAAATAAATTGTTTTAATAACCAAGATTAAAAAATGGATTAAAACTAATATGAAAACAAATTATTGTTATTAAACTGCCTCACCACATAGACAATTTGTGACATAAGATCAATTTTTTATGTGAAGAAATCAAATAGGACATTGGCAGGAATTCCATATATTAATTTTTTTCTTTATATTAAAAAAAAAAAAAAACAAAACAACAATAACAGAATAACAATGTAAATTCATTTTGTGTTTATATTACATATTTTGATTATAATTATTAAATTAATAATTTATAATATTAAATAGTTGAATTAACAATGTTTAAAAAGAAATTAAAAATAAAAATTTTATTTTGAACTGAAACAGATTTTAGTGAACTTTATGGAAAGTTCGAGAACTGAGTAGAAACTTGCACTTTTTTTTTTTTTTAACACAAGTAAAATAAATTTATATCATACTTAACTTAAGTGTTATGATCATTAGATTTTAGTTTTACTGATAATTTAAAATCAATAAATATTTATATTTTTATCATTAGTACCAGGAATGGAAAATTAAGTTTTAAACAAAAAAAACTCCAAAGAATCATTTTCAGAGTTGGAAATTAGGTTAAAAATTCTCAGATTCCAATGCCAATTCCCCATTCCGAATAATCATCTGATCACTAGTAATAACCAATAGTATCTCTGCTAGTTGCCATAGAACCAATCACTTTGTTCAATCAGTGGGAGGGCTGATTTATCTACAGTCTTCATAGCACTCCATTTCTAACCTGTTATTACAGATGGTTGGGTACTTTTCACAACTGGTTCTCTGGAGCCATTTAACATTTACATGCTTTTCTATATTCTACTCTTCAACAAGTGATTTTGATGGTAGCCTTCACTTTGATGTTGAGCTATATAATGCCACATTTGTTAAATAGGTAGGTATTTCCAACAATTTTTCAAAGGCACAGATATACAGAAAACGATTACTTGGTTACTTATTTTAGTGTATCATTTTACTTAGTTATTGCCACGTGATGCAAACAATAGCCAATGCAATATTTAAACAAATTAGCTGTAAATAATCAATAGTACCTTTTTATACTGATTTGTCACTTAGATTATTGCCAACAAAGACTTTTTACATTTCTGTAAACTTTTATAAGTTGAAGATAACTTTAATAAAAAACATTTCACTTTGTTCATTTTCATTGGAGACAAAAATAGCAGAAAATTCTTAAGTGAATTATTCAATGTTATTTTTATCTTCAGATGAATATTCACCAATAGAAAAAAAAGAAGTGTGTTGCAAAAATCATGGCATTTTAATGGTTGTTATTACAAGGAAAAAATAAAAAAACCCATGCAGTGCTGAAATGTTGGTGCACTAATTTGAATTCATAATAAAAAAATTGTCATTTCAATTTTTTGGCATTTGATTTGATGTTTTCAATCCACTTTTATAAGGTTTGAAAAACTCATTTAAGTAATGCACTCATCAATTGTTTTAGATAAATTATGAAATAAGTAGCAAAGTAATTGTTCTAAGTAACATGGCTAAACAAAAAAGTGCTGCAGAATTTGTTGCATTTTTCAAATACCTACTGACTAAATGCTCCATTCTAATTCCTAATTTCATGATGATGATGCACCTTCTTGGGCTAATGTTTCCTACTGACATGAAGCTGAACAATTATATTGAATCAATTGCTAGGTCTGCTGCCAGGAAATTTGATTGCTTTCCTCTTTGGTACCTCAACTTTATGAATTTAAACACAGTAATAGATTAGCAGCAGATCTAATCATATCACAGTTGAAATGGCTAGATGTAACCATAAATTACAAGAGTTTATTCTTTTGCATTTCTCACTTATGGAACTCTTCTGGCCTTTGCTTTCCTGTCAGCTATGACCTTAAATGCAATGACAATCATCTCCTGTCTCTTGGAATCCTGTTTTTTTTGGTTTTTTTTAAATATCCTTTCTCCTTATTAATGATTTTTCTCAGATTCTTTCAAACACAGTAACCCTTTGCATCGTAGTGGTTTTCTTGCCTTGCTTGAAGTGAAGTGATTTTAAAAAATTCTTCTGTAGTGGTCATGCTAACTTGGAAATTAAACCAAAGTGTACTTACCATAGATTATCCTTGACAATTAAGTTTTTCTTTTATGTCATGTCCATTCAGGATATGGACAATCATGGCTCTCCCAAACTTCCTGTCTTTTGTTATTCTAGAATTTCATCCTTTGCTATCCTCCTTTGTCCTTGTTCTGCCATCCATTCACACAAATTTATTAAAAAACAATTACTCATTGTTTCTACCTGCTGCTCTTGTCTTTAATATGTTCTGTAATTGTTAAACTCTCTAGACCCTCTTTCCTCAATGTGTATCCCAAAATTTCAACTTTTCTGATTGAAGCTATCAGTTTGTTTATAGTTCTTGTTTTATTAAGTTGTTCACATGTTCTGTCCATGATATTCTTACAATTCACTGGTAAAACTACATCTATCACTTAAACTCTTCATCTGCAAGAAAACTGTCTAGCATTCATTGCAATATAGGGGATTAGATATTATACATTTCAGCACTCTTTTCTTAGTTGCTTGGGACATTTTCCTATACTTTGTTTTCTGGACGACATCTTTCATTATTCCAATACGCCTTCAGATTTCTGATATATTTTCCATTGTTTATTACCACACTACCCAGATAGTTAAATTTCTGTACCTGCTTGATAATGAAGTTCCTAATACATGTCACATCTTGAGTTGTCTCTTTTTCTTTTTCTAACAACCATGTATCTTCTTATAGTTAATAATTAGTCCTTTCTTCTTGCTTTCCTTTCATATTCTGTCAAAGTTCCTTCAGTTTCCTTTCTAGGTCTGTCAACACAGTGTCATTTGCATATCTCATGTTGTTAAAATTAGGTTTTGTCAATAAATCTTGATAGGTTGTCTATTTCTCTTAGAATCATCTTGCTGTATAGTTTAAATTCACAGAGAAAAATGCATCCTTATCTTACTGCATTTTCTATTTTTGCATATTCACTGAACTTGTGCTCTATCCATATGCAGGCTGTTTCAAAATATCTCTTCAGCAATGGTGATCTGTAAACAGAACAAATTAACAATGACCAAAGCTCTTAACACTTCTTTCACAGACCATAGAAATACTGTTCCTATTGAGGGAAAATTTGATAGACTCCACTGCTCCTTTTTCAATGACAAAATGTGGCATTTCAAAAGCTTAATTCTCATGCTTTCCCAGATGAAAAAATAAACTCTGTAAACAGTTCACAAGATGTTTCCTGCATTAACTATTTTGAAATGAGCATTACATCATCCATAAATGCCTTCA
Organism: Acanthosepion pharaonis; assembly: GCA_903632075.3. NCBI lineage: Eukaryota > Metazoa > Mollusca > Cephalopoda > Sepiida > Sepiidae > Acanthosepion > Acanthosepion pharaonis. Next base: position 2,097,796 of record CAHIKZ030005439.1, read on the forward strand.
ATGACAGGACACTATTTGTTCATTTGATACATCATCCTTTGCACTATGCAATATCATTTTCATTGACAATGTGAAAAGTAACAGAAATTTTACAACCTATCATGACCGTGATACCCAGCTTTTGCTTTTCTATATAATATTTGGGATTTGAAAGCATCATGCATGTACAACTAAAGTATGTTGATATGAGACTTAGCTGCTGGAATCCAGAAAAAATCCAGGGCTTATCTATCAAGGCACGTCACATGGCATTTTCAAGGTCTAACAAGCTCATATCACTCCTATAACTTACATCCCTTCAATTCCTTTATGCTCTCCCATAACATATATTTGATATATCCTGGGAATCCAGAGATTCCAGTTTTCTAGATAAATGTATCCATATACTCATAACCATTTCTGCTAATGACGGCTAAGAATACTATGGGCAGAACATGCAAACAATGTGGAATTTTTAGGGGACAATAGAACCAACAAGTAAACTTATACTTACAATCCGAAAAAGATAGATGAAATTACTGAGACATATAATGAGGAAATAGAGCTTAGAGAAGTTAACACTCACAAGACAGGTGAAAAGGCAAGAGAAGCAGCATAGGGGAAACAGTAAGTAACCTACTAAACAAGTGAAATGGATGACAAAGAAGGATGGTAAAGAGTCAAAAATTACTTAGAACAAAAATCAGGAAGCTGTTGAGGGTCATGAACTTATCCATTCTGAAAGGACAGGATTCATAAAATAGAACATGCCAAAATGTTATTAAATAAGTCAATGTTTTCACAATAAAATTGGTAACATAAAATATAAAAAAAAAAATAAAAAAAAAAAAAATTTACAATTCCAGCATCCCCTCTTCTTTGTATGCATGTATAGTTACATCAATGATAACATCACTTCAGTCTGATGAAGTCCTAAAGGATGAAACATGTCACATGAAAAAAAACTTTCCACTTTGTCATTAATTTTCATAACATTGTTATGGTATATAAAAATATATATATATATATATATATATATATATATATATATATATATATATATATATAAAATGGACACAAAAAAATAAAACCTATTGATTAGCAAATATAAATACAAAAAAATTTTTTTTTCAATTCTAATATTCAGCTCATTTTAAAGTTTTGCAAGTCATATACAAAAAATTAAAACCAAAATTAATATTTTACATACCTACTAGAAACTAACATCCACCACTTAGTTGCCTGTGTAGCTATTTGATTGATAGCATTGTTTAGTAAAGTATCCCAAAACACAGCCATCTAAATCCCACAATCTTTGTCTCTTTCACAATTGTCTGTACTATACACAAAAGAGCACTCCACATGCAATTTTTATGGCTTCATCATTTTTTGTAGACAAGAGCATAGAAATTTGTTCACTCATGAAATCTTCTCTTGTCTGAAGCACTCATTTGCTGGTCAGTTCTTTATTTTGCTATTGTTAATGTTTCTTTGTTATAATAGTTTATGCAATTATTCATCCACTTCATTCACGCTTACCTTCTGAAACTCAGTCTGCATTTTCCCCAGAAAATTTAACCTCCAGGAGCTTAAAGATATTTTCAACATTTATATAGCTTCCACTTGGATTTCATCAACAGAATAGTGTGTGTGTATATATATATATATATATATATATATATATATATATATATATATGCTTTCTTAAAAACAGTAATAAATATTTACATATTGATTTTTTTTCAGAATCTAGAAAAAAAAAATAAGTTAATATCATCCAATATAAATAAGGAATAGGTATTTTTTTTCTAAGAATGTCACAATAAAAGATTCTTAAAGCCATTTGTATAATAAATCATTAGAAAATATGGACATTATATATTAAATTACAGTGTGATACATAACTTTAAACACAGGCAACCCTTTTTCAGTTTGTTTTATTTTCTAATTGCCTGATGAAGTGTTGCAAATTCCAGTTAGCAGGATTTGTAGATCATTTTATAAATCTTTATCTACACTCGAATCATAACTGGTTTGTCTCTTTGTGAATTTGAACTATCTTTGCCCTCAAAGAGGTCATGGTTTGATTGGGGTTTGCTGCAATGCTTGGAGAACTGCCTTCATATGTTCCTGGAGCCATAACTTTTTGGATTGTGTAAAGTTTTTCACAACTTTTTTTATTTCAATTTGCTCAGCTCTTTCATATTGAGATAGCTCTTGATACCAAAGTTCAACAATCCTACTATATTTAAAATACAATCTTCATTTTCTTTCCCATTTTCTTTACTGTATTACATATTTAAAAAACAGAAACAAACGAAATCAACTTTGAATCCAATATATCAATGAATGTAGAGTAGCAACAAAAAAATTAGAATGATTAAAATTTCATTAAAACTAATTATGATCACTGTTCAATTCTGTCCAGTGTTTATAAAATGACTAACCTAAAAAGAAAAAAAAAAAAATTAATTTATATCAGATAATGAATTTATCCAAAATGTTGAGTTTAAAGTTTTGTGGTACACTGTATGTCCAAGTTTAATTTCACAAATGATTAACATAGAAAATTACTGATAATATCAAAGTAATTCAGTGAAACTTAATTATTAATCCAGCAAATATATTAACTGAGGATATATTTATTTCTTCTATAACAATTTATAATCTATTCATCAAAGTTTCTTATTTCTTTCTTTTTTAAATCCCTAAAATATAACAGCTATAAGGATGAAGTACGCTATACTGAAACTGTAGAATACTTATGGTTGGTGATATCAAAAAGAAATTTTAGAACTACACTCCATTTCAAGACACAAACCAAGGAATAACAACCTTTTCATTTTATACAAATTACTTCTACCTGCCACCACCACTATAAGAAGAATCGAAAGGTAAATCTTATTTCCTAAAAATGGGTGAAGACTTCAAGAGAACAAGATGAAAAAGGTTTGTATACGAATATAAAATTCCAAACTGAAAACAAAATATATTAAAAGAATACCTTTGATAATGATATACTGACAACAGATATCATCTATCTGAATTATAAATTCAAACAGATCATATGAAGGAGGAGTTATTATTTACATTTGTACTGATATCTCCATCTTTGTTATTATCACAACATTTCAACCATTATCCCTTCTGACCTTTATTGGATGTATGTCGATTCAGGAAATCTTCAGGGAATTTTGAACTGGACACTTTATTCAATCTCATCTTGTACTTATTTGGTACGGCTCAATTATTGTTTACCTTGTTTCCACTGACTAATCTGCACTTAACTGAACTCACAATTACTAGGTCACCAAACTTACAATGTGTAACAGAGAATCGGGTCGGCCTGATAAGAAACTAGACTTGGTTGTAAGCACTCCTGTAAGCACCAGGAGTGATGTCCTCTTCCACAATGGGCTGTTGAGAGAAGACATTCTACTTAGATTAGGTGGCACTGACTATTTGTATATGAACAATACCGGGCAATTATTAGCCAATAGTCAGCATGGGTCTTGGACTGGGAGAGCTATATAACTCCAGTTTTTTCTCAGTTGAGAGAGGTGCTCTCAACATGAGGACATGCAAAAATCAGACAAGACAAACACAAGCTATTTCGGTGATTGACAGATGAAGGCAGACACCAAATTCAATTTAAAGTTAATTCCACTTGGTTTTGACATCCTGATCAGGATGAATGTGATCAAAGAATGGGGGGGGGAGTAGGAATCACTTCTTCGGGTGCAGTGGAGATGGAAAAGCATCCCAGTGTGCAGCTCTCACCATAGAGGAACCAAACTTTAGTGTAGAGTTCGATCAGAAAAAGAAAGTGGACAGCATCATGGAAGTGGTTCAATAATCAGGCACCAATGTGCCAATGAAACAAAATAGCAGAGTATCCTTTGTCCAAGCTAGTGTGTAAGGAATATAACCAGGAGTTAAAAACATGGTTGGATAACAGCTGGCTCATACCATATCCTGAGGAGGAACTGACCTCCCAAGGGTGTAGTTTCACTGATGGCCATTATCCAAGAGAGCAACAAATGGATTATAGACTTAAACTAATACACAGACACATTCACAGCAAGTGTGGAGGTCTGTACGGACAAGACACATATTGCTGTCAGATTTTAGGAGAGCATACTTACAGGCCCACATACACCAGTCATGGTGGCCTTTCCAGACCATCTTACTGAAAGGGCAGAAATACTGCCTTACATGATTATCAAAACAGTACTGTCACAGGATGAAGCAATCTAAGATGCCAGTTTGCCATACATAGATGACATCTTCATTGACAAGTGTGGTTTCCATAGTGTGCATCAGAAAGCATATATCTGACTTTGGACTGATCTGCAAGGACCCTGTAAGACTCAATGATGGTGCAAAAGTGCTTTGTTTGCAAGTCTGAGGAGGATGTGGTATGTCTAGATGGAAACAAGCAAGTTCCTAGATACTCCAACTGTTATTATGCATTATAATACATTCTCTCACTGCAGAAAACTCATAGGCTACCTTCGGGTATGTGGTTGTCTTAGGGCAACTGTGGAATTCTTAAACAATGGGCCTCTGCAGTAACCAAAGTTTGGGATGACAAAACTTGCGACACCCCTTGAAGCACATGATCCATGAGATGGTGATGAGAGTGCATCAAGATGACCCTGCAAGAGGATTCTCATGTGTGAGTGGCCAGGAAATGACAGTGTGGGTGGATGCAAATTCCATGGCCACTGGGGCAGTATTGGAATAAATGGAGACATTGTGGAGGATACATGCTGGCTTCGTCACGACAATGGTGCTCAACATATTAACTTGGCCCTACAGTGGAATAAGAAAATGTTGCATCTGGTCACTGATTCTGCATGTACATATCACTAGATCAACAACACCTTAACTGGGAAGGCACACCTGAAAATGAAAGCAGCATGTGAAATGCTCATGCAGAGATAACTGGGGACCCTTCGAGCACTAATTGCAGAGTATGGCCTCAACTTGGATGCAAGGCTGACAAAATCCAACAAAAATAAAGCTGACAAACTTACCAGAGTCCCACAGAGGTGGTTAGATCTGTTGAAGAAGGATACCAAACCTCTCCTCTCAGCATGTGGTGCAGCCATAGGAGAGTTGGGACCATGAAAAATAATGAAAATACATCAATGTAGAAGTCACCCTGGTGTTAAGCGCACTACTTACTTTGTCAGCTAAGTTTATTCTCCGTACCTAGTACAACTGTCAAGATGGTAATTCAGAAGTGTCCTGAATGCCAGTCCATAGATCTGGCACTGGCAGAATGGAGGACTAGGTGTTTGCAGTACATGGTCCAGGCTGGGGATGGATATTACATTATGGCCGAAATCCTTACCTAACTTTGATTGACTGTGGGTCAACATGGTTCTGTTTGGCAACCTCTAGCATGACAAGATTCTGAGAGAGTTATTCAGGAGTTGGAGTCGATATTTTGTGAGAGATATCCACCACACAAAATCCTTATTGACAACAATACTGCATTCACCAGCAGGTTATTCAAAGCTTTCATGGAGGAATGAAGTGTCCAGCTGCACTTTTGATATGCACATGTGCCATCCAGAAATGGGATAATAGAAAGGTGCCATAGGACCATAAAACAGATTGCAACACAGTAGCAGTGCCCTGTACAAGAAGCTGTTTACTGATATAATGCCATGCTGAAAGATGACACATTGAGCCTGACTGTACCAGCTAATGCAATTCATACTTATGAGGTTAGGCTCAAGGTTAACGCTGTACTTGCACTAACAACACAGACAGTGCACAAAACATAAAATTGGAGATGTGATATGGGTGAGATTGTCCCAGAACTGATGTACCTTCAAATTTACAACTGGGAAGGTCACTGGGATCATCAGTCCACAATCTGTCCTGATTGATGGCATGCCACATCATGTTAAAGACTTCCGACCCGCATGGGACCGATGCTCTGCCACAAGTGACACCCATGATTCATCCACAAGCAATGGGGAGTTGGAAGTAGATTCTTGGATTTTCAATGTGCCTCCCGCCATGGTGGAGATGGATAGCAACAACACTGAGGATGAAGTACCTCTCCCACATGGTGACAACAATGAGAACAGAGTACCTCCCCTGTGAATGAACACCAGAAGGAAACACCTGACCCCTGCATGTTGGTGCTGTAATCAAAAGATCAAGAGGGAGTGTAACAGAGAATTGAGTCAGCCCGATAAGAGACTCCAAGTTGGTTGTATGTAGTGCTGAAAGCACCAGGAGTTATGTCCTCTTCCACAATGGGCTGTTGAGAGAAGACATTCTACTTAGAGTAGGGGACACTGACTATTTGCATATGAACGATACTGGGCAGGTATTAGCCAATAGTCAGCGTGAATCTGGGACTGTGAGAGCTATATAACACCAATTTTTTTCTCAATTGCAAGAGGTTTTCTCAACATGTGGACGTGTGAAAAGCAGAGAAGATGAACACACAATGATATTCACATATATTTATTTATATGCCAGCCAAAGAAATAAATACTATATCATAACCATTAATAATTAAAGTGAAATGACAGCAGCAGTAAAAAAAAAAAAGAGAAAGCAGGAATGAAAAACATTAGGTTTAAAGCTCCAAGTTCTAGATTCAGAATTATCCCATGGGACAATAGCATTAACTTGTGAATTTAGGGACATTAATTGTGAGTTCAATCCCTAAGTAATGACTTGGAAACAGAGGAAAGAATGACTCAACACTACTATATATGAACAAGACAAGTTTTCCTTAAACAATGAAAGGAGAACAATCTAGTGGGTTCAGGTCAAACTTCCTTGAAGGCTACCTAGATCAAAATACAAGGCTAGAGGGCACAACAGTCAAAACAAGGTAATAACAAAGATGAGGACATCAGTCCAAATGTATGTAAATAATATATCTAATGCTTAAGACTAGTATATGAACTGTAACTGTCACTTTATAAAATCGGATTTAACACGATTAAAACTTCTGAGTAGGTAATTTTATTTTAAATGTTTTATACAAAAGAAAAATACAAATGAAAAAAATCTGTTTTTTTTTTTTGTTTGAACAGATAGCAGTATTACAATCATATAAAGGAGGTTTAGCAAGATTTAGATAAAAATGAAAATAAAATTCCAGGTGGAAAAAATTTTCATAAACACTAGAATTCATTATATAAACTGGTAATTTACATACTATAAGATATAATATTTACTGACAAAGACTAAAAACAAAGGATACTAGGGAAATGTATCAAGTTGAAATAAGCAGTGATTCAGGAAGGATGAGTATGATTAGATAGTAAACAGCAAGCTCCAATTTTTAGGACTTAAATATTTCTCTTAATGGTTCTTAATTAAAGATCTGTAATGAAAAAAGCAAAAAACTCATGCACAAAACACGATATTGATTTTTTTCTATTTCATACAAATTAGATTCAGATCAAAATGATGTCATACATCCCTGCTCAATTCAATTAACCAAAAAAAGAACTTTTCAGGAAATATAAAGATTAAATTCAAGAAAGCCCTTTTTATATGCTGGCATTTAGAGAAATATTAGGAAATATTTAAAAATTTAATCAAGGAAAGATCAAGGAATAAGGTTGAGGAAAATCATAGATTTGCATAAAAGGGACAAGTTGAAGAGAATTAAGGTTATTGTTAAAGAGATGAGCAGCAGTTTAAGGAATCAATACATAATGCCAACATGTAGTCAGTTATACATTGCCTAGAGTAGTATGGAATTTAATGTTTTAACTATTTTCTTCAAGCACTAGTCAGAGCAATACTCCTGTATAGAATTACACACAACATTGATTTGTTTCTTTTTTAAATGTGCCAAACAACATAAATCCAATTTGATCCATCATTTGCTTTAAAAGAAATATGCTATACTTTAAAATAAATTCCCTTTCTAGAATCCCAATTTGATCATTGTGCATATTTGCCTAGCATTGATAAGATCATCTATTCCAAAGTGTTTTGTACTTAATTTCATTATTTAAGAAAAAAAAAAAAAAAAAAAAGGAACTATTTTCGTTCAATATTGTCTATTATTTATCTTTTATAGTTTCCTATAATAATAGTATCATTTTTTAAAAAAAGAATATCTTTCCATATAAATATACTTTTAGTTCAATAACCTAGTATAACATACCTTCAAATCTATAGGACAATGGTCAATTCTAAATATAGTTGATCAGATTCCATTCCTAGTGTGGATGAATGAATTAAGAAAAAAAAGAAAAAAATGACTTATTTATAATTGTCAAATTTGATAAAATTATTACTAGCTTTATATATTCATTGCTAATATAAAATATATTCTTGTAATATATTTACAAAAATCTGAAAATATCACTATAATTAAATTCCAAACTACTCTAGGCATATAATTACTATTTCATCTTAATATGGTTCAGTAGAAGAGTGAATTTAGCTTCAATATTAGATTAGTAGTCTCAAGAAGGAAAACTAAATTTCAAATTAAGATAAAATATCTTTACTTGAATAGTCACATTAAAATAACAATACTTAAGTGATATGAATAATTATGCTTACATTCTGTCTTTTCCCAAATTACATGATCATCTTTCCAACAGATCAGCTGCAAGATATTTAAAAGATGACAGAAATAGATTCTCCTAGTAATTATATGAACTTCATGTCATCATTTGATTACAATCATAATTGAAGTATTCATGGACAATTTGAATTAATTATGTATGAAAATTACTTATAGAAATGTCCATTTGTTCACTCTTTTGTAGTTTATACATTAGTATTATTAACTTTCCAAACAGAATATTTCAACTAAAAATAAAATTTAAATTATCTTCCTTATTCAATATAGGAAAATGAACCACAATTAAATCTTATACCCACTGAGCTACTGTTTAGAACAAAATTTCTTTTAATTTTTATGAATTCCTAAAATCAGCCTTAATAATGTAGAATCCTTTCCTGTCTGATAAATAAAAAGCTATGATAAATACATTGCAGAAAGCTAATTTATTAATTTTAATGAAGCATTTCAGGAGTCTACTGAAAATGTATCCATCCATGTTAAAGCATAATTGAATAGCTTAATTAAAACCAATGAGAGTTTTCCAACAGAGGTTTTATATATATATATATATATATATATATATATATATATATATATATATATATATACACACGTGTGTGTGTGTGTGTATAGCAAATTTTAAAGGAAACTTGTATATAATTCTTTATCATGAATGTAAAGCTTATATAATTTTCTAAAACTATTGCGGTTCCAAAATAATCAACAACTATGTGATAATCAATGACTTCAACTGTCTAGTATTTCTTTTGCATAAGATCTGGTTGTAAAACAGTAAGGAAAAAATTAAAATGTTATCAAATATTATTCATGCTAAAATAACTATCATTATTTTTACCTACAATGAAAACAAAAACAAAGAGAAAAATGTGAAGCAAAGGTTTGTCTGTAACAGTTCAATGCAAACCTTTTGTTATCAGACTATAATTCTAATCAAGGGTCAATGAAATTTATTTGAAACCAAATCACCCCTAATATAGAGAAACTTAATTAAAATTTACAATTTGTTCAGCTTAAAAAATCCTATTTAACAGTAAAATAGCTTTCTATTCTATACAATTTCCAACCTTATGATTTTTTAAAAGTTTAATATCACCAGTATAACATCTCTTATACAATGTTTTATTGAAAAATGAATATTTATAAAATGATACCTGCTTTAACATTTTTGAAAATGGAAACACAAATTCAAATGAGACATTGGATAGAGCAATATACTAAAGTTTGTTTTTTGTTGTTCTTTCATAGTCATGGTATATTACATTTGTGTTCATTTTCCATTTGTCCCATTACTAAACATCATATGACCAAAACAGATTATATATTGTAATTCACTAATTTAAGAAGGGTTCACAAATAGGTAGAAATAATTCAAGAGTCAAAGTATACGAATGACTAACATTTTTATAAAAATGAATTAAAAGTATATTAATAATTACAAATGTTTATAAAAAAAAATGAAACAAGAACAAATACTAAAATTGTTGCTTTTTATTGAGAATGTTCCTGTTTATTTAGCCAAGTATTTTGTGCATACATTAGAAGAAAAGCTAACAATGTGGTCAAGCAACAATCATACTTTCCTATACAACATTTTCTTTTCAAAAGATAGAAAAAAAAAATGACTCTTTCATAACAGTTTTATGGATACCTTCTGTAACAAATGAAAATTTCCTGAGAAAAATACTGACCACTCACTGTTGTAGCCCTATAAGGCTACAACAGTGAGTGGTCAGAATTTGAAGAAGGTTTGCTTGACTGGATAGAGTTACACATATGCTAGGCATTTCCCTTAGACAGCTGTCTTATTTATGCTTGTTTACTGAAATATTATTTGTTATTAAAATCTCTTTACAAATTGATTTTCACCCTCCTTTCATGAAAGGGAATATAATAGGTGGTGTTCATTGGATTATTATATTTGGCAAAAAACAAATGTTAAGGATATAGCCATTCTACATGAAACAAAGAAAGTAAAAAAAAAAAATGATTTAATGTCATTTTTTTTATTTTAAAGTTATTTTCTATTTCACTTATTGTATTAGTGTTTACATCTGTCACATCTGAACCATGCTTAGTGTCTACTCCACTCATAGCAGATGTTAAGCACTGGAAGCTAGTTAATGATAATTGGTATAATGCAGTTTGTATTATAATACTATCTCCTGCTAGATATTCTATTCATAGGTGAACTTTTAAAAGTAGAATTCAGTTAAGTCTTTTCACAAAAATAGTAGTAATATATTAAGCAAGAAAAGAATTACCTATTAAGTTTCAATTGGTAATCAAAAAGAAAATAATTTACATTTACACTGAACAGTTGTGAATAGTCAGTGATTGCTGAAGTTACACATTTGTTTCCTCCACCCCAGTTTTTTTTTTTTTTTTTTTAATTCATAGCCAACTTGTCTAATATACACACATTTCATTTTGTTTAGATATTTACTAAGCTTACCTTGGAGCAGTGTCACAATAGTGAAGCATTAAGTGAAAACCAAACCCAATAGCAATGACTTGCAAAATAAATCCGCCTAACATTTAACCTCTATTATTACGTTACTATAATTGCTACTTAACTTTTATTTGCATAATCTACTTTTGAAATTTGGCATAGAATTTGAATGGTTTTAAAAAAAAAAAAAAAAAAAAAAAAAGTCACAAAAATATTTTCATAGAATTTGTTCCTATAAATTCTTTCAATGGTCAAATTTTGTTTTTTTTTCCAGAATAAGAAGTTTAATTTTTAAGTAAAAGAGGTGGCATAGTAATTTTATCACAGATCATTAGTAGCATTCATGAGATTAATTTAGATACAAGGACATTGTTAACACTCTAAATTTTCATGCTGTACTACAAAATTAGAAACAAATCCTAATTACAAAAATTATCAGCTTCTTCACTAAGATGAATTAAATTATAATAGAGGAACTAACAGACAAATTAAAACAGACTGAATGTATAAAGTAGACAGCTTCCTGTACTAGATGACCTATTGTATTTTAGTCTTTAAAGTATTCTGGGAAGGTGACCAACATTTGTGCAATGTGCATATATTAGGTATCAATTACTAGAAAATGTTGGTACAAAAATTGATTTCCATACAAGAATATATTTTCACCTAGTTAAAAATCAAATGAGGTCAAATATCAATAATTAATTTAAACTAATTTATCAAATTTGTTATATAAACGTTATTAAAAAATCAAAATTGTGAATGGCTTAAAGACAAACTACTTTTTCAGATATAATGAAATTTCACTTTGAAAGATGTGCTATTTTGCTTTTACCAACTTAAGAATGATGTCAATACATATAACTAATGATTTTCTATATATTTATAAGAAGATTGAGATTTTTATCTAGTGCAGAATTTTTTGAAAATAAATTCTTCACCCAAAACGCTTAAAAAAAAAAAAAAAAAAAAAAAAAATCAGTATTTCAATTAAAGGAAATGACTGAACTTTTCAGCAGCCCCTTATAACAATGAACTGAAAGGTATTCATTTTTTTTTTTTTTTAAATAAAGTATCTTGTTCATTAAAAAATAAACTAGTATGCTCTAAGTATGCTTATTTATTGAAATCTATAGCTGTGAAAACTTTCCATCATCATTTATTATTCAAGAGATGAGAATTACATCACAAATTTTACACTTCATTTGAGAATAGATCACTTATTGCAACATTTTGTTGACTTCAATATTTATACCCTTTGCATGTAGAGATTTTAATTTGTTTGGGAAAGAAAATTGACTGGTAGCCCAAATACAAGAACAAGAAAAATATTGAAACATTTAATTATCCAATTTGGATTTAATAAAAATAATTGAAAAGCTTTAATTTAAAGGAATGTCAGATCAAAACAAAGTTCATTCAAGCATTTTTGTTTTTCATACAAAAAGCTAATCATCTGAGTTTATCAACATTGTTTTAACTGCAAGTAAAAGACATTGAACAATAGTTTGAAGAATTAAGAAAAAGAAATTTGTAACTATATTTAATGATACATGAAATAAAAAGAATTTTTAAAAAATTAACTGAAATTTCTGCACATGATTCTATATAGCAGTTAAAAAGAATTAGAAAAAAAATATGTACAATATAAAAAATTATATATCTGGATGAGGCTTTTTGGATACTAACAAAGTTCCCGGTCTAAGAAAAAAATGTTGTTTACGTAAAGAAGAAAGACACAAAAGTATATAATAAAAATGCATAAGATTTTATGAAACATTATTCAATTATTACACTAATCTAGTCATTTAAATCCAATAATTTAATGAACATTCTGATAGAAAATAAAATTGCAATATGTTGAATATGTGTCTCAATTTACTGGAGATTAAACATCACTAACATCATTCTCTTTCACTCTCAGTAACCCCTTGCATCTTAATGGCATTATTGCATGGCTTGGGATGAAATGGTTAAAAAAAATACAAGTAACACAGCTGAATTACAGTAAGTGATAAATTAATAGTAACACTGGTTTCAGATCCTATATTTATACACTGCATATTATTGTTGTACATTGGACTGTATTCTCACATACATACATTCATACAGATGGCAAATACCATTCTGCAATATATTATTCCACACCTTTTGCACTCATTGACATATTGCAGCAAGAGCTGGAAGTGAGCTAACTGAACAAGTCGGGCATTGCCCCATTTATGTCCCATACATGCTCAATAGTAGAGACTGGCAATCATTCCAGTCAGGGAAGTTGTCGAACATCTTGCAGAGTAAATTGAGTAATACAAACATCATGTAGGTGGACATTATACTGCTAGAACAGCATACTGCCTTTCTATCGCAGGAATAGCAGTAGAATGGCTTGGAGAATATTCTGGACATATATGGTGCTGTTCAATATTTCATTCACAAGACAGACAAGAGTTGTAACTTATGGCAACCCACATCATGATGCTAGAGATTAGGTTTTCATGCAATGGTTGACTACACACTGGAAGATGCTGCTTCCTGGGTCTACATCACATACACACAGAAAATGATCATCACTTGCATGAAAGCAGAACCTGCTCGAATCACTGAACACTACAGGGTGCCATGTTACTTTCACAACACAATTGGAAATATGCAAAACTGTGTTGTGACAAAAGTAGAAGTCTGTATGACTATAATCCTGTTGCAAATAAATGATTCCAAATGGTCTATGTTGATATACCTTGGGTTACGTTTGTTATTATCTATACTGTGGATACCATGCAATGTGTCACTGCTGCATCAATTTTGACAAGTGTCTGTAATCCATGGCCATCTAGAGCCTGGTCTACAGAGTGCAGGTATATTCATTTGACCACTGCTACCAACATCAAAACAATGACAATGTGTCATATCTAACATTTACAGCAATCCTTGAAAATAATCATCCAACTGCTTGAAAGCCTATAATCTAAACCCTTGTTAAACAGCTTTAATTGAACAAAATAGGCACATGTGCATCTCCATTGAATGACACCTAATTACCCTATATTCTTTCACCACACTGAACCTTATCACATGTATCACAGTCTAAAGATCAGAGACAGATGGTGCAGTGATATGAGTTTTACTACATCACAAGATGGCCACAAACTGAAAGTCTTACCAGAATATCCCCAGCATATCGAAATTGGTATCATATTTAAAGATTTTATTTTCTGTAAGTATATATCAATTCAGAAAGCAACATCTTCATCCTGTTGTTCAAAAAATAAATAGAATATTACTTTCTGTATAATCCAACAACAAGAAAGCGGCGTGCAACAATACTTCACTATTTATTTGTAAAATATCATCTTAAGACAAATAGAATATGTGAGTGTTTTGGTTTCCCTACAGTAATTTAACACCCTTGTTAGTAACTAGTTAAAATTACTATCAGTTTTAGATACATTTCAGCTGCTGCTGATAGAAATGGGCTGATATACAATTATCAGAACAATTGCATTTTCTTTAAAGTTAAAAATACATTGCAAAGATATTGAAATGAATGCAAACCTGCTCTATATGAATATAGAAGCTGACTTTCAAAATGACCAGAAATATCAAAACTTTTTTTTTTTTTTTTTTTTTTAAATCAAAGAGCAAATTTAGCAGTAATGTTCCAGGAGTCACACTTGCTTTCCATTCTGTTCAGAAATTTCAGCTGAAACACAATTTTTAAAATATTAAAACTGTAAGATTTTTATTGTGGTTATGATTATTTCATATTTAGTGGAATTAAATATTTTTACTATAAAACATGAGAAAATTTGTGTAGGATAATTTCTTTAAAGGCACTCTGAATTTGATGGAAAATTAATAAAAAGTAAAAAATATTCATATTTGATTTGAATTCATGAAGACATGTTGAAGTGACCATTTTGAAAATTAGCTTTGCTTATTAATTGTCCATATAAAATTCATTATGCTGATTTGGAAGCAGATGTATTTAAAATATAAAAAGGATAGCAAAATGTATTTAAGATGTGTGTGAAAGTACTTGAGATCACTAAGAATATAAGACAACAGAATAGAAGACAGACAGCTTTAATAGTTGACTGTATAGACAATTGCAAGATAATCTGCAAAATAAATAGAAATAAATCCTGGAGATTACTAAATAATTACCTAGACAAATCTACAAAGTGGTTTCAAAGAGAGAACAGCATAAGAAATTAGGTTATCATCTGAAATTTCACTCAAGGAAAATCAAATTTCCATGACAAAGCAAAATTAGACAAGTATTCATTGCTAAGAGATTTTAAGATGGAATCAATAACATAATTTGAGATTGTATTTAAGCTATACGATTTTCAAATTTTAGCATACCATCATGTCTAAAAATACAAATAAATTAACAAGAAAATGTTTAAAATATTTTCTGTCTCCTTTCTCAATCAATAAAAGAAAAAAAAACTAATTAAAATCAGGACATTTCTTGGTGGTTTACCTGTTTTTACACGTCTTAAATTCATTTTAAGATATCCTTGATAATAACTCAATCAAAAAATGTTCTGGTTAATAATTCTTTCATCTAAGATACAATTGTTTATAATAATCACAAAAATGATTTTTCAACAAATAAAAATCTTAAACCACTTTAATAATTTAGCTACAGTCAAATAATCATACTAAGTTTGACATAATCAGGTATTATGCTCAGCTTAAAGAATTTATCAAATCAGTCAGGTTTTAATTCTTACAACAGAAATTTAACAACCTTTTTACCAAATAAACTGCAAATAAAATTTTGTTGCTTGATAATAATGTTCTCATAAGCAGTTTGGCCACATATATATATATATATATATATAAAAAGACATTTTTATGTTTATATGTTCTTTTTATAAATGTCTTAAAATAATTATCAGACTGTGTCTATTTCATAATATATATATATGTCTAATGATGTCAAAAAAAGCATTTAACAATCTCTTTTGTCAATATACATAACCAAACAATGAGATAGATTGAAGATTATAAAGTAAAAATAACTGTGCTATTGATCTACCCTTATACATTTTTACAAGTATCGCTATATGCAATTAGAGTCTAAATTGAAAGTCAAACACCTGAATATAAAAGTACAAAAAGGTTCGTTTTCAATTGAGAACCCCTTAAGTCATCATAATCTAAGAAGTCATTTATAACACCCGGAATGTATTTAAAAACGCTGTTTATAACCTTCATTCTAAAGAGTGGTATTCAACAGAAATTATTAAGCAAATACCATTCCAATGGAGTAACACTTCTTACTATGTCCTCACAATAAAGATATTAGATTCCAAAAAGATGGTTGCTAATAAAAAAACCTAGAGATTTTAAGGAAATCAAATCAAATGCACAATGAATGTTGCTATACCAACCTATGTGAATATGAAGCAGGGAAAAAAAATACATAAAAAAAAACACTACAATGGAAAGCCTTTTATTATATCATTAGAAAAAAAACTTTTGAAACCAGGTTTTCAAGAACTGTAGAAAATAAATAAGTTCATAGAACCTCAGTTAAAAAAAAAAAAAAAAAGAAGAGGAAAAAGTTAAACTGACAAAACTATTCAAAATAATTAAAACCATTTTTTGAATGCAGTTATATCAAAATTTCTCAAATATTTTTCATTGCTAATAGGAAGTGAAGAAACTTTGAAACCATATCTTTGACAATCTTTTGAAAAAAAAAAAAAAAAAAAAAAGTAATTATTTACACAAGATCAAAACAGAGTACATACTTTAGTGACTTGGGGTGATAGCTTAATTTAGGTACCTCCACGAAATCGCTAAAAAAAGAGCATAGCTTGATGAAAAAGACGCCAACCTTGCCGAAAACAAAATTTTATTGTCTCAATGCTTATGTTATTATTAAGAGGAAAGACCAAAGTTTTTTTTTTTAATTATTTTTAAAAAATTTTCCTTCTTTTTAGAACATTCTAAATTTTGATTAAAAAACCTTGTTTCTATTTGTATCAGCGGAACTAGTAAAATAACAGACAATTTTTAGCACGTTTTTTTTTTTGGTATGACACATTAATTTGAAAAATCGTGCAAAAAATAGAAATAATTATCGGATGTTAATGAAACTTTCAGGAACTATTCACAGATGATCGAAATTATTATAAATATTTTTTTTTTATGAAAGTCATGGTAGAAATATTTTTAAAAATATTTATTACCCCCCACAACTAATTTTATGAAAACGCTAGAAATTCGATCGCATCGGTTTTAGTGATTACAATAATTAAAAGCACAGGGCTTTGAGGAATGCAAATCATGTTTTTTTGTTTTAATTGGATATGCAGTACCTGAAAATCAGCTCTGAATTGTAACATACAAAACTCAATAAACATAGATATTATTTGATTTCAAATGCTTTTATTTGCTTTTAGTTGTTTTTATGAATATGGACAATATTTTCTGAAAGCAAAAAATTTTTTTGATGAAAAATGAATTTTTAATACAATTATTTGTTATTTCATTAATTATAATAGATTTTACATTTAAGTTGTTAAAATATTATAAAATTAGTTAAAAAGCCGCATCGGTTTTCATAAGTGTCCTTATGAGATAGATCTTTTTTTAGCGCGTTGTAAATTGTATCATTTTGACTAATCAGAAGATCCACAGTAAGAAATGTAATTTTGCGCCTATAACCGAGCTGTAATTATAAAGTACGGAAGACCAACCAGAATATAATTAAGTTGTTATTTGAGTTAAGCATTGTTCTCCACTGTTAAGGCCCTTTACTTTTGCTTAAACACGTGTGGAGAAGTTAATTTGATTTTTCAATTTCAACTGAGAAGGGTACCTACAAGTATCAGTATCATCTTATGAAATTTATATGATCTTATTTTTATATTAATCTCAGTTACGACATTTTTCCATAAATGAAATATCAAAATTAATAATAAAATGAATGCAAATACAAATAACAGTAAAATGTAATAAATGTACATAAAATTATAGTATTTTATGTACAATTCTGATAAAATTTCATATAAGAAAGGTACCTATAAATTAATTAGATACCTTTCTTAAGAAATATGAAATTTAATGTCACTCTTAACAGTTTTATTTTAATTTTTTACAATATATTTCCCATAAAGCATCATAAACGTAAAGGTGAAAGCTAAGTAAAAAAAAAAAAAAAAAAAAAAATTAGACCGCTGAAAGTTTTCGTTAAAAATAACGAGGTAAATAATTTGTTCACGTAAATGTAAATTATTTCACTTTTCTCCTTCCGTAGAACAAATTAGCCTCATGGAATTAGTAAATATATCATTCATCACATGTCAAGAGATCGAAAGTTTATGACCTGCTTGTTTTATTTTCAAATTACATCTTTTTGGCACAAAAGCTAAGTTAAGTTTGGTTCAAAATATTTTAAATAAACATTATAAATTTCTGATTTTCTTAAAATAAGTTTTGAAAAATGATAATTGATATTTAAAAAAATTTTCAAAGTCAGATTTCCAGTTTTTTTTTAAATGGAAAAAAAATGGTCAATTTTGCTGACAAAAAAAAAACTAGATTTTTAACAAAAATTTCGGACGTGCTAGGAACGATTAAAAATGGAAAAAAATACCAAAAATACTTTGACCTTTCCTCTTAATAATAACAAACATTTAGACAATAAAATTTTGTTTTCGTAAAGTTTGGCGTCTTTTTCATCATGCTATGCTCTTTTTTTAGCGATCTCGTGGAGGTACCTAGCTTAATAGTTAGCAGTAGAAAATGTGTTTCTTCTTCCAAACAGTACTATATTTGGCATAATTATTAGGATTCAAACAGTGGCTCTTCTTGACTAATTTTGTTAATGATTTCATTTCAGTCCTCTATATTGCTATCATTTTCTATGATTACTTTGAGTAGTTAATTTAAAATAATATTAAGATTCATGATACACAAGATCTACTTGTATATAGATAAGTGTAGAGATGTAGTATTTTCAAGAAACCAAGCCATTTCACAATTTTTGTAGTGAAATAACTAATGCAGTTTAAAATCTTAATATTTAACTAAATCTATTAAGTCCATGGTTAACAATTTTTGTGCATTCATATTAGAAAGACAACTATTGAGTTGGAACAAATGTTTACAGCAGTTTTCAATAGGTGGCATTTGAACACATGATTTTGTTTCACAAATGACTGAAATTTATTATCTATCAGGAGGTAACCGGTGTTGTCTGGGTGTACATGGCTGCAACTGTATAACCACACCCTTGTCTAGGAATGTCTGTCTGCATCTCCGCTTGCATGCATCATCTGTTGATATACTAAGCTACTCCACCACTCATCTTTTTTATGGTATGTCCTTTGCAAGTGTTTGATTATTCTTAATAATGGAATTCCATCAATAAAACCTTGTGTGGGTGTTTCTTGGGGTTAAATTGTTTCAATGTTTTAGATATTCAGTAAATTTCCTATAACCATAATCACTTTCAAATAGTATGGCATTTTTCACAAATCTAATAATCAAGCAAAAACAGGGATGAAGCATTAGAACTTGATTCAACTGCAAACACACAAACAAACCCCACTTCTTTGCACACTTACTGTATAATTGGGATTAATAAGAGGTTTTCAGGAATTTTTCCCTTTTAATGCTTTAATAATTTTTCTCAAACAATATTTGCATTAAAAGGTTGTTCAAATGTCAATTTAGGATGGAATCATATGAAGAAACCATTGGCTAAATGGCAAAAGCCAATTTTGGACCTTGTTTGTCACAGGTTTCTTCCAGTTAACTGAAATAATCTAAACCAAACATTCACACAAGACAATTTTTGAAGTTATGGCTGAAAAACAAGCTTTTTGAACAGTCTTTCAAGGTTTTTTGTTATTTGTTATACATGGGGAAGCAAGCAGGACTAAACCTACATCATCTTATTTCTTGCATGTTGGCAAGTTTTTTTATTGAAGAAAATCAGATAAAAAAAATGAGAAAGTTATTCAAGTTTTTATTTTAAGTAATACAAAAAACTCAATATTTTCAGTTTTTTTTGTGTGATGCTAATGTCACAGAAAAACTATCAAGCACTACATAAACCTCATAACATGAGTTATGTTTTGCATTAAGTGCAAAGAACATCCATTCATCCAGTAAAAACTTTGCATGTAACTCGGCCTTGGTTTTTGCAGAAAGTTGTACCCACCTTCAGTTTTATTGATTTTTCTACCAAACCCATAGGGTCTGGATTTTGAAAAGTCAGTCTTGGTAAATTTGCAACATGTGTGTACAATTTCATTGAAATCAGTCAAGATATGTGGATGTGCATATATATATACAGACACAGGCATCTGTTTTATAGATATAGATATGTATTCTGAAAGGTGACATTTCAGGACATCTTTCTACGGGATTTACATGTGGATCATGAATTTTAAAAGTTTTAATGTTAAAAGTGTAGAATAAAAGAAAACAAGATATGTACCATTTATGGAGATGGTACCAAAGCTGAGAATACAGTTTATAAGTGTTTCACTAACTTCAGAAGTAAAAAAAATTTATCTAGATGTTTGAGAATGTTTCTGAATGCCTGCATTCATGGATAATGAACAAATTGAAACAACACCAATTAAAAATAATCTAGGTCACATGACATTACAGAGATACTCTCCATATCTCATGCTTGGATGCCACATGATTTAACAGAAAAAAAATTAATGGACTGCATTTTCATCTGCAATTCTCTGCTCAACCACAATAAAAACAACCCCTTTTTTAAGAGAACAATCACAGATGATGGAAAATGCATTTTTTACAATAACGTGGAGCAAAAAAAAGATCTTAGGGAAGATGAAATGAACCACCATTAACTAATCTAATAGCCAGTCTGCATCCAAAGAAGGTGATGCTGCGTATCAAAAAGGAATAGAAGAACATTGCTTATTATGTGCACCTTCTGCAAAATCAAAAACTGAATTTAAACAAGTACTGTTCCCAATTGGCCCAATGCCAAAACTCAAGTCTCTTTGCATACTCAGGAGAAATTGGTACAGCTTGGTTACAATACCCTATTACACCTGCCATACTCATCTAACCTTGCTCTTTCAGATTAAGACATATTTTGCTCCCTACAAAATTCTCTAAATAGGAAGAAATCAATTCTCTGTACAAATCACTTAAACCAGTTCTTCACCCTAAAAGATGTTCTGGTAGGACAGAATCAAAGTTGCTTCAAAGATGGTGAAAGGTAGCGGAAAAAATGGAACATGTGGTTGAATAAATCTATGGACAATTATCTAAATACTGTCCTTGAAATTAACTTAAAAAATGCTATAAACTTGTTTTTCCATAAGAACAGAATATCTCATTAAGTAAATCAAGCTGCTAATATACCTTTTTTCTTTTGTTTTATATTAATTTTCTTTGATTATTTTCATTTTGAATAATTTAAAAAATAGAATTTTTTTTATGTGTCAAAGTTAATTGCATAGATAAAATCTTAGATTACTAGTGTAGAAAATATAACCAATGCAATTTCAAAATTACTTAAATATTAACATCAGTACAGTTAAACTAAATCCAGTAAAATAATTTTAGTCCTGATTTCTCATGATTTTGATTTTGCAAGCTGACATTTTTCAATGTGATTTTATTCATAGCCTCCAAAGTTAGTAAAGAGTTAACCATTTCATATAATTTTATAGAGATGATTATACAAGACATGTACAGTTTATATACTCTTAAGAACTCAATATCAGGTTTGACATTGACTAAATGCTCAGGTATGATAAAAATTTTACATTACACCAGGATATTAAATGTGAGCAAGTACAGAAACTTAATACAATAATAGTTTTCCTTGATATACAGCAATAATAGCAGTTTCAGATTTTAATAAATAATTCACTGTACTAACAAACCAATTTAAATTGTTTTGGCATTTGTACCCGAGTATATCTCTAATCATAACAGGCTTTAAATATAAGAACTGCATAAGTATAAAGTAGTTAAAAATATCATTTAATAAATTTTTAAGATATAAGAATATGATAAATTTCATAAAAAAATGAATAAAACTGAACCTTTTAACAAACAAAGGCACAAACAGTACTAGTCATAGACTTTTAAAGACACTGCAGAGGGTGGGTAAAATTGTGTACAAATCCAAGTGAATATTACTATAAAAATTAAAAAATTATAATATGAGCTCAAATAACAGAAATAAAACTTGTCATTTGCTTTATATGTACGAGATATTTAAACAAAAGTATTACATTCATTCAAGAAAATAAGAATCATTTTTTCATAATTAATTTTGCCAAGATAGAAAAAAATAGCTGCATACACACATGAAAGATTTGTTTAAATTAGGAATTCCAAATATACAAGAGATTAGTAGCTGAAATATATAGAAATATGAAATATTATTTAAAATAAACATTAAAGGGAGATTAAATTCTTAAAGTTCCTTTCAGAGCTTAACACATGATTATATACATATCATTATAAGTAAAAACCCAAAAATACAATTCAGTTGATAGACAAAAAAAAAAAAAAAAAAAAAAGTGATTTTAATTTTTTCAAAATTGTTACTATAAAATAAATTGTTACATTTGTTAGTCAAAAAAACTTGTATAAAATGTCAATATCCAAATATTATACTGCATCTAGTTTTCTAGTTCAAAAGTATTATGGACAGGGAACTAATTACACTGGAGATTCAAGAGATACATGAAGGTCAGGAAAAACACTCTTATAAAACATGTATCTTATCAAGCAGCAAACAGTAAATAGAGAATTTTTTTTTTTTTTTTTACTATTTGGAGTAACAAGGAACAATTTGAAAACTTCAAGATGTTCATAAGACAATTCTTCATGCTTTCAAGACTCATTTGGTGACCAGCTTCATGTACTTGTGGGTCCATCTTGTAAAAGTGTCCATTTGAATAAGCTTCCTCTGGGCATCTTTAGCTAAGGTTCCATTCAGATGTTAGTATTTCTTTCTCATCCTTGTAAGCCTCACTTTGATTTTACCCACTGTTCCAGCTGAAACATTATCTAGTATTCCTTCAGGTCTATATAGCACCTGGTATTCCTTCAAATGTATGTCACACCTAACATCTCTTCAGATATGTCCCCTACCCAATTGATAGACAAGCAAGCAGAAGTGTTTTAGTGGGACACAAAGTACACAAATGCTTTTGAGTTCTTCTTGATGCATAGAGATAAAACCAATGAGTCCAAATCAAGCACCAAGTCACAAATGAAAAATAATAATAGATTGAATGATCCTGCCAACACCATCAAGTCAACTAACAATAACAGTAGAAAAAAAAAAAGGGTATCAAATCCATTATCAATAATTTTAAGCTTAGCAGATGCTCTTTTAATTCACTTAAAAGATCACACACCATTTTCCTCCTCACCATCTATGTCATTGACAATAGCTTTACACTTAAAAATATGTAATAAACAAGAAGTTTACACACAACTACAAAATAACCTTCTGGTCTAAGCCACAGAGATCTGCTGCCAAGACACACAATTCCCCTGATGAGTACAAAAAGCCACAATAACTTTCCTGCTTTGTTGGAAGCCATGATGATAAAACAAAATTTTTTAGGATTTTAAAAGATCCTCAAAAAAAAATGTTTATCTGATATCCATATTTTCATAGTAGAGTAATTTTTTTCTCTGAATGTATATGCATGTATCAACTGAACATTTGCACCCAATGATATTAAATATTTACAAAGTATTAAATCATGTATCAGATCTATCAATTATATTTTTCTATAATAATCAAAGCTATTCACATTAATGCCATGTTCAATCAAGTGTTTTGTTATTTACCATCAATCATTCCCACAGGCATAATGAAGGGCTGCCATTTCAACATAACGAAAAAGAAAATCTTAACACTAGCTTCATGTTTTAAGCCACTAATAAGAATCTCAAAACTGAAGATCATCAAACAATAGTAGGTAAGTCTTGGACTGAAGAATTCACACAAAGACATTAGCTGTTTATTATTACAATCCTCTGCTTCAACTATTAGGCATCTTAGGCCCTTAACTTGTTAAGATTTAAAAAAATTGAAATAAATCAAAATCCATCAGCAGCAGAGCAGTATAACAAACTAATTTGAGTATACACAATGATGCTCAACATGATTTTGTTATATATATATATATATATATAAAATCATAGAGAGTATTACTTACACTCAATTCTAAATACATTAACTCAATCATTATCACAAATATACAACAATATATTATCATTTATATTTATGCACCAACAAAGCCTTTTAGTAATTTTTAATAATTACTGGATCCTTGAAAGTATTTAAAGGTATAGTGCAACACAGAAAACTGAAGGCTATTACAAATACTAGAAAGTGAAGTGTGAGAATAAGAAAATAAAAAACAGCTGATATTACTGAATACCAGTGACAAGACTCATCAGTGCTGACAAAAGTGTCTCCTAACTGGCTCAGGTTGTCCTCATCTCAATAGCATTTTACAACTACAGACATGATACAGTGGAGCCCTTCATAAATATAAGTTTGACTGAGGAGGTTTATAAAAAGCTTATACTATGAAAAACACCAATCCTATCAGAGGTTGGTTTTGTATTAAAAAATTTAAAAAAAAAAAAAAAAGTATAAAAATCCTCTTCAACATGACATTAAAAAGTTTTAAAATAAAATCTCATTCCCATTATTTCATAAATTTGCTGGAATCAAATAGAGATTATCTACTTGATTTTTTTTTAAGTCTTCTATAAAGAATAGGGTTTGAAATCCCATAGAGTAATTATTTTCTACTTGTTCCTTAATACTGCTTGTATTTTTATTAAAGTTAAAAGAGAAACTTGAAAAATACAGTAGTAAATGTATTCATTAAATTGGGTGTTGCCTGTTTGTAACTTTGTTTTTCGACATTAGGGAAAGTAGGCGGCAACTGAAAGAAAACCTACAAGTAAAGCAAAACAGAAAAAAGAAATTGTGTGAGGAGTGCTCAAGGCGTCTTTATTTTTTATAAAAGTAAGAGTAGGTAAATGAAAAATACATGAGTCAGTTTGGTATAACAAATTGTATCTGGAACTATTGACACCACCACAAGCAAAAATTCAACAAAATAACTAATAATTTTAAAATACCAAAAGAACAAAACTAAGAAAAATGGACAGGTCAAAACAAAATAATACAGATCCTCAACATACGAAGCATTTTATGAAAGTGAAAATAAAGTGAATTAGAATTTACAACAGGAATGTTTTGTAGGCATAAAAATAACTTATGTAGGTAACACCACAGAAATGTGATACCTAAGGTTTAAAATTGAATTTAAAAAAAAAATTTTTTGAAGCTTTCATTTTAGTTTTAATTTGAAGCTAAATTAAATTTAATATTTCCAATAAGCAAAAGATTTTGCAGTATTTCAAAACTAATTTGATTGGAAGGAGTTTTTGTTTTGAAATTACAAAACAATGATTTTAGTGCCATCAGTCAGCACAATATAATTCTCTTTATTAAAAAGTCTTTAAAAAAGAAAATATACTTTTCTGAAACTTTATTTGAGGAATATTAGCCAATTTAATTAATCTGATTTAAAACAAATATTATTTAGTTTAATATTGCAGAAATGCATTTTTTAACACGGAGGTAGTTGCTTATTTAAGGTGTTGACAGGTTGAGAGCTTGAGTGACAAGTGGAAGTTTATCTAATTTTTTTTATATTGTGGATATATTTTTAAATTAATTGAGGAAAATAACATAAGCGACTTTTCTTCTTTTTTTTTATTTAACAATTTTTAACTACCTAGTAATTTTAAAAATTTAGGAAATTATCCTCTGTAATCTAATGTTTTAACGAATTTTAGGTAGTTATTGCTCTTATTTTCTGATAATGTTATGTATGGACATCTATATTTACAAAAATTGGCACATATACACACAAAAATTTCGAAATTATTTTTAAAATATTGGGGTCAAAGAATCATAGTAAGCTTTTCCATTTATGATTAGTAAATATAGTTTTTATTACTTATTACCTAATCGGTACAAATTAATACAGAAAATTAAGATTTAAAACAAATTATTTTAATTAATATTGAAAAAAAAAATTGAAACAATCCTTGTAAAAATTCATTATTCATTGAAAAAAAAAATGTTTTCTTAAGGCAATAGCATCCATTAATACAAAAAAAGTTAATTTCATAAAATTAAATAAGTGGGAAGGGGGGAAACAGATGTTTAAAAAAAAAAAAAAAAAAAGGAAAGAAAATGTTTTTACTAAGATTTTCTAAAAAAGAAAAATTTCTAAAAACAATTTTTAATTCATTTGTGAATAAATTCTGAAAGTTTCATTAAAATCCGACGATTATTTGATTTTTACAAGAATTCTCAAATCAATGTTTTTCACTGCAAAAAAGACACTAAACTTTCCTACAAAAAATACTAGCAACCAAGTATGATCAGTTCTTTATTTAAAAGCTAAGTATTTTTTATACCATCATTATATTGAGGTGTGAATTTATGTTGAACAATATAACAATAGTTTTGACTTTTGACAGGAACGTAATCTGAAGTCTTAAATAACCAAAAATTCTCCAAAGTTTTGCAAATTCTGATTCTCTATAATTAACAATTAACATCCCCATCAAAATTATTAACGTTACTATTGATTAGATGAAAGTAAGATTGAAAAGGAAGAATGTGTCTCCTTGAAACCATGAGAGAAAAAAAAAAAACAATGGAAAAGAAAGTGAAAGTGGGACACTTATCAACAGGATTTAAGGCGTCAAAACTAGAATCACGACAACTATAGTTGAACAAAGTTGGTTGATTCAAAATAATAAAAATAGCAATTTAGAAAAAAAAAAAAAAAATATTAGAGTCAAATTTTGAAGAATATTATTCTCAAATGTTGGCGTATTAACTTTTACACGCCCTTGGAAAAAAAAAAAAGGCTCTCAAATTTTAGTATGTGAAATACAATGACCTAAAAAGATTGAAATATTAAAAAAAATCAGCAAGGTAGATTATATCTTTTAGTTTTCAATGATTTCAAATAACCACTAAACTCAAATTAATGCAATTTTTATTTATAAGGGTCACTCACTATTGAATTCCCAACAATTACAATACATCAATTAAAGGGACAAAAAGCGGAGAACAATTTGCGAGATCTAGTTTACTAGTGAGTATCTAAAACTTGGAGCAGAAAACAGAGGTACATTGCACATTTTCACTTGCAGTAGTTTCAATTATCTCATCACTCTAAACCACACGTGTCTAAATTTTTTCTCGCTTTAACAAAGGTGAGCATCTATTTCAAATTTCGTGGATTTGACAAGTACGTGGCCACCGGTATTCATTCAAGAGTAGCACAACAGGCAAAAGAAAAAAGGGGGAAAAAGTAAGAGCCTTAAAAAAAAAAAAAAAAAAGAGTCAATTCCCCATAATGTGGAAGGAAAAGGCATCCACATTGCTACAGATGTTGCAAAACAGCCAGCAGTACAGGGGGTAAAAGAACCAAGTAGTGCTTTTACTGAGCTTTCTCGATGATCTATCGCACCCACTCTCCTGAAAGCAATGATAGTGTAGCAAAAGTAAAAGTACCGTACTAGTACGTGACCTTTATCGCAAAACATTAGCATTTTACTTAGATTTGCAATATGTACCTATTTTGTAAAACTTAACACGAAACGATAGTACAAATGGAGGATAATCTCTTAAATACTTGTGCGTGTCGGAAGCATTTACCAACGATATGCAGTTGTTAGCCACAAAAGAAGACTATACAGTACATCAGCTACAATTTAAGGAACAAAAACAGCAACTGATCAACCCCCACCTTCTTTTTCTTTTTTTTAAACTGTAAGACGGTTTTAATTTCGTTGAGTTAGTTTTTCCTCATTTTATTGACTCCTTCCTTAACATAATTTGCCCTAACATTTGTTGCTTACACCAAACCTTAAGATTGGTTAAATTATGAATTATTGACTATAATCGGGAATGCAGGAATGGGACAAGTCTACCAAAAGTCAAAACAAAACTGTTTGTTTCAGAATCAAATTCACAACTCATTCAACAGTTCACGTGTGCTGTGATAATCTCAGACAAATTATTTAATTACGAGATAAAAACAAATTCAATTTTGTTTTTTGCAATAAGGCAAGTTTCACAAAAGGACTTGATAAAGTTATGTATACAAAAACAATTTTACTTTATTTTTTTACCTTAAAATTAATGCAAACTTGTAAATAATTCCATTGTTACTTACGGCACTATTTCTCACAAACGCAAAAAGAAATCAAGATGCATTCTCATTAACCTTTTTAAACAAATGAATGATATTTCAATTTCATTCATATTCAACCAGTTCATAGAAGAAATGTGTAGGCGTGTGTATATAAATGAATGAAACGAAATGTACTCAAATTTTAGAAAAGTCCACAGGAATGAAATAGGACACCGAAAAGGCACAACAAATCATACGAGTTGTTAAAGCCTTATGTCACAATGTGCTTATTTTTCGACGTACTAAATAGGATTAGAAATTAAACTTAATTATTAATTTAAAGGTTTTTCCTTTTTGACATTCAAAGAAAAAATTAACATAAAAAAATAAAGAAAAAAAAAACGCATTGAAACAATTCCCAATTTTTTTTAAATAGCTCTCCCCCCCCCCGCCACCCAAAAAGGAGGGGTCTCGACTCAAGTTTCACAATTCAAACTTTATGGTATTATTTTTAAAAAATGTGGTATAAAAAAATGAAAGAATCAAAGTGGAAATATTTATATTTTAAAAACGTGTATTACCGGTCGGTTTGATATGCAAAAAGGATTTTTTTTAAAGAAACTTTTAAATTTTAATTAATCAATGCAAAGAGAAAGAGATAATTATTTCAATTGACTCAACATTTGAGGTTGAATGAAGTCTGAATAAAAAAAAAAAAAAAAAAAAAAAAGAGTAAGGAATTATTTTAAAATTTTTATTTAAGTTCGTTTTTTTTTTTAATTTGGTTCAGGTCCATGTCATTTTTTTTTTTAAACAAATATAAATAAAATTACTGTTAGGAAAACTTTACTGTTTCAAAGTTGGACTTGCTTCGAATTTTTTTTTCTCTAATTAAAAAATTCTTAAGTTTTCAAATATCAGAATTTTTTTTAAATTTTATCTTCAAAAACTCGATTTATGAGTAGTAGTATATTTCATTACGAGTGACTGGTTTGAAATTCAATTAAGAAGATGTCGTCTTCAAACAAAAAAAGCAACGTGAAAGTATATAGAAAATGCTAAAAAGAGATGGAAAGTAAAAATAAAAATTGTATAGTTAGCGGCCGCAGCTGCCTTCTCTTCTTATCGTCTTCTGTTCATAAAAACTAAATAAGGTAAACACGAGCGAAGATAACTCTACGGCCTTATCATTGAACAAGACAAAAAAAGAAAGGAAAATACCGGCAGTTTCATAGACTTAAAAATTGAATAAAAAGAAATACTTCAAGATCTTGCTATTAAAATCAATCCTTACTTTAAACAATCGAACTTAACGATTTAAATAAAGTAAAAATACAACCAGGAAAGGTATTAAAAAGGATTGTGCTGTTCTGTTTTAGTAGTTGCGAAAAGAGAAGAAGCCGAATGTGTTACTTGTGAATGTTAAAGGAAAGATCAATTCTTTTTCTTATTACCAGGTGGAAACTGCTTGTGTATCGATAAAGGTTAAGTATTTCAAATATAGATATACTTAAATTATAATTTAAAGTCAAAGCTTACCTTTCGTACACAATTAGTATTCATCCTTCAATAATCAAGAGCTTTTCTTTCTTTTTTTTTAAGTTTAGCGTCGCAGCACATCTAAATATCCGGCCATCTTTTTTGTTGTCCTAGCTAAAAATCCTACTGCTAATTGAAGACCCAACTGTCATTGAAAAATAAATAATAGAAATTATAAAAACATTACCAGTTTCATTTAAGTATAGAATTCATTTGCAAAAATTATTTCTGGAATGATAGAATTATTTTTCATCTAAAAATATTTTTTTTTTTACATTTCTGAGCAGTTTTTAACGGTGTTATTTGTGCTGGTTGCAAGCGGCATTGGAAAAGAAAAAAAAAAAAACTGAGTCACTTAAAGGAAATTACCTGCAGACGACACAGAAGTAACATATGAGTTTTATATAGGGATTTTGCTCATAATTATACGTCATTAAAAGCTTTAAAAAGAAAGAATCCAGTAAAGCTTAACAGAAAATTATTTATTAGGCTGCCTAAACTAAAGCTTCGACATGCATCCGGTTTTACCTATTTGCCTAGTATTTCTAGGTTGTTGTAGCAATGTCGTAATTTTGGAACTTCTGATCAGGTGAGAAGCTTTCTTTGTACTTTTTTTGCTTATTTTCTTTACTTAAAATTATAATAGGATGGGAATTTCTTCTTTCTTCACTAAGTTTCTGAATTTACACAAGTTTATAAATTATTACAAAGTAAAAGGATGGACGTTAGATTCAATATAAATATAAGTCAAAACTTCATGATCGATTTGCTTTGAGTGTGTGTGTGTGTTTTTTTTTTTTTTATAAGCTTATCGACCAGTGTGTCACATGTGACCTCAAACAAAACATGGCTTGTTTTGAATTTATTTAGCCACACATTTATATTATATCGCTCAGTAATCAAAATTAATTTACCGTCATTGCAGCTAACACTAAAAAAAATGTGATTAGTAGATGTCGACATCTATTAATCTTCACATCAATAGTGACACCAAGTAAATGCCAAATATAGCCACGGTGGAATAATAATAATAATCAACTTTGCCGACCTCTGCAAAAATAGTAAACAGAACTTTTTTCATTTCCAACACGATGAAGAATTTACACTTAAATCTTTCTTTAAAATAAATTATGTATTTATTAAAATAATCCATAATTATGCTAGAGGCCTATTCTTCTTATAATCTGTAATGAGTCAGAGTAAATATATCTTCTTTTTTTTTTTTTACACTACCAGTTACAGTACACCAAATCGGTGTCGTAACAAATTCTACCTCATTAAGAACATTATTTTTGCATAATTTAATTATGGTTTGTACTTGTTTATGGTACGTACAGTGCGTAGGAAATACTGGTAGGTGAAGTTCAGTGTAAAAGTTTTTGCCTTCATTTTCAATGAAAATAATTGCAATAAATTAATTATTTTAATAATTTAGACAAATTTATTTAAAGCCTTAAAGTAGCTGACAACCTTTTTTCTTTTTTAGCTGATCATTGAACAAATAAATGTAGCAATAACTTAAGCTTATTTTCTAAGTATTTTCAATCATTAAAAAGAGAGAGAAAAACAAAGAGAAGAAAGGTATTCCGAAAATCTGTTTTATTGACAGTAGTAGTTATGAAAATCAGTGAAAAGTAAAACACTAAACAAACTTATGCACTTTTTTTCCATTGTTTCTTCAAAATGAGTAATGAATGAGAAACTGAGGAAGATTTGTTTATCATTTGGACCTTTGCTTACAATGTTCTTAAATAGCTAGAGAGAGAATAAAGAAAACAGAAAAAAATGAATCTTTTGAAAGGTGAACCTTTAATTTAAAATGTTTATCTTTAAAAAAAAACAAGCTTTATTTATTTACAATACACTTTTTCTAAATTAGAAAGAAAGAACATTGATATTGAAATTGAATCATTGAATTGAGTGGACGATTGATTTGTTTAATATCGAATCCAAGTAATATATATTTTCCTTATTTATTTATTTTATTAAAAAGTAATTTGAAATATAATAAAAAAAAGTTTAATATAAAATTTAAATTGAAACTTTTAGTCGGTCAACGAATAATTTAAAAATAAATTTAAAAAACAATCAAATTCATGGGACGTGGGTGAGTCTTACCAAGGGCAGTGAACTGATGAAGAAGCTACTGCTAACATAGCATTTATTGCCTATATGATCACGAACTACATTCCAATACAGCTGACATAAAAGATGACCTACTTATAAAATAAAAAGAATTTTAATTTTTATTGTATTGATTTTGAATGTGTGATGATTTACCACGGAGCTCGAAACGTGTGCGAACGTGTCTTGCTTGCATGACAAATCCAAAAGGAAACATGGCTGCTGTCGGGGAGATATTGTACAAAAGTACAAATGTGCCACGTGGGCAAAATTGGGAAGTGGGGAGGCTGGTCTTCAACCTGTCTTACCTCTAACTTAGCTAGCCTCATTTACTGACCCAATCGTCCAAAACATTGTTCCTTTCATCACAACATCTCATCCACACAACACTGCCACACACATACACCACAATACGGTACCACATCCACTCAAGGAAATTCTACCTAAACCCCATGTATACAGATTTTGTGGAGGGCTGGGCTTAAAAATAAATAAATGATAAATCCCCAATGTTCGTGATATAAAGATATTTACACAAATGAACAAAAATAGTGTTAGTAACAGCACCCCCGCAAACTAATCATGGCAGAAAACAGTTAACTGGACGAAAAAATACTGCGGGATTAATAAAATAATTTCCATTCATCCGTCTTTCAATTATTCACTCTACTAACATTCACACATAAACATACTAACAAATAAACGAAAAGACACACTCGAAAACGAAAGGCATCCCACAGTTTAACCAGAGAACTGCAAGCTCCGTCCAACTAAATGGGGAGGGAAGGGGGGAAATGAACCAAAAACGGGGAGACAAAAATAAAGGGGCCAATGACCATTCATACCCTAGCTAAGTTAACTCGATCAAACTGAAACAAAACCAAAATGATTTACTCTAACCTATCCCTAAATGACAAATGTTTTAAGTCAGGCGACCAATATCCTTAAGCCTATGTCACCTCCAGATGCCACTCTAAATTAGCCCCTCTCAAGCAAACCAAACGCGAAGAATGCAACCACCTTTCACCAAATTTTGATGAAGAGAGCCACCTCCTTTCCGCTCTAATCTTGATTTTAAGCTGGTGCTCACCTCCATAAAATTCCTTCTGTTGCGTCATCCAAATCACAACTTGCATAATGACGAGTAAACACAAGAACACATAGTGTTCATTCCTCTTCAACTGCGGCACAACATTGCTACATACGGATCTGGCTTCTAGGACAAAGGTATTTTCCGCCAAGGACGTGGACCATGTAGCCTTCAATCAGCTTGCACAACGGGTGACGATGATGCTACAGTCAAAGAAGATGTGCCCTAAGGACTCAACGCCCCACAAGAGCACACATGATTTTGCGTAACAGCCAAGCCAGCTCTATAGAACTTTTTGCCGAGCCAGAGGGCCTTCCGCAACACCAGCCTTGTCGTTATTGAGACACCGCCACCCGGACGCCCAAGGCCACAGAGAGCTAAACTCCTCATTCGCCAAACTGAGCTCATCCCTTAGAGTATCTCGAGTGCCCCCCCCCCGGCACTAATACCCGATATAATGCCCTAGGAGACAACAGTCAGGTGTCAGAGAGGCCTTCCTTAACCCGTGTAAATTCTTTCAAAGCGCGGCGACACTCGCAATAGAAGGAGCATTCGACCTGAGGAGTACGGCGGGCCTCCTCCTCACCTTCATGCACACTTCTCAAAGACGGAAATGCTTTCTTAGCATCTTCCTTCCAGAAGAGGCCATCACCCTCATCTTGGTGACACATTCGATCCAGGAACTTGAGCAGCAACGTCTTTTGACGAATCTCAACGTCGGGCATCCCTAGACCGCCCTCAGATGGGTGGAGGCAACAGACCGGCCGACTCACCACAGGAGACCTGCCACCCCACAAGAAGGGAAGCAGTACTCGCACTAATAAAATTAGTTCAGCGGACGGCAGAGGAAGTACCGAGAGCCGGTAAACAAGAAGGGGGTAGATGTGCGAGGCACAAACTTCCGCCCTCCCCTTTAAGGAAAGCCTCCTCCGAGTCCACAGACTAGCTACAGCTTCGGCCTTTTCTCGGACCTCCAACCAATTTTTCTTCAACTGAAGGTCGGGTC
This sequence comes from Acanthosepion pharaonis, assembly GCA_903632075.3. NCBI lineage: Eukaryota > Metazoa > Mollusca > Cephalopoda > Sepiida > Sepiidae > Acanthosepion > Acanthosepion pharaonis. The sequence continues at coordinate 2,131,807 of CAHIKZ030005439.1, forward strand.
CAAACCAGACGCTGAGTATCTTGAGAGGCCCGTCTGTCCAAGTGAAGGGTCCAGGAAAAGAAACACCCTTCCAGGTGCCCAACCACAAGCCGACAGACTTGTCACAGTTGATCTTGACTCCTGTCACCTCCTCATACCTGCTGATTTCCTTGCCAATTTCATCAATCTCGGCATTGCTTGTCACAAAAGCGCTGACGTCATCGGCATAGGCGGAATACCTGGCCGACGTGTTCGAACCAGGGAGAGTGATTCCTTGTAGGACTGGATTCGCCTTTAACTTGCACAAGAACGGCTCCAATGCAAGAATGTACAGCATCGGTGAAAGCAGGCAACCTTGACAAATGGATCTGGACAAAATAAAAGGTTTCAACCTCAACCCATTCACCTCCACCATCGCACCGGGGGAACGATACAAGAGACGAATCCAGGATCAAAAGACCGGCCCGAAGCCAGCCGACTCGAGGACAGCACCGAGAAATTGATGGTCAACCCTATCAAACACCTTGGACTGATCCAAATTGATCAGCATGGCTTCACTGTCAACTTGTTCTACGATCAAGCACACCAAATGAAGGTTGTCATGAATAGTCCTACCCTTCATAGCACAAGTCTGCTCAGGGCCAATCAGACTAGGTAGGACAGCCTGCAAACGGTTAGCTAAGACCATGGCCAATATCTTTAACTCTGTATTCAACATCGTTAAGGGCCGGAAATTATTAATCCCATCCCCTCCGTGTTTATTCTTGTGAAGCAACTTGATCACACCTCTGGTGAAGCGTTCGGGCATATCCCTATTCTTCATCCATTGGTTAAAAATCAGTGCCAGCAGAGGGATGAATACATGCGACTGCCTCAAGTACACTTCATAGGGAATTCCATCGATACCCGGAGTCTTGTCTCAGCTGGTCTAATTCACGTCAAGCAAAGTCTGGACACAAAAAATTGACAAATCCAAAAGGAAACATGGCTGCTGTCAGGGATGCGATTCGTGCGCGCCGGTCTCATCCAAAACGAGATTGTACCAGCACACATGCAAATTTGAACAGTGTCGGACTAGTATAAAAAGGCGAGGCGCCAGTGGCACAGCAGAAGGCAAGTCATTTCGGCAGACTTTGTGAAACAGAGTCGGACATGCGAATAGACTGGCAGACCAAGAGGCGGTTGAAGTAGGCGCGTTTGATTTGGGTGTCCGTTTCACGACTGCCCGGTGTAATGGCCGAGAAAAGGAATCTCGCAATTCATTTCTTTGAGGCGATCGACAGCGAAGAACAGCTGGTTTGCCGGTGAACCCTCTAGTCACTTTTTTGTTTCTCTCTCTTCTTTTTGCTACAAGCTATTTCAGAGGATTATGGCAAAGGTTTGCATAAGCAGTGACCTTATAAATCTGTTTTCCGGCCAGGGCGATGTGGTGGCATGGCTGAAAAACGTTAGGCTGGTGGCGAGACTTCAGCAGGTAGACAATGTGGCTAGTCTGCTACCATTATACCTGGAGGGGGACGCACTAGCCCTCTACATGGAAATGGAGGAGGAAGATCGAGGAGGCATCGATCAAATCGAAGTCAGACTGAAGCAGGCATTCACGGACGATGCGTTTTTAGCATATAGAAAACTGACCATGGTAAGGTGGACTGGCGAGCAGGTAGACGTTTACGCAAATAAATTCAGACAGTTTGTTCGATTGGCCAGATTCGAGGGAGCCGAGATGGAAAGGCTCACCAAACTAGCCTTCGTCATGGGTTTTCCTGATGCAATTTCCCTTGAACTCTGACAGGCACCGAATGTTGAAGCACTGACTGTAGGGGAGTTGTTAGCAAGAGCAAGAGTGCTGACAACTACTGGAGATGAAAGTCAGAATGTTGTTGTGGCTATGCGCCCACCCTGTAGTTTCTGCGCATCTCCCACCAAGAACGGCCCACACACCAATGTGACATGCTACAGGTGTAGCGTTAAAGGCCACATGGCAAAAGACTGCCGGAAGCGCGGAACACGCTGCTATCAATGCGGGGGAGTTAGGACACTGGGCCCGAGACTGTTTGGGAAACGCTACAGGGGACAGGGCATCAGCGCCAGCCTTCTCCCCAACCAAGATGCACAGCGCTGATTGATACCAGGTGTTCACGGACAATTGTGGATGCAGATCGGTGCCGGTCTTGGAAGAAAGTGAGGGTGGATGTCATGACTATTGGAGGTGTGTCCCGTCCATGTTGCGGCGTGGGAGTGGTTACTGTATCCACGGAGGAAGGCGGTTCTGCTAAGATCAACATGCTGGTGGTGCACAGCAAACTACTGGGATTTGACCTGCTATTGGGGATTGATGCCATAACCGCATTGGGAGGCGTTATTGTTGGGCCTACGGGACGAGCACAGATTGGCAATGGGCGAGTAGCCAAATGCGCAGCCATTACTGTGAATGAACCCGACTTCACTGCCACCTTCGACCACCAGAGGCGATCATGGACTGTGGCATGGAAGTGGTCGGAGAACTGCATGCCTGAAAGACTGCACAATGGAGTCTCCGAGTACTCGGTAGCAGCAGAAATCAGGGAGGACTATGAACAGGAGCTCTGCATGTGGATCAGCAGTGGCTGGCTTGTACCCTACCCAGAAGAAAAACTGGGGCCTCCCAAGGGGCTAATTCCCCTGATGGCCATACTACAGCAGAACAAGTCAAAGGTACGCCCGGTGATGGACTTCCGGGAGCTCAACAATCACGTTGACGCTTTCACAGCTGATGCAGACATCTATGCAGCTAAACTGTGCGAATGGCGGCAAAAGGAATCCAACATGTCCTTGTTGGATCTCGGGAGAGCGTACCTCCAAATACGTGTCCCCGAGTCACTCTGGCCATACCAGACCATGAAAATTGATGGGAGAAGATATTGCCTAACACGTTTAGGATTTTGATTAAACGTGCCCCCCCTCCTCATCATGAAGGCGATCATCAGTACTCGGGAAGAAGCTATGGGTCATGCAGCATCTGCCTACATTGACGACGTCTATGTCAATGAAGATGTCGTTCCCACGACCCACATTAAAAAACATCTGGCTCAGTTTGGGCTGGAATGCAAGGACCCTGAACAGTTGGAGGATGGTGCACGGGTACTAGGATTGGTGGTCGCGATGGAACAAGGAAGACTTCGGTGGAAATGAGGAAGCATGGTTCCTAACGTCCCCGATGTCATTACATGACGGAAGGTGTTCTCTCTGTGTGGAAGGCTTGTTGGGCACCTCCCAGTGTGTGGTTGGCTCCATGTAGCATGTGGAGTGCTCAAGAGGAGAGCAAGTACAGTTACGAAGGTCTGGGACGATGAAACAAAAGAGGCCCTTCTCCAGCACATGGTGTCTGAGACCGTGGATTCTGTGCGATGGGACAATCCAGCTCATGGTGCGTGGATGCCCAGGAGCTAAATGTGTGGGTCGATGCAAGTTCTCTGGTGACCGGAGTAGCGTTAGAGAGCCACGAGACGGTGCTGGAGGATGCTTGCTGGTTGCAACCTAAAGATGACGCTCAGCACATCAACCTGGCTGAGCTGGATGCCGTGTTGAAAGGCGTCAATCTAGCACTCCAGTGGCAGAGCAAGACGCTACACCTAAAAACAGATTCCGTTTGCTTGTACCATTGGGTATCGGATACTCTGACTGGGAGAGTGCGAGTGCACACCAAGGCAGCAAACGAAATGCTCATCAGGAGGCGGTTGAGCACTCTTAAGGAGCTTGTGGAAGAATATCAGCTGACCATGGACGTGGCACTGGTCCCTTCGGCCCTGAATATAGCTGATGGACTGACAAGAGTACCGCAGCGATGGTTTGATGCAATGAAGACATGTAATGGACCCAGGCCAATGATTGGCGCCACCCATATCTAGACACAGATCAAATCATGTCCATCCACAGGAACAGTGGTCACCCAGGAGTGCGATGTACTACCTACTTTGCCAGGAGAGTCTGCCCGTCAACGACAAAAGCAGCCGTTAGAACAGCGATACGGATGTGTGAGGAATGTCAGTCCATAGACCCCGCACCAACTCGCTGGAAAAAAGGAAAGCTTGAGGTAAATGGAAACTGGTAGAGACTGGGGATGGACATCACCCACTATGGTGCCCATCATTTCCTAATGCTGATGGACTGCAGCCCGTCACATTTTTCAATCTGGAAGCAGTTGGCAAGACAAGACTCAGCGGCCGTCATTCGCCAGCTGAAAGAAGTGTTCCTCAAGCGGGACCCACCCCATGAGAAACTCATGGACAACGACCCAGCTTTCTGCAGCAGGGAATTCAGAGCTTTTGCGCGTGAGTGGGGAGTCAACTTGCGGTTCCGCTGCTCATATGCCCCAGCTGGGAATGGTATAGCAGAGCGATGCCACGGCACAGTAAAACGGATCATAGCCAGAATGTGCTGTTCCATACAGGAAGCCGTCTACTGGTACAACATCACACCAAAAGACAGTACATTACCCTAGACTGCGCCCGCCAACAGGATCCACCAATACGAACTGAGGGTGAAAGGGATTGATGCTCTAACGATGTCTTTAGACCCTGGGCATGGCTCCTACCAGGTCGGAGATCGCGTGTGGGTCAAGGCGCCAATAAGTCGGTGCACCACCAGGTTCAACAAGGGTCGGGTGACAAAAATGATCAGCCTGCAGTCATTTCTGGTGGATGGAATACCCTGCCACGTTAAGGATCTACGCCCGCGCCACAGTTATGGCGCATCCGAGGAAGATTCTGACGACACATCTGAGAGCAGGGCAGAAAGTTTGCTGCTTGGCGAAGAAGGTGTGGAATGCGTCGATCCACCTGAAGAGGGAATAGAAGCAGATCCCCCCTCTGACAATCCACCCGAAGGGGGAGTGAGATCAGATCCCCCCCGCCCTGCCTTTACGAAGAAGCACCCATCGAAAACGACTGCTGCTGGGCTGCCACCTTTGTGATCATGAGATCAGGGAGGGATGTGATGAATTATCATGGAGCTCAAAACGTGTGCGAACGTGTCTTGCTTGCATGACAAATCCAAAAGGAAACATGGCTGCTGTCAGGGATGCGATTCGTGCGCGCCGGTCTCATCCAAAACGAGATTGTACCAGCACACATGCAAATTTGAACAGTGTCGGACTAGTATAAAAAGGCGAGGCGCCAGCGGCACAGCAGAAGGCAAGTCATTTTGGCAGACTTTGTGAAACAGAGTCAGACATGCGAATAGACTGGCAGACCAAGAGGCAGTTGAAGTAGGCGCGTTTGATTTGGGTGTCCGTTTCACGACTGCCCGGTGTAATGGCCGAGAAAAGGAGTCTCGCAATTCATTTCTTTGAGGTGACTGACTGAAGAAGAACAGGTGGTTTGCGGGTGAACCCTCTAGTCACTTTTTTGTTTCTCTCTCTTCTTTTTGCTACAGAATGTATCATAAGAAATTACATAAGTTCAATATGTCAAAATTAATTTTCATTTTTCAGAAATTTAAATCTCTTAAAATTATTTTTTTATAAGAGTACAAAACAGAATTAGAAATTTCTCCTACAAAAGAAATCCTAATAAATTTACAAAATATATCCTAATATTTCTTTCAAATGATACTTTTGAACACCCTATGCTTATTTATTGTTGTTTAAAATATTGCTTTTTTTTTTTTTTTTTTTTTTTTTAAAGAAGCAATATCAGTGTTGTTTTGTCCTATGATTATTATTATTAGCAATATATTAGGTAGCAGTTTACATTTTTATGAATTTTGCAACATATTGACATACATTCTCAAAATTTTTAATGTTCATTTCATTAAAATTTCACTGGGTTATTTTTCAGTTTTTTTTTTTCATTTAAGTATGAGATATGTACAATTAATATTGTTGTTGGCTGTAAATGAGATGAACTATCATTATTTAATGAATTTTTCTATCAACTTTATTGATTTTATTTGGCATATGTTCATAAAGAGAAGACTTGATCACTTGAAAATGATCTTATGTAAATTTGCTTATGAGCACTTTGTTATATACAAAATGTAAGTATATCTGTATTTGGGATCAAATATGGATCAGAATCCAACAAAATGTTAAGATAAAGAACAAATAGGAGATTTATCAATCTAACATGTTTCTCTTTTATTAAAGCTTCATTAGAGAATGAGATGGAGAAAAAGAAGAAAGAAATTCTGGTATTTTTATTTTTATGTTGTTGGATTTTAATTAGTTAATCAGGTCCTGTGTGCATTCAACTTGTTAAATAAATGTTAGTATAATTTATAGCATTCTAAATTCAAAGAGAGACAAGGTGTCCTTTGGAATTTCCAAGAAATGAATGAATTCTAGGCCTAGTTGAAAAATGAGTAAATATTACTTTATGTATGTAAGTGTATAATTCTAATTTGTCTATGTGGGATTCAGATGATAATGTATATTTGTAAACGTGTGTGTATGTCTAGTAGACATTATGTTTGTCGGTTTTCCATGTTGATTTGGGAACATTTTTACATATAATCTGTTTGTTTTAGATAAACATATGTTAGATTCTTTAAGAATGAACTCAAAGGTTGGTGATGTAATATAATGTTTTTGATGTGTGTTTATAGTTTGTAATATATCTATTAGTAATCTCTCAAAAGTACTTTTAACGTAAAGAATTATATTCTTTTTTTAGTTAGGGTGGTAAAATCAGTTATGGCCAGATTTGTTCCTGTGTATTATGTGCAAGTTTAAATGATTGTCTAAACATAAATCATTTTTATGTTCATAGATACAGGCTTTTAGATATAGAGATGTCTCTTCAATATAAGTGCTGTTTACATTGTAAGCAATTTATTTGATAAGTACCGGCATCTGAATTGGTGTTAGATTCATTTTTCTTCCTAATTATATCTCCAATTGCCTTGAACACGGTAGCAAAGATCCTAGTATTAGGAATAACTAATTTTTTTACAAATTTCTTGGAACTTGGAAGGACACATCATCTTTACAGAATGCCATAAATTTTACTAACATTTGTTTTAACAAGTCAAATGCATGTGAAAACTGATTAACCAATGAAAATCAAACACAAAAATAAAAATACCAGAATTTCTTTCTTTTTCTCCATATTTAATTTTCTGATGAAGCTTTAAGTGAGCCAGTATCAGATAACATTGAAATCAGTAATTCTACCCAACACCTGAAGATTGTGTTGTGCATGAAACTCCGAGTCATGTTACCGGTGAGGAATAATATGTATATTTATTAATATATACTTAATAGCTCTGTTATATTACATTGTGCACTATTTTATTAATACCAGCACTGAATGCATGAGATTATATATATATATATATATATATATATATATATATATATATATATATATATATACACACACTTTTCATTAAATATGACTGACATGATACTGTGGTTAAACTTTTTATTTCATTTTTCTTGTGTTCATGCAAGTGTTTTCTTTTCAGAACACAAAAAAAAACACACATTCAGTTAAAAATTAAGATATAAAAATTGTCCTTGATAATGGCTAAATGAATGGCCGAAAGTGCTTGGATATGCAAACCTTTGGGATCATTTTTATGCACTTTATGACCAGAAAAGAAAACACTTGTACAAACACAAGAAAAATTAAATAAAAAGCTTAACTGCAGTACCTTACCAGTCTTATTTAACAAAACATGTCTAAAAGAGGGAATGCTGCCAAAATACACTATATATATATATATATATATATATATATATATAATCTGGGTGGAACAAACTATTACACAAAGGTTCATTCTCATTCATTTATAAAACTCTGGAGTAGAGGTGCAGAATATAACATCAATCAGCTAAGTGACAAATTTTATATTTGTAAAATATATATATATATATATATATATATATATATATATATATATATATATATATATATAGTTTATGTAAACTAGGTAATCCGTATGGGTAGACCCAAGGAGGATGATATCCAGAGAGCTCAATGTAAATTCAGAGCAGATATGTTTGAATAAAAACAAACCACTTTAAGGTTCCATGTAATGTTATTTCACCACAACCCCTTAACAGGGCTCTGGATCATCAGACTTTACTTCCAAAGGTTGAAATGAAAAGAAATTCACACATTTTTGACGGACCGCATCAAGTATATGTAAAATTAACACTCATTCTTTTTTAATTAAAATACTGTCCCATATTTTATACACCACCAAGATATTTCTAATGGTATCTCAGTTTTTAAAAAAATACATTTTTTACTTTGACAAATTTTATGTTGTTCTAACTGAATTATAAAAGGTTAATTTTGCTTCAGTTTTGGATTTTTTTCTTGAACTAAATTGCCCTTTTTAATCTATATGGTGAAACAGGTCTTTAATTATATGTCTAGACAAATTGTCTACAACTTCTTGGGATTAGATTCTGTGACCAAATATACTTCAATAAAATTTATTGGATAATGTTTGATCTGTTCGTTAATGACAGTTATACTTTTATCCAACATTTAATTATTTGGTTGATAATATAAAAATGTAATCTATAACAGTGAATAGGATTACTTTTTGTATGTCTGAATTTCTGAAATACTTTGACTTATTTCAAGCTGTAGGACAACTGTTGATAAAAATTTGCAAATAGATGCTTGCAGTTTGTCTTATATTTAATATATTATGAGTACACTACTCTTTGTAAATGCTTAATAGAAGGAGGATATTTTTTTAGGGAAATTTTCTGACCCCAAGTTTATTAAAGCTACCCTATTTTGCACTTTTTGACTTGTTAAATGATTTTCCAACAGCCCCACCCATTTATTGCATTTTGAGAAAAATTCTGAACTCCAATTATTAAGACACCCCTTTGTATTAGACACCTCATGATCATAAGTAATAAAACAAAACTATAGTATAATCAACTAAAGTGTGATCTGCTATACATTTCCAAAGTCAGCAATAAAGCAATCTCAAACCTTATTTCTTTTGCAAATATGCATCAGAATTATTTAGATTTAATATGTTTTATTAGTGAAGAGCATCTTATAGTGTGGAGTGATTTGCCATGGTCAAACACAAAATAAGTAACAGAACTGTTCAACAAACAAAATTGACAAAGTTTTCAATAAGCAATAACAAGGAAAATAAAATAAAAAGGCAAAAAATGATATAAAGCAAGCAAATAATATATTCAAGGCAAATTAACAGTAATAAGGCAAAGCAACACTAATATGGCAAACAGTTCACAAACTAAGAATTGGAGTTGACACACAAAAGCAAATTCCGACAAGCAAAAAAAGCATTCTGACTTCAAAACAAGACAGATCAGGACTGCATTAGATGAAACTGAGAACCAGCCTATTTTATTGGCTAGGAAAAAATCCTAGCATGCATTTGTGTGCTTCTGCCTATAGAATGGGAAGGGGAAAGTATTTTGCAGTCATTCCAAATCAAATATAGAACAATAAATCTACATTCCAAATCAGATTGAAACCAACACCTAGTAAAAGCAAATTTTTTTGTAACTGAAAGTTTCACTTACAAAGGAGCATACATACAACCCTTGATTGAAATTAAAGTAATAATAATCAAGCAAGTGGTTCTCTTGAAGTTTCCTGATGGTTTTGACATAAACTGTGCACAAATAAAAATATTTTTTTGTTTTAAGCTGTGCAGAAGTTGGAAAAACTTCTTTTTTTTTTTTCTTTAAAAAAAAAAACCTGAATTTAACAAGTAAGGAACCTGACTTTGTTTCAATGTAGATCAGAACTAACACGAAGGAGCCTGTCAAAAATGTCCTCTTGGAGTTTCCAAAAGAATAGCTAGACAGCATTTAATGCAGGTGATTGATAAAGCTTTCAAGGAATTCAAAGGTAAACAACAAATGTTTTAAATTAGGTTACATTTCATAAAGGCTTCTGGTAGATGTTGATTTGGTGATGCTTGCAAAACAATTCAGTTTCATATGATACACTCTTTACAAGAATGATTCAAGGAATAAGGCTTTAATTTAAAGTTCTCATATAGAAGTTATAAAAATGTACCATGTTCACCTGGCATAAATACATAAACAACTGTGGTTATAGCACCAAGAAAATAATTACTTTTATATACAAGGTTATGCTAATAGCATGTTTGTTTTTATATAGTAAGTTTATCAATATGAATTTTCCCCTATGTTGACATTAATATGAACATACAATGATTGTAAATATATCATATTTAGTCTTTCTTCTCTACCCCCGATATCAGCAAGGTATATTGAGATTAAAAAATGTTATTGTAATGTTTAAAGCAAGCTATCAGTATATTACAAAACATTACAAAAGCACTTTAGCTATAGAAAACATTACTGTATATAAAAAGCAAGCTCATCATACAGTTGAACATAATAAGGATATTTAGGCATGATAAATCAGCTGGTACTATGGAACAATACTAGTACTTTTTTTACAATAAGTCCTTTTACAATGCTAGTATTAATAATAATAATAATAATGTCATTTGAGTCAACAACATTATTATGGAGTTGGACAAGGTAGAAGTGTCTGAGGTAAAATAATAGCCTACAGTTGTGAGTAGAGGGGATAAAATTAACCTACAAGAAGCTTCAGCTTCACAAATAAGATACAGGGCATTTCTCATTTATAAAAGTTTGTAAAAAGATTTTCATTGATGAAAGTTACAGTCATTGGAAACCTAATAATTGTTGCATTTTTCTCTTGATTTTTATAAAATTTATTCAAATCTGACTACATATTTATTCAGTAGGTTCCCACTATTTCAATTAGTAAGTTTATGAATTTCACCAGTTAGAAATATGAACACAAACGAAATTCATATTTGAATTAAAGTTGAGCCCAAATAGAAAAATCAATGATATCAGTATTTATGATGGAGGTCAGAAAATATTCTTACTTTTGTTTATTTCATAAGAATTTAAAATTGTCTTTTATCCCTTGATTTTAGAGCAAATTAACACAATTGTTCATAACATCCAGCTGAGAGATAGTCAAAAGATATTCTGATACTGTTGGACAAAGGGAAGTAGAAGCAAACAATAAATATTAGATGCTGAGGATAGAACCTCAATTTACACTATGACAATGAAAGGAAATTCATAGGAAGACTTTGTATGCATAAATGTATGTTAGATTATTCTATAGGTGTGAGTATTTGCTTTTAATGTTATTGAATATGTATCCTGCAGAGGAAGGATGTGGGAGTGGGTTGGTGCCTGATATTTAAAATCTCTCTAAGGAGTTTCCTTGTTTAATATCAGTTGATTGTATTGAAATATTCACTGGTATTTTCTGTTCCTATACTAATAAAAATTCAGGGAATAGTTAGGCATTTGATAGAATTGTCCATGATTAAATTGCAAAAATTTGCTTATTCATAAGTTAAATTATTTGAATAAAAAATTGGACCTGTTAAATAATTTTTTTTTTTTTTTTTGTTCAAGTATGTATTTCGTTTAATGGCAAAGAACATATTACATTTTATTTTGGGATTGTCAGGTAAAAAGTTACAAAACTTATAATGGGTTATGATTACTTTCTATTTCCATTTTTGTATATGATGAGATGCTGAAAAGATTTCAGTTCAACAAAGCCCTTCTAAAAACAATCTACTGTCTGGTCAGGTTTTAGGAAATGGCTTGAGCCATGAACTTTTCAGCACTACTTTGTAAGTGCTGTTATGCTAAATATAGATCAAACAAAACTTTCTCCAAAATTTTAATGAAATATTTCTTAATTAAATCTAGTCAAGGACTGTATCCATACTAATACTTTCTTAATATAAATAATTCCTGTGATTGACAAAAACCTAAAAGTGAAAAGAAGACAAAGAGAAAAAGAAATGATTGAACAAAGAAATTTTGGTGTCATTTTTAACAGATTTCTATCATTTCAACTACCTTTTAAAACATCACAGCAACAAACAGTTAAGGGTTATGTACATTAAAACATATTTCAATTTGTTTTAATCCTTTTATTGTAAAATGCCATATAAATATCATGCTATAATCATTTAATCCACATAGAAACAAAATATTCAGTCTGTGTGTGTTTCCATTCAGTGCAGGATATTAGCTGCTATCCAAAGGAAGGAAAAAGTATGTTTTTATATATAGTCAATCCCAACAAGCTGGCATTGTTCAGACCATTGATCATACTAGATAACACGCTCTCTCCCAGAAACTGTAACTAAGGTCTGCTCAGCATAGTTGCAGTATAAACTACAGGTGGGCTCTGTGGGTGTTGAACAAACACAAATGTGCCTGAGTGGGCATCTACAATGGGGATTAGCTAGCCACCCTAGTAGACAGGCATCATCGGATACAAGTGGCCAGCCATTTTAAAAGGTAAATACTGATTTGGATCACTTATTCATTTTGACATGAGACATCAAGTTAGTTTACTCACCTTTGAAACCACTTATTTTATCAACTTTGAATTTGCAGAAAATGAATTATTTAGTTTACATTTACACATCATATATTAAAAGTTAATAAATGCATTCAGGAAAATGTTATGATTTTCATTATATTGGGGAAAATGCAGTAGGTTATTGTCAACATGAATAAACTTAAACTAATTTTTTAACAAGGTTCTGTTTGATTAATCTTTAAATTTTAAGCATTTAACCCAAACCTCTTTTCTGCTATCAAATAAAATTAAGGGTCTTGATTGGTTATGAATATCAGAAATTATAATTGTAAAACCTTAGTAAAATTCAATTGAAAACAAATGATCATTTGTTATTTCAATAAACTACATTTCAAAAATTTAAGTTAAAAAAATGTTCCTTTCTACTATCAAATAGATCTGTTGGATAACAGATCTATTTGACAGTAGAAAAACAATATTTCATGGAGTTTAGGTCTCTGTTTGAAATGCTTCCACTCTAAGTGATGAATTCTTGATTTTAACTGACACTTTGATAAAAGATTTTCTGCATGAAATAAATATAAAATATTTTGTTGGATACAATAAATAGAGTATTATTGTGTTGAGACCTCAAAAATTAGAATGTGAATCTATGGAACTTAACACCTTGTCATCCAATTATTATAGAAATATGAAGTTCATATTCCTCAAAGCCTTTGCATGTGATTGTCTCAGCTACTTTCACATTCGCCTTTGTTCAGCATGATAACAATAAGTATCACTTCAATATAATATGGCTATCAGCAAACAATGAGATGCTCTCTCCTCTTCATTTCTTCATTTTTCTATGCTTTGGACATAGAATTCTTCCTCTCCATTCCTTTATCATCCACAATAAGAGAATCCAATAATACAATAGAAAGATATTTGCATGTACATTTAATATAAAAAGATTTTGCACCTATCTCAAGTGTCCTCTTGGATACAACCCAAAGTAGATGTTTAGATTGTGGAAAAACTGCTGCTCTTTCTACAAAACACTTACGAACTTGAGACAGTTTATACAAAAGTAGTTGTTTGCCTAAAACAACAATATCATTATCATTTTTTCCTTTTTTTGTTATTTATTTTGAAAATCAGAAAGGATATGAAATAATGATTTTAAAATGGGTAAACTGTGACCAATGTATCTTGTGTCATTTAGTGTCTGGATTCTCTCTCTTTAATATCAATATATGAATACAAATACATATGTATGCACTAAGAAAAACTAAATGAAGTTATGAAAAATAACTAAAAAGCATAAAACTTCATTTCACTTAGATACAAAGATAACAAATGTATTCTTATATATATATTTAAAATAGGGCTGAAAAATAAGAATAATACTTTCTAGCAAATCTGTAACAGCATTCTAAAACATTCTTAGAGTTTATTTCCAATTTATATTTTATAGAAAAAATATCATAACAGGTAATTACTATTTTAGTAGTTAAGAGTAGTAAAAATTTGAACACCTTTCAAATGATCAATTTTAATTTAGAGAAAGCAATTTCAACTTTCTTCAATTTGTCCAAAGTCAACTATTATACCTGAAAAATCTACAATATTCCAGATAAGTTGTTGAAAAAAGGACAAAAAAATGAAAGAAGGAGAAGTAGATATGCAAATTTTACAGGTATGCTAATAAAAGAAATGAAAAACTTGTTCAGAGCCTGTATACTTATTCAGAAATTCAAACTAAAATGCAAGATTGCATTTTAAAGGACGCTCTTTATGTCCTTAACATTTATTTACATTTAACTATGGCCACACATTTTACACAAATTAACACCATTTATACCAATATAACTTGATAATATACAGTACCTTAAAATACTAATATAATATACATTTTTGACTTAAAAACATTTAGAATTCTTTAACTTTCAAGTATGTCTACTGCAGACATCATCTGATGATTTTATTTTAAGTCAAGTCAAATGAGGTTTAAAGAGAATAACTGTCTTCCTTTTTTTTTCTTTGCTTGCACATGTTTGACCTTTACAACACAATGGGTAAAAGAACTGATGGTTTTATCAGGTAAGCTAAAGAAGAAGAATTGAGTTGTAATAAGGCATAGCCTAAAGGAAACAAAATTATTTGCTGTCTTTTACTTTATAGGCAGGATCAGATATCAGTCTTATCCCTTATGTCGTATATAACCATATTCCCCAGTATATTGCTAGACGAAAATTCTCATCCAACTTGATTGATTTTTTTTTTCCCCAATTGACACCATATAGTCTCAAGGATGATCACTATAAATCAGTATGAATGCTGGAGAGGAGATCTCATAATTAGTGTTATAATGAGCATATGGTTTCAAAGGAAAAAACAAACAAGCATTAAATTTTCAAGAGCGTGTATTCATTAAATTTCTGTATATATACATAGTTATTTGAAAGGTGAAACAAATTGTTAATATGTGGTTTTCTAGTTGCTGTTGGTAAGGAAAGTGATTAGTTGGTAGGGTCAGGAGTTGACCAATTTCTTGGGTTGGTTGACCAAGGTCACAGTTGATGTCAGGAAAGAGGCCTGGAATGGATTAGTGAAGCCAAGTGGAGTGGCAGGATTTGATGTACACCCTTCTTCAGGGTTGAAATCGAGACCAGTGAGGTGTTTGATGGTTTGGCAGTCATTGACCAGGGTTGACATAGGCCAAGGTGGTGGCAATGATGGAGGCCTGGAGTGGATAGTGAAGGTTGATCAAGTGGAATGTCTCTGTTGGATTCTGGTCAAATGGAAGATCAACAAAACATAGTTACAGTGGTGGTGATCATGAGGGAGTCCTGCAGAGGATAGTGAAACTACAAATCTGACTTTGCTAATACAGAGGGTGCGAGGCAAGCACAGTGAGTCAAGGGAAGTCACATATCTGAATTTGGTATGAAGAGGATGCAAGTGTGAATAGTCAGAAGTCACAGATCTGACTTTGCCAATACAGAAGATGAGTGTGAATAGTCAGGAAAAATCACATGAGTCTGACTTTGCTGATAGAGGGTGTGTATGTGAAGAGTCACAAATCTGACTTTGCCAATACAGAGGGTGTGAGCATGGAGAGTCGGGTGAAGTTGTGAATGTAACTGATACAAGGGATGTGTTGGCAGTTAGTAAAGGAATGTCTCCATTGAAGTCTGATTGAATAAGAGGCGGAATCACAGTGGTGACAATAAGGGAGGCCTGAAGCTGGACATCAAGGTGTTAGAAATCACAGTGGTGGGGTCAGGAACCTGGCAGTGTCAAAGCTGGTTCATCAGTGTATTCTGCGTGTGAAGAGTTGGGTGAGATTAGTGAAACTTGGGGGTGTTCGCAGTGGTAATGGGAGAGGCGATCATGGCGACAGTCCACCTGGTGTTGACTGGTGGCCTTTTGGCCTGCTGCTGTGTTGGTTGTTTATGAGAGGCTTTCTTTTAAGGGTCATTTTTTTTTTTTTCTTAGTGTAGAAGATGACTTTTGTTTTGTGTTTTATTTTCTTAACGCTCACATCCACCTAACATGTAGACTGAATCAGGAAGATCTAATTGCAGTGGAGTATAACATTCATAAGCCACACTATATGCAAGTCAGTGAAAATGTCTAGACAGCTCTCCAGTTAAAAAATTTAAATACGATGAACATTGTATGTTTATTCACTGTATACTGGCTAGCATTTTCATCTGAATTTAATATTTGTACAATTTCATATTTAAAAGATGTCTATTAATGTAAGAGTCTCATTTTTATGTGCTGCCATAAATAATATTCTTGACAATGACTGTTTAAATCAAAGTAAGATTGGATTTTTGAGTCTGGTGACAGGCATTTCATATGCACTTGAGATTAGTGCTATAAGATATTACTACAGTAGGAATATTTATAAATTTAAATCTGAAATACTCATAAAGTATAAATATCAACTTGAGGTTCAGCATTTTGATTTTACTAATTTTTATTCTTTGTAAATTTTTTCTTTGACTGAATTAAAGAGTACAGTTTTTTTTGTCTCATAATCTTTTTGGACAATTTCATAAACTAAAACAGTATACATCAAAGCATAAAGAAGTAAGTGTCTGTTTTGGTATGCCAATTCAATATTAAAAAGGCATGTCAACTATCATTGACATAATCCATTTGTTATACATTGTCAGATTTTAGTATTCAATATTTTCACAATAAAATTGGTATTAACCAATGTGGGTAACATTCTCAGGATATGTGTGTGTGTGTGTGTATATGAGAGAGAGAGGAATATAAATTTTTATTAGAAATATTTGGTGGTGTGAGATTTTATTATGCAACTCCAAAGTTGTTCATCATATTATAAATGAATATATAATAATATAGTTATTATAGATGTATAAAGATTGCCATGTGTCATAAAAATAAAGAACCTGAAAAAGAGACAAAATATAGTAAACTTATTGAGTAATGGGAGTACAATGTTGAAAATTGTACAAAAAAAAGAATAAAAGAAAAAGTTGATCATACATAGAACAATAAAAAAAGAAATAACATAAGCAAATAGAAAGAAAAAAAGTGACTTTAAGAATATTTTTGATAAAAATTAAGAGTAATAACCAAGAAAATATTTGAAGGTAATGTTGCAAATTTAAACAGAAAAGGTGTAGAATATTAAAGCACTGGTTAAGCATCACAAAAAGAAGTGTGCAAATTATAAAAGCACTATAGGAAAGCTGATTCCTCAACAATAATTTTTAGTAATATAGATAGAGCTATATTGAATGGAAATGACAGCTGGAAAGATACAAGCTGAGTCACATGATATATTGCTTATATAACTATAAGTAAATCTTGAAATATTGTATATATTATCCATTTTTTATTAAAAATATTGATAACTTGTCTTGAGGGTGTCAGGTTTTATTGTTGAAAGTCCAACATAAATTATTATTTATTAATAAATCGCAAAGATATAAAACATTGAAACATATTTGATTAACAATATTCTATATACCTGAATAAATTATTTTACTAGAAGTTAATATTGACTTCTTTACATTTTATGACCTTCATCTGCTGATTTTATAAACTTTTCTCCTGTTTCAACTTTAACATTGCAGCAGTTTTTATTGATTCCCAAGGATCTTTGTTTAAATATTGTTTCTCATTCTTATATCCATCTCTTTTAATGATAGATCATAATTTTTTTTATTTTCTGTTCTTATATTCGGAGATATTGAGGGTCATTATATTTGGTATCTTTGAATCATTTTTTTTCATCAAAGTGGGCAATAGTCAGCTTTGCAGAATTGAAGAAGTATTGTCTTACATGAATATCCTCTTTAGCTTAAAGCTTTTGTTTGTGACTTATGCCATTTAAAAAAACGTTTTGTTCAAGAAATTACAATAATTTTCTACAACTTTGAAGGAACCTATCATTTTACTGCTTACCTTACTGGTCCCAAACATTACTATCTCCCTCCTGTTCTAGTCTAAGCTATATTTGCTTACTATTTCTACAAAGGATCTAACCTCTAGCCCAGCCAGCACACCCAACCAATATAGCTTTACATTCATCACGAAAAATTACTGTTAATCTGTCAGTTTTCATATACTTCTTTACCTAACTTGCTTTTTATAATATTCACTTATAGGTGTTGTTTAGTTGCTTTCATGTGTTTATTTCACATATTTTTCTGTTTCTATTCACAAGACAAACTTGTAATATTTTCCTTCTTTATTACACTTTTAATTTTCTTTAAATCTTTTTATAATATTCTTAAAGATGGGTTTTTTTCTTTTTATATTTGTCTTGCCAATGTTTTCAATTTCTTTTTTGATGCTTCTATCATGTCTATGTTCAAATTTTTCACAACTAAATATCAAATAAATAACTATACTATTACATATATTTATTTATAATATGGTGAACAAGTCTGGAGTTGCATAATAAAATTTCACACCCCCAAATATTTCTAATAAAAACCTACAAGTTAAAATTTACATAGTATATTTATCATCTAAATAGAAGTATATCTTGAAAATGTTACTCACATTGGTTAGTTAATACTAATTTTATTGTAAAAATATTGATTGTATAATAAAATGACATAGCTTATAATTCTTACATTTTTATCTTCATGATGAAAGTTTTTATACATTCTGTTTCTTACTTACATTAGAGTGACAAAATGATTCAACTGTACATTCAAAAAATATCTCCCAATTACAATTAAGAAAATCATAACATTTTACAATATCTGCAGTTAAGATCATGGTACCATAGATTTTTTTTTTCTAAAAGTGGTTATATATCATATTCTTATCAATTGTTTGACACTAAGGAAGATTGCAAATGTGATTATGTTTTTTTTTTAGTTATGGATTTTTGTGATGTCACTGAAAATAGACAATGTAATATTTAGCATTAAACTTAGTTGTGTAATAGAAAGAGAAGGTGAGAGTTTAAAATAGAACAGAGATTAAATAAAAGCTACAAAAAATATCAATTGAGAGAGAGGAAAAATTAAATTATAATAATAATATGGAAGAGTCTTTTATATTTATTCAAAAAGGTTATTTGTATTAGAAGGAAATCTATTCTATAGCTTGTATTTTTAATAATGAAATTTATGTGATTGATAAAGTTGTTAAAACATTAGATGGATAAATTTTTACTTTTCAAAAATATATTTAATATATTTTAAAAATCAGCATTATATTCACATACAAATTTGACTTCATTTTCTAAGCAATGTACTGAATTCACATTTTTATTTTCGTGATGAAAGTTTTTATTTGTATTACACTTTTATTATTTCTTTATTCTCCACAAGTTTCTAAGTTTAATAAAAATGATCCCATCTTTCTTGTAATTTTTATTTTAGGAAGTAGTGTATAAATCTTATACACTATTTTAACTTGATTTTCCCCCTGTGTTTTTGTATATCTCATTGTATTATCTCATTTAATTTTAACTGATTGTAACATTTTTCAATCAGCTGAAACTTCCAATGTAGGGATATACCTGCATAAATATAGACTTGCATGCATTTATGTACATTTCTTAGTAAATTCTGGCTTATTAACCATATAGACTGAATGTAATAAATTGTAAATGTTTTTTTTTTTTATTAACAAAATAATTTCATCAGTGAATGATTTTAAGTAATTTTTCAGAATTTACATTAGCAAATAGTGATTATGCCATGACATATTTTGTAGTGAAATCCAATCAATATCAACTTCAAATAACATTTTAACTTTGTTCATTTGATATGAGCATCATACTACTTTAAGACAAGGGTAATAAAATATAAGCATTTATTTTTACCTTGTTTTGAACTTGTAGGTACACTTGTACTTCCAGATATTACTCTGTAGTTTTAATCAAAGACTGAAAAATTTCAGTTCCACTCATCATTGGAAAATATTATCACATTTTCTTTTAAGGAAAAAAATATAAATCAAACTAGGATCTATGCTTCTATTGCTCAGAATTGTATTTAGTATAAAGAAAGGAAAAAACATTGTTTAATGATATCAAACCACAACTTTCAATCTTCATTTTTTTGTGTCTCTTTCTTGCATCTGTTTCTTCACCTGTCATTCAGGGATGAGATCAGCTTTGGGCAAAACAGGGCATAATAGTTGTGTTTGGTTCTGGAGATTCTAATTCTTGGGCAGCACCTCTCCATTACACTAAAAGGACCATCGGTTGCTTTGACATATTTGCAGCAGAGACCACATGAAGTAGTTAATATTAGCTTTTACCCACACATGAATGTGGAACCTCGCACTAAATCTTACTACTACATTTGTCCTTATGGAAAAGCAAATAAACCGTATCTGTTCCATTTCTTTCCATGTATCCCTAAAAACTTTTTTGTCTACTAATGCCTGTTATTTAACATACACATAGGTATCTTACAAATTCTCAGAACTGCTCACTATTCCTCATAAAACTTCTATTCCTCAAAAGAAAATCCTTCATAATGCCTGAAGAAATGTCATTATACTTAGCTGACTTTTTTTTTTTTTTTTTTTTTTTTTTTTTTTATATATGTACTTTAATGTACTGTAGTAGAAAAATATGTGCAATCAATTTGTGACTGTTTATAAAAATTGTATATCTTTAGATTTTGGAAGACAAAATATGGGGGTTTTGTGAAGTTGATGTTTTTGTTTTTGATTAAAATTATTGTTTTTTTTTATTTATTTATCTTTTTGATAAATCTTAAAGTATAAATTAAGATATTTATATTTTCTGTATAAAATATTTTTTAAAAGTAGGCAATATTTTTCAACATCCTTATCTAAAAATAAATTAAACAAAAATGAGAAGAGTTAATTTTGTCTGTTTTATGATCAAAGTGGTTAAAATAAGAATCCAATTAAAACGAGAAATACAAATCAGAAGAAGCAAGAGTTATTTGCCTCTAAAAGCAAGTATGTATTTTTGTTGGTCAATAGAAGAAAAGCTATTGAAATTCTCTGAAATTAAGCCAGAATATCAAAATATTTACAAAGCAAGTTTAGACAATGTGCCAAGGATTGGAAAATATTTCTTGTTATAAATTATCTCAGCTATTTTAATTGTGAAGCCTTTCTGTAAAAGTAAGACAATCTTTAAAGATGTGTTAGGTTTCTTTCAACAATCTGGAAATAAGTAAAGCTGTAGGAATAATATCAGATGAAACATTGAGATCAAGTCAAAGATTCTTTATTACAACAGGTTATTTAAAGCCTCTTTAGGGATTTGACAAATATAGATGATTTTCCTAAAGCATTATGTATTTCTCTCTTTTCTATATTGTCATTATATATATATATATATATATATACATGAAGAAATTTTGAAAAAACAAACAAAAATCCTTAAATGTAGTTAAATGAAAGAAATGTCGACGTCTGACTACATTTAAGGATTTTTTGTTTGTTTTTTCAAAATTTCTTCATTCTGTCGGATTTATATCCATTTACACTTATATATATATATATATATATATATATATATATATATATATATATATATATATATAGAAGAAAAATATATACGGAAAAAAAACAAACAAAAATCCTTATATATAATTATGCTGTTTTTAATGTTAATATATCAACGTCGGACGTTTAGGGTCTAATAAACCATCTTCAGGACATATTCATAAATTATAACATTATCAATACAACATGACAAAGATGATGTACATAAGAACAAGACTTATCCAAACAAATAACTGTAAGTTTTATAAGATCAGCGCTCCGTTTAAAACATGGTCACGTTGTCGTCATGTGGGCGACGATGTGAAAACGTATTCCTAAAATTTAAGTATTTTGAATGAAAAATGAAAAGAATTCTATTTTGAACTAAAATTTATATGTACGCTTGTCGAGCATTAATCATTGTCATGTTGTATTGATAATGTTATAATTTATGAATATGTCCTGAAGATGGTTTATTAGACCGAAACGTCTGATGTTGACATATTAACATTAAAACAGCATAATTGTAGATAAGGATTTTTGTTTGTTTTTTCCGTATATATTTTTCTTCATACTGTCAGATCTATATCCATATATTTGCTTATATATATATATATATATATATATAACTGTTGGGCTCAAATGATTAAGAATTTAAGTTTTCCTCAAAATTGTAATTATTTTTATATACCTTTATATTTATTTCACTTACTGTATTAAGTGCTTCGTTTTAAAATTTCCATAATATTTTGGATGTCATTTTCTTGTTTATCGAATCCATACTATTTATATCATTGCCTTGAAAAGAATTAGCTGAAAAAATAGATAAATAAAGCAATTCATCCAAATAGCTTCTTCCCAGCATTTTATTCACTTCTAGCTGCTTCAACCCATCACATGTGAATGCTTTCATCAAGTAACACACTATTAAATATTGCTTTGCCTGAGATCATTTCTGCTGACTTTGGTTTTTTTTTAGGCTTTTCAGCAAACAATTGTTCTTTCTTCTAGAAATAGTCTTCAAATCTGTTTCTTCTCTTTTTAACTCTACTTCCAGGTTTGATCTTGTCAATTCATTTAACAACCATATTAAACTTAATTTCAACACTTGAATTCACATTTTGTTGTCTATTTCATTTGCTTCATTTATACAGCATTGAACAACATTTGTTATATTTGTTTGAGTAACTAAGTCAATTTGAATAAGAGATCACTTTTGGAGAATACATTGATGAAAATAACAAAGTTATTGATCTGCATTCTAGCATTTTTTTTTAATTACTGTGTACAAAAACAGAGTAGCCAAAATTAGAAAATTCTTTTCCTATTAAACCCTATTTGCATGTGTACACATATATAAGATCTGTCCAGGAAGCATCTATATTAATGAAAACAAAAATAGCCTATTGAGAACAGTGGTGCCTTAGTTCACTTTAACATACTCCCCTTGAGAACACATATAATTATCAGAATGTCCCACTTTTCAAGAGTATGCAAACTCTTCTTTTGGGATCACCATCAGCTGCCTTATTGTGTTCACATTAATTTTATCTACAGTCTGAAATCACCCTTTCAACAGGAAATTTTAGTTTTTGGAAAAGCAGGCTATATAGTGATTATCAGCACAAGAAACAGTTCAAATTCCAACCTTGTTCACTGTATTCACTTTTGCACAAATGCCCACATAAAAAGCATGAAGCCATCTTTTCTCCTCTCAATTATGAATTAATAGCAGGGTAAACTTAGCTCTCTAGTTTTGGGCAGCAACTAGTCTAAAAGAAGGAAGACTCTGAATTACAAACTATGGAAAAAGTGACTGGAAACTATTCCACTATCTTTCCCAAGAATGCATAGCAATTTACAACTAATAAAGAAAAAGAAATCTACGGAGAGCCATGATTGCCTACAACCAGAATTAACATGGTATTAAAAACATCACAAGGAGCTATATCTGGACTATAGTAGAATTGACAGACTTGGGTGATGTGACATTTTACCACCAAACTCTCCATAAGTTATAAAGGATGTGCAGGCACATTTTCATGGCATGCAAATTACACAGTACACAAGCTCATTCAATAGCATCTTACTATCAAATAACACAGGGAAGAGTGTCTGTTCACACATGCATAATAATATCTTTTTTTGATTGGTAGCCAAGTTACATCAGGATCATGCAACCAAAATATTTTAAAATGGTAGGATATTTTCCAGAGAGTAAAATGTTTTTGTTTTACACTCACTAAAAGCTTATTTACACCAATTTGCTTATTTAGTAATAAATTTATTATAGTCATGGTTCCTTATTTACTTCCAGTGTTTACCTTTTTTAGTTTCCTCATTTTGATTATTGTTGCTCCAACAAATCTTTCTGAAGAAGTGTTGGGTGAAAAAGGTTCCTTTAAAAGAATACACTCCGTCATTTTTAAAACATATATATATATACTAGCAGTAGAGCCCGGCGTTGCCCGGGGATGTAACAGTAAGAGATAGATCAAGTATCGACCATCATAAAGACTGAAAAATAAAATTGACAAAGATTATTGTTTAAGGTTGACGGACATGCATGTCTCAGTTTTTTTTTTTTTACGAATTGGTCAAACCCAAATTCAAACAAAAACATTGTTTACAATCGTTATGAGTCTATCGATTGGTGAATAGAATTTTATTATAAACAATTGTCTTGTAAATGGAATTTTTAAAGCATTCTGAATGTAAATAAAGAAAAAAAGTGTGGAAGACAATAAGAAATACTACCTGCCGAAAAAAAAAGTGGATGTTTGTTTTATCGGCTGAAAAATGTAAGAAATCCGATCCCATATATAAAGGAACACACACACACACACACACACAAACAACCTGGGTTTTTAACCTAAGTCACTCCACGGAATCGCTAAAACAGAGCATAGTCTGATGAAAAAGACGCCAAAGTTTATGAAAACAAAATTTTATCTTACTTACCATGGCTAATCTGATTGGTCCAAATTATACAATTTTCAAAGCGCTAGACAATGACAATCTCACACGGACATTTTGAAAGGTTGATGTTGCTTTTAACTAATGTTAAAATATTTTTTTTAAAATTCAATTTAAACATTTTTTGAAAATCTTTTTAAAATTAAAGAAATAAAAAATAATTCTATTAAAAATTCAATTTTCATTGAAAAAATTTTTTGCTTTCAGAAAATATTGTCCATATTCATAAAAACAAATTAAAACAAATAAAAGCATTTGAAACTAAATAATATATTTGTTTTATTGAGTTTTGTATGTTACAATTCACAGCTGATTTTCAGGTACGTTGGCCAAAAAAAAAAAAACCAAAAAAAACATGATTTGCATTCTTCAAAGCCTTGTGCTTTTAACTATTGTAATCACTAAAACCGATGGTCTCGAATTTCTAGAGTTTTTCATAAAATTAGTTATGGGGGTGTTAATAAATATAAAAAAAATATTTCTGCCATGACTTTAATAAAAAAAAAACATATTTATAATAATTTCGATCATCTGTGAATAGTTTCTGAAAGTTTCATTAGCATCTGACAATTATTTTTATTTTTGCAAGATTTTCCAAATTAATGTGTAAAAATACAAAACGCGCTAAAAATTATCTATGTTATTTACTACCCCTTGTTGCTACAAACAAAGAAAGAAGGTTTTTTAAATCAAAATTTAGAATATTCTAAAAAGATGGAAAATTTTTTTAAAAATAATTAAAAAAAAATTTAGTCTATCCTCTTCATAAAAACATAAGCATTTTGACGATAAAATTTTGTTTTCATAAACTTTGGCATCTTTTTCATCAGGCTATGCTCTATGTTTTAGCGATTCCGTGGAGTGACTTAGGTTAAAAAACCCATGTTGTTTGTGTGTGTGTGTGTGTGTGTGTTCCTTTATATATGGGATCGGATTTCTTACATTTTTCAGCCGATAAAACAAACATCCACTTTTTTTTTCGGCAGGTAGTATTTCTTATTGTCTTCCACACTTTTTTCTTTATTTACATTCAGAATGCTTTAAAAATTCCATTTACAAGACAATTGTTTATAATAAAATTCTATTCACCAATCGATAGACTCATAACGATTGTAAACAATGTTTTTGTTTGAATTTGGGTTTGACCAATTCTTAAAAAAAAAAATCTAATTAAGACATGCGTGTCCGTCAACCTTAAACAATAATCTTTGTCAATTTTATTTTTCAGTCTTTATGATGGTCGATACTTGATCTATCTCTTACTGTTACATCCCCGGGCAACGCCGGGCTCTACTGCTAGTATATATATATATATATAGATAGATATAGATAGATATATAATAGAGCACACATGGGTAAATTGTCACCATTATATATTTTTAATTTCATGCAGGAACGTTGTTTTGATTTTGTTGACTGCACAGTATAGTACGGTCAGTTGGGCACCTTCTGTGAAAAAAGGAGCACCATGAAACAATTTGCTCTGCCAGAAATTTGGAAACAGCATGTTGTACTGTTTGGTATTCATGCCAGAAGCTCAATATGAACATTTCAGAGTGTTTGGGTGTCAATCTGAGGACAGTGCAGAGGATTTGGG
Source organism: Acanthosepion pharaonis (assembly GCA_903632075.3). Classification (NCBI taxonomy): domain Eukaryota; kingdom Metazoa; phylum Mollusca; class Cephalopoda; order Sepiida; family Sepiidae; genus Acanthosepion; species Acanthosepion pharaonis. Next base: position 2,157,679 of record CAHIKZ030005439.1, read on the forward strand.
AAGAGTTGGATGAGTCTAATGGTGATTACGAAGATATGGCAGGTTAGAAAACTCGCGGTAACCATTCTGATAAGAAAAGAACTCCCGAATTTGTTGGTGAGGGCCTCAGACTCAACACAGAGGCCTACATCGTGCTTTGAGGATGTAGTGCTGCTCTGGATCAAAAGGACTCTGCACCATGCCACACAAGCAGGAGAACCCAGTCATGACAATTTCTACAACCACATCAACCCTTATATCTGACCACCAAACTCCCCAGACCACCAAACTCCCCAGACCACAATCCCCTTGATTATGCGTGGGGCTCATTTGAGCAAAAAACCAGCAAAACTCCTTGTAGCACCAGAGATGAACTGAAGACAAGAATTATGGCAGCATTCATCAACTTAAACAACGAGACCATCCAAAAGAGTTACAGGAGATTCTGAAGTCGCTTGGAGGTCGTCGTTGAAGCCAATGGTGATTTTATTGAATAAATTTGCCCTTTAGTATTTCAAGATATTTTTGTGTAATTTTGATAAATATCTCTGTTAAAATGAGATGTCAGTGTTATTTTCAGTTTTGCATAAATTAGATGACAATTTATCCATCGCATCCTGTATATATGTTTGAATGTCTATCTAATTGCAAGTCTCTTTTATGTTCCTGGATGCAGATTTTTAGATCACATGATGTCTCCCCAGTGTACATGTTATTGCACTGTAGACATTTGATCTTAATAAACTCCGTCATTTGAATTGTTTTTTTTTTTTTTGTTTTTTTTTTTCTATCTCTGATAGTCTTGGAGGTAGTGGTAATGATCTTCATGTCAGGGATGGCTAATTCATTTGTGAGTTTTGTTGAACTGCTGGAGGGTAGGATTATGAATTTTGTATAATTTTTGTTGGAAGTATTTGTTTTTTGGTTTTATGGATTTTGTGAGCTCTTTTTTTTTTTTTTTGCATTTTTACGATAAAATTTTGAATGTGTTCTCAATATAATCCTCTTCTTCACTAATGTATTCAGGGCTACATATCCTAAGGGTTCTAAGATAAAATCCTATAATTATTCCAGATTTTATTCTCCAGTTGTAGTTGGAATAGTAATTGAAATTCTCTTGTCTTACACCACCATGATGTGGAACATAACTTTAATTTCACCAATGCCAGCCTTATTAAAAAAAAGTCTTTAAAAATCAATGAAGATATATACAAAATACGCACAAGATATGCTTTAATGAAAAATCAAACCCAAATAAAATTTTTTAAAGCATCCCGCTGCATCTCACTAACTTTTACACACTTTCGTGTCCAGAATATTTCACATGTCTACGTCTCTGCTTTTTATCATTTCTATCTTGATCTCTGATGAAGCATTAATAATGTGAAATATGTTAGATTAAGATCTGTCCCTACTTGTTCTTTATTGTATCATTTTGTTGGATTCCTATCCATACTTGATCTATATTTGATCTTCTATTCATATATATATATATGTATATGTATGTATGTATGACATTATTTGTCAAGATTTCATTTTTCCACATGGTTTACTATGCATAGCTCTATTACAATTAACTAATATCAAGGTCTTTTTTAAAAGATTACTATTGTACAGATAATATTTATCTGAATATTTTCTTTAGTGCCCATTTAGATTAATGTTTTTTTATATAAAAGATGTGTTTTTCATATAAAAAGCTGTGTTATGCTAGACAATTTTTCTCTCCAGAATCTATATATTTATAAGTCTACTATTAATCCATGCTTAGAATATTGCTGCTATATATAGCCTGTTGCTCCTGCTATATATTTAGAAATTCTTGATAAAATCCAAAGAAGAATCATCAATGTTATTGATCCTGCCCTGGTATCCCAGCTTCTGTTACTTTCCCACTGCCATAATGTAGCTTGCTTATACCTTTTCTATAAATACTTTCATGGTAATTGTTCTGATGAACTTTGCTCTATGCGACCTAGATTTTATGAATTTAAGTACAGTACCAGATTGGCAAAAAGGGCTCATCATTTTACAGTTGTATTGGTAAGATGTAACCCTAAGTTCTTTACTAGGAGTTTCTTTTTTCACACTTCTTGTCTGTGGAACTCTCTTCCGAATTTTTACTTTCCATCCAACTTTCATCTTTAAAAATTTAAATGCAATGTCAATTGTTATCTACTGTCTTCTTGGCATGAAATGATTTTTAAAACAGTATTGAAATATGTAGAATGGGAGCCTTCATTAAAATACATGCACTAAAACAATTGTTTTTGTTGATGCTATTACCAACTATTTCTTTTTATGAATAACTGCTATCTGGAGCAGCCATGTGGTTACTGAAACCAAGATTGTAGGAGAGTGCTGAAAAGTTCTTTGCCAAAATCACTTCCCAAAATCTGACTAAATATCAGATTTTGTGGGGTATTCATTCTTGATCATTCAGATAGCTTTTCAGTACCCCCTTATATCTTTAATATATGTTTCTAGTCTAATGATTAAAAAAGCATAAAGCAACTAATACTTATTTTTTAGCATAGTCTCATTCTTTGTTAATACATTTAACCCAATGCTTCTCCATAGATCGCATAGACTGAGGCTACACACTTATTGATCAACTCTTGTTGCTGTTATTTTCTGAGTTTTTATGTTAATTTGTATATAAGTGTCTGTCTGAAATAATACATCTCACACCAAAAGGCCTTAAAATGTTTCAACATTAAATGAACATTTAAATATAGTACTTTTGAGTTGGGATAATGGCTCTATATAAGATATATAATATGATGGTTACAAATGCTACTGATTAGATACATTTTACCCACCAGTAACAAACATTTTCATGCAAATGACTTCAAGGTATACACCCTACCACACAAACACCTATTCATTAGCATACCTCAAAATGAAAATTCAGATTTAAACTAGGTAATATGATTATTGCAAAGCACTGCTGTAAATATATTGCAATTAAAAACTGAAATTAGCTGATAGTCATCATTAAAATAAGAATAAAAGAAAATTAGTAATGCATATATACAAAATAACAGATGTAGTTATTTATCCAAATCAATATGAACATGCATTCATATACATATAAATGCAGCTCTACTTTCCTCAATTTAATCCAGTAACTTTCCATGATGAAATCAATTCTCATAAAATCTAGGTCATTGCCAGATTGTAAGCAACACTCTTTTGCAATTTTTGAATTGAGTAATATATATATATATATATATATATATATTGCTTGGCCTTGGCCTGATGTTCAATTCATTCTGCAGATCATTGAAAAAGCTGGTTGATTTTGTAATAATCCAGTTGATTTATTTTGATTTGGTTTATTTTGGTTGTTTTTTTTTTGTAATTGAATCTCTTAAGAAAAACAAAGTATTACCTCAAACAATATCATCATTAAACAAAAAGTATTATAAATTACATGATACTGTTTATCTAAACACTAAGAAAAAAAACTATATTTGTAATTATTATTTTGTGCCCACAGCAGAGAAGGATTAATAAGAAGCAGGATTGCAAGAAATATATATCAAATCATGTGCACATTTGGAAATAACATAATAGACACCTGATATTTTACTCAATTTTATATTTAATCAAGATGTGCTCAATGTTAATTACTCAATTTACTTAAAAAAGGAAGACACACTTAGTTCACATTTCATGCTTTGTACTCCAGGCACATAAGAATTGTCCATTTTGGAAGATTAATAGTGCAATGTGCCATGGTCAGTTAGCATCAGATTTGAGAATTTCACTTTCAACTGTAAGTCACATCATTATACATCTTCAACAGTAGAAAAAAGGAAATCAGTGTCTCTTTAAATTGACTGAAGCCATCAGAAAATTTTCTTCATAAGATGATGGGAAATTGACAATTTCCATTGCAAGAAAGCAGATGTGGCAGAATATATCTAAATCAACCTAGGTACAGCTGTCTTGCTTAAATTGTCAAACATTGCAGATTTTCTGGTTCTGTTAGAAAGAGCAATTTGGAGTATTGATGGTTTGAAATATCTCAGGTGTGTCAAGAACAGGAATTCAGAAAAATACATAGTCATTTGGCAAAAGATCCTTCACCCAATATTTACCAATGTTTACAGAGACAAAAACAGCCCTGTTCTTATTATGATGATAGAGCTCCATGCAATAGCAGCAGGAAAAAAATGAAATTGGAGGTACAGAAGGGTATCAAAATAATTTTTTTAGCCAAGTTAATCTCTTGACATAAAGTTTATGAAATATGACTGGGTTATTTTAAATTTTGAAATGAGTACTGTTCAGAAAACCAGAAAAGAACTGCTTCAAGTACTCAATGCCACTTAGTTGGATATCCCACAAGAAAAGAGAACAATCTGCTGAATTTATGCAACAGTTCAATCCTGGTTCACAACAAAAGGCAACAGATGTAACATTTCATCATAGTCAGCTCGGGGTGGATCCTGGTTTGATCAATGGAGTGATCTCTTCGATCCCGATATGTCTTACCCCATGTTGTGATTGATTTGATTATAAGGAGGCCAAGATCGATTTATACAGGTATCTTCATGTTGGGTTGTCCCGAGTCAAGCAAAGTTGTACAATAAAATTGGAAAAAAAAAAAAAAAAACAGCACTTGAAATATATATATATATATATATATATATATATATATATATATATATATATATATATAAATAACTATTTTTATATCAATACTGTGTACAATGGTTCTTTAGTAGTTGTGTTTGCATACAAGTGTTTGTCGACACAACACTTGGGTAAGCTGGTAAGTTTTGGCTTGCAGAGTTAGCGCAATCTGTTTTACTACTTTGGTAAGTTTGGATCAAGGCTGAAGTCAGAGGTTCTTGTATTCAGCAGGAATTGTGGAATCTCTCCGCAACCTCCACGACTTCCCTTCTCAGCTCTCAACTCTGAACTGAATGAATGACTTTTGTGCATTCATTTTTATGGATTCCAACTAGAAACCGGTGTGGAGCAAGATGTAGGCTGGGTTTCAGTGAATCCTCCTGATTTCCAACAAAAGTCTATTGTTTTTGGTCTTGAGAAACTAAATTAATTCATAATTTTGGGGAATTCTCCCTCTCTTGTGAGGGATGGTTGCAGGCATTGCTCTGCCTGGCTGCTTCCATTTTTTCTTAGTACCATCTCTCACCATTACCTTTCAGTGTCTGTGATCAGTTCCTTCAACCTCCTTAATGTTTCTTCTGTGCCTGCTATCCTTCAATGGGAGCAGGCAGCCCCTCATCCTTCCTTGATCACTCTTCTGCACCTGTCACCTCTAGCATTCAGTCAGTAATTAATTAAAAAAAAAACAAATATGGTTTCAAATGCTCTTATCTCACAAATAAATTGACATCACAATTGGCATTCTCACCTTTGACCTAAGAGACACTTTCCCAGGGAAATTTTTTCAACTCCCATTATGGTGATAATTTGTTTAGCCAAAGGTCATCATTCCACAGATGTTCAATTCACTGTTTTTCATTCTGACATCCCGCGAAATGAATTCCTTTAGTTTTAACCCAATTCTTCTCATGTCTGATCCAGATATTGGTTGCCAATACTTAACTTGTACACACAAACTGAGGATCACTTTTAGGTGGTCATCTGGTCCATTGTACATATCTCGATTCTCTGGGAACAATCTTATTATCAGTCTATCTTTCCTGATATTGGTTAACCCTTTTCATGCTAAGTTATTCATCATTATCTCATTTTCATTGATATTCCAAGTCACCATTATGATTATTAATAGTGTTACATTTAATTCCTGAAAGGGTAAAACATTAGAATCTGATAATGGTAAATCCACGAAAATAAATTTTTATAAAATATACTATATATTAAATTTATATTTGAAACTAAAAGTATATATTTCTGTTATCATTTTGTACAATACTTGGTCATTTAGGGTGCATAGGTATGCTTTCTTATTTCAAGAGGAATTATTGTTTTTATTTTAATCATTTTTAAAAGCACTACACATTCTTCCCAAATACTTGTGTGTGTGTATATATATATATATATATATAAAACCAAAGTATTGTTAAAGCTTGTAAATGCAACTCCATCAACACAAAGCCTGCCAAATAGAAATGTTTGTAACAGTAAAATAAAATAAAAAGATTAACCAGTAAATGAAGAAACCAACAAAAAAGGGAAAGGAAACATAAACAAAAGAAAACTAGCCATCTATCTATACAATAATCCAATGTGCTCAATATCTAAATCCAAACAATTAAGACAGAGCAGTAACTCTGAACAGTAATACTATATCAAAGAGATTCAGTCCAAATTGCTACTCTGAGTTTCTTGCAATATGATCATCAAGTGACTATATATATATATATATATATATATATATATATATATATGTACACACACATGGGTAAAAGTGCTTAATATCAGAGATAATGTATGTAAATATAAAAGTAGATACTGAGGTCAACATCAAGCAGAACTTGAATGCAATCTTCATGGCCTGAAAATTGTGTTCAAGCATGAAACACTGTCATCACTTGGTGTCAACCTATATATATAAATTGGGATCAAATATGGATCAGAATCTGACAGAATGATAGGATAAAAAGCAAATAGGAAATGTTTATCAATCTAACATGTTTCACTTTTATTAAAGCTTCATTGGAGAATGAGGTATGGAAAAAAAGAAATTCTGGTATTTTTATTTTTGTGTTGTTAGTTGATTAATCAGGTTTCATGTGCATTTGACTTGTTAAGCTATATTAGTATAATTTATAATGTTCCTAACTCAAGGAAAGACAAAACATCCTTTTGAAGTTCAAAAAACGGATTCCAACCCTAACTGAACAAACATAAATATTGCTTTATGTATTTAAGTGTATCATAATTCTAGTTTGTCTATATTTGATTCAGAAGATAATGTATATCTGTAAAAGTGTGTGAATATTTCTAATAGACATTATTTTTGTTTGGTGGTTCTCCACATGTTAATTTGGGGATGTTTTTACCTAAACACTGGCTGTGGTAGATAAACATATTTTAGATTCTTTAAGAATGATGATGTAATATAGTGTTTTTGACATGTGTTTATAGTTGGTAAAATATATTTTACATATATCACCATATTTTTTTTTTTTTTTTTTTTTTTGTGATTATGTGATTATTGAACCGGAGATGGAACTCTGTTCTGGTTTCTCCCACATAATTCACCTTCTCGCATTTGTGGCAGAAAAGTAAATATGAGATTGAAACTGTCACAGCTCAGATACAGCAGTCTGAATACCACATGAGTGCCGGTGGGTGTGTAAATGTTGTGAGTGATGATGTGTTTGCAGACCAGGCACCAAGGTTTGTTGCAGGTGATATTCCCTTGGTGAGGTGATGAGTTGCCTATGTTGGATGATATTAAAAGTCTGAAGCGGTTATGTAGAGGGTTATTGCTAAATATTTTTCTAATTGTCTTGTCTATTTTTAAAAGCTGGAAATCTTTGGTTAAGGTGGGAGAAAGTTTGTAGATGTAATTAAAATAAAAGACGATGAAGATTCTGGAATTATTTTTTTAGTTTCATAGGTAAAGAGTTTCTGTTATGTTAGGAAGCTTTGGTGATAGATTTTTTGACTGTTGTAAGTAGGAAATTCCTACTCCTAATAGGACAACTTTGCAATCACTTTCTTATGTCTTTGTTGTAATCTTCCTTATGTGAACAGATGTATTTTATTCACAAGCATTGGCTGGAGATTATAGATTTTTTTTTTTTTTAGGTTGATGGGGTGGCAGCTATTGAAATTGAGGTAGCAATGACCATCGGTAGGTTTGGTATATAGTGTAGTGGAGATGTGGTTATTGTTTAGACATACCAGTGTATCCAGAAACAGAACGGAAGTTGTAGAATATTCTATAATAAATTTGATGATGTGGGGAAACCATTGATATAGCTAGGAATAGATGGTGGTAGAGGTTTGAGGATTTGGTCAATGGTAACCAGAAATGTGTTGTGTAATGGTTTCTATACCAGAAACTATTGTACATCTGGACAGATAGATCTTAAGAGATTCTATCAAGTCATGATTTTCATGTGGGTTTCTGTCAATGGAGAGGTTGGTGGTTGTGTCTGTGATTATTTTATGAAGTTTGTGTAATTTAGGAATGGTGTAGAATGTGCCAGGTTTGGGACTTTCCAGAACTAAAGCCTTGACTGGTGCATGTATGTTGTGGTCAAGATGGCTGAATAGAGTGTGGAGTTCTTATGTAAAATGTTTGTTGGGATCTAGGAATCTATGTATTCAGGGTGCAATGGGTAAATTGCTGCCATTTTATATTTTTAATTTCGTGTATGTGCATTGTTTTTCATTTTCTCAACTGCACAGTATAGTAGGGTCAGTTGGGCACCATCTGTGAGAAAAAAGAAATGGCATGCTGTATTGCTTGGTATTCACACTGGAACCTCAACTACAAACATTTCAGAGTGTTTGGGTGTCAATCTGAGAACAGTGCAGAGGATTTGGAAAGAGTTGGATGAGTTTAATGGTGATTATGAAGGTGTTTGGAGTGATTACTAGTGATGGTGATGTTATACCTCCATTCATCTTCCCACAGGCCTCAGCACAAGAGGCCTACATCAAGTTACCTTGCCTGGGTCAAAAGGGTGGCTGCTGGAAGACTCTATATCTGGCAACAGGACTCTGCACCATGCCACACAAGCAGGAGAACCCAGTCATGGCTGTTAGACAATTTCTGCAACCACATCACCCATTACATCTGGTCACCTAACTCCCCAGACTGCAACCCTCTTGATTATTATGTGTGGGGCACAGTTGAGCAAGACCAACAAAACTCCTTGTAACACCAAAGATGAACTGAAGGCAAGGATTATGGCAGCATTCATCAACTTAAACAAGGAGACCATTCAGAAGAGTTGCGGGAGATTCCAAATTTGTTTGGAGGCTGTGGTTGAAGCCAATAGCATTTTTATTGAATAAATTTGCTCTTTTTTAAAAGAGAGAGAGAGAGAGTCATGCATAAGAATCAACACTGATAGATGAATACCCTATGCATGGTAAATTTGACTTGGTTAAAATAGCTTTCAAATGCTCCAAAAATGTTTTTATCAGAATATTTTGTTATAAAAATGCTCCAAAGACTAACCTGATACCATTCAGCAAGTATAACTGAGTAAAGACGAACGATCTGATGAGTTGCACCTGTCATAATAACAGTATGGCATGCGATTTCTTTCCTTCTCCTTTTATCTCAGCTTAAATTGTGCTGTCTGTTCTTTTCAGTTTTATTTCAAGCAACTTTCCTCTCATATTTTAAAAAGTTAAACTTCCCAAATAAAAAATATCAACCCATTTATAGAAAATGTCAGATGTAAAATTCAATGAGAAAAATGGTCTAGTTGTTTTCTTAGATTCAGATACATACACAGACAATGGATTCTATAAAGTTTTTTCTTTTAATTTTATGCATCTATTGATGTATGTGTGCATGCACATGCAACAGAAAGCATTTTTTTTCATTTAGGAATAATAACATTTTCTAAATCCTATAGTGTCTTTTATAATACCATGATGATGAGGGAGTGCTGAAAAGTTCTCAGGTCAGTCACCCTACTTCCCAATACCATACCAAACATTTTCTCCAAAATTATGTTATATTTAAAAAATATATATTTCTTTACTTTTCTACAGCATGTAGAATTTAAAATGTCTAATACAAAAAGGCTTTATAATTGTTAATTAGCTAAAGGACAGTTTAGTAAGATAATGTGACATTGTCTGGGATAAAAATATTTTCCCAATCATTAACTTTTGTTTATATCTCCTGTAATAGCACTTTCAAATATATATGTGTTAAAAAATATCTAGACAAAAGTACCTCACTGATTCAAGACATTTTAGAGACTAGAATTTTTTGCAACATTTGGTTTTGATCGGTCACTGTATAGCTATTTTAGAAGGTTTGATAGACAAACAGAAGTCACAGAATTTTATGTATAGATAGAAGATAGATATAAAGAAGTTGGGCCATATCTTTTATTACATATATTATAAGCAGAAGTTGTCCCAAATATAAACTGCTTAGATTATTTTATTACTGATCATAATATACAAAAGGATTTCTGTTATCAGTTTAATGAAAAGTAAGCAATTTTAAATGCTAGTCTTTAAAATGTTCTCTACAAAACCCTTGAGGAATGTTGTGTAGAGTTTACTTTAAATTTCACATTTCTAATATTGATTCTTATACAGATAACTAAGTAGAAGTAATAAGATTGTGTTATTTTATTCTCCCAAATGGGGAAAGCCTATCTTAAAAATCAGCATTTGAAATCTTGACTTTACCTATGCTGAAATTCCAGCTATTGCTGCTAGATGGAAATGTACTTCGATCTAATCCACAGGTCACTCCATATTTCTAATATTTACCATTTGAGAATTGTAGTACTGTCAGACACAGACATATGTCTTTTATTTATGAAGATTTGAACAGATATTTTCTTTATACTTAAAAATATTTTGACAAGTATCTTAGAATTTTCAGCAATGTGGAACAGATGATCCACCTTTGTGTTCCTTTTTATGATGCTAAGTCAAATAATAAAAAAGAGACATCAGAACTTAAAGAACTCTTCAGAGTTTTTAAGAAGACAAATAATTGTATAATGTAGAAATTGTTTGTAACTATAATTGTACATCTTCAGTGAACTTTGACCTCTACAAACTGATAGCATAAAAATAAGTATGAACATTTGCCATTTTTGGTTGTTAATTACATTAAAAACTGGGCTGATTTATACAGCTATCAATTAAAAATTGTTTTATGCTGTGCACAAAGGCAAAAGTCAAATTAATAGTATATACATATATTCCAGAGCACTTATTTCTTACTTTTCTTGTCAGAAAAAAAAGGGGAAAATAAATAGCATATAAACTTACACCATCAATAGTGAAAGACATGTTCAAAAGAAAATGCTTAAAACTCTTTTCTTTTTGTTTTTAACTTATTTATTTGCTTCAATATTTCTAAATTAATATTTTTAATTTCTTTTTTAAAATGCTTAATTTCACCCAATAACCTTTATGAAATAACCTCTTGTACACCTTTTAATTCCTGACTATAGAAATTCTTATGAATTTCAGTTACATTTCAAGATCAAAAAATATTTCATATATATGGTCCTCCAATGTAAATATTTAAGCTAAATTTACCCTAATGTTTTAATTATCTTAAATACTTTGAATCTACTGCATTTCAAGAATATTATTAGTCAACATTTATTAACAATCTGTATTGGTCATTGTGAAAATAAAAGGCTTAGCAATTTGTGCACTTGTTTTAAAAAAATAAACTTTAATTTTGCTTCATCAAACTTTAGTTAAAAAATGGAAAAATGCAAAAATTTCTCATTAATATTTTCCTCATCAGCATTTATAATTAATACAAGAGTAACTTTACTTATACAATAACAACTCTTTTTGTCAAAAATGTATAAAGGACTTTTATACACTATAAATATCAAGGTATAACAAAACGGATGTTCCTCCTGTTCAATATTAATTTTTGAGATAAAAATGATTTTGTTTATGGTTATGAGGCATAAAATTTAACATGCATGTATAGACAATAAAATAAAGAGAATAAAATGATTTAAGAATTAATGTCATTAGTTATTGGATTTTGTTTCTGATTGCACTGCTTTACGAGTACAATCTCATTTTTATCCCCTAGAACCATGAAAATCTCAATGAAGTTTAAATTTCTGTTATTAGGGTCACTAGGTAATCTTGTTATGCAATGATTTAATCAGCAGATCATTTGCTTTTAATTTGCAATTGATATTTTCATTGAATCTGAACTGATTGCTGGTATTTATAGCCATTTCATTTAATAATCAACAACTTTGACTGGAAATAAATTACATTTTCAAAATGCCGCATGAGTCTTCAACATTTTTCTTTTTCATATTATTCCTCCAAATGTTATTTGCTTTTCTTAATCAACTATCTAAATAGATATACTAAAATGAATAAACTCGGAACAAGAATTTAAAATAAACTCATCAACTAAATGATCTTGTCAGAACAGTTTGGCATGTTTTTTTTTTAAATTAAGCAACTAATACAGTCTTCATAAAAAAAAAATGTTTAGTATTAGGTAAAATATTTGTATGTAACATATTTGGTTTCAAATTTTGACATTTTTGATAAAATACATGATTTCCTTTATTTTGTGAATTGATTCAAAGAACCAGTCAGTATTTTTTCTCCTTATATGGAGACACAATAAGATGAAACTTTAAGCCAATATTTTTTCTTAAAATCAAATGTAGATCTTGATACTTTTTATCAGTTTAATGTATTTTGTATTTTTAATGTAATTCTATCATAATTTATTTGGAAGGGAAGAATCATCTAAAGATAAAAGCCCAGTTTAAATTTATTGCATTTGATAAGAGAAAATCAAAGATCTAAAACTTTTGGTGGCCTTACTTAAATGTATTTGATAGCAACCAAATATTAAGTGCATGCAAAAGTTTCCAGTGATCAAAATAAAGTGGTTTTCTACTGTGTATTCAACTTCCAGTTTTCAAGAAGGTGCTGCAAACTTTTGCATGTCTTTAATAAATAAACATCTACTGTAAATGTATAAAGAAAGAATACTGATATTTTTTTTATATTACAGATTTATTTTAACATATAAAAACTGAGAAAGATAGATTGCAAATTTTTTTATTATTGCAGATTTATTTTATATCCAATATGGAAAATCCTACAAGATTGTTCTTATCATTAGGGCAATTTATTATAATAAATTAAACTGACTACCATTTTATTTGACCAGCTTAGATTTATCAATGAGGGGGAAAATTCATGTGACATATTTCAAGTATGATTAATTCACTTCAAGGCTAGAACATACATGTTGATCTCGGCTTTCCTTTACAGTTATTATTTTTAATTAATGTAACTTTTGGTAAACAATTATTTACAGAAGATTTTTTATACAGATTAATTTGAGGTTTCTGAAAGAGTGATTTTAAATTGGTTTATAAATGTTCATATTTGTTCCTTATCCTATCATTCTGTCAGATTCTTATCCCAATTCACATACACACACACATATATATATATATATATATATATATATATATATATTCAGACAGGTTTTGTTAAATAATTTAGACATGTTCTATCTACTTATTTTCAATAAGATCCTTTCATATTCGCAAATAAGCTTTTTTGTGTGTTTGTTAAAAGATGAGAGGAAAACACCATGTTGGCTCATATTGTATTTATTCCGAATGCTTTCGATATAGCATAATGTCATCATCAAGGTATTGTTAAATATAGAGTAAGTATTTAGTGTTCATGGTTGTGAAGGACAAAAATTGTTCCATTCCAATCTGGTGACAAGATCAACAACGCATACAGCTCTGCCATCACTGAGCACCTTATAAATAATCCAAGCTGTGCCACCAATTTCAGCATTGACTTTTTCTCTATCCTTAGTCATGCTCATTCTTTATTATATTTGAAGACATTGGAAACAATATATGCCAGGTCCAGACAGCCCTCCCTCTGTAAACAGAGGGAATGTCTGTTGATCTGTAATTAATCATAATTGGTGTGTTAATGAATATATTGTATAACCTTTTATTATTAATAAGGCATTTAATGACTTATAAGCAACCATTTTTTCACACAGACAGACACCCTAAAAAATACTCAAAAATATATCCTGGGTTTTAGAACAGGGACCTAAAAAGTTCTTTTTTTTTTTTTTAATTTTAATTAAGGATTCTTGGTTAGTCTGGGAACTTTTTGCCACCTTTTTGTATATGCAAAATCTGAAGTATCTAGTAGGCTACTATTTACCCACATGCCATAGAATACCAATACTTGTAGCTAGCCTAGCTCCATAATAGTATTAAGATTGTTACAAAGTAAGAGGCCATGGTTAAATGTAAATGGCAGAACTGACCAACAAATAAAATTGACAAAGTTTGTAATAAACAATAACAAAAAAAAAAGAAAATATTAATAATATTGAGCAAACAAACAATATATGCAAGGCAAAGCAACAATAATAAAGCACAAACTAAGAACTGGTGTTGACACACAAGAAGGAATTCTGATGAAACCAAACATAGCATTCTGATGTCAAGGCAGACTAAGACAGTTAGATGAGACCAAGAAGTAGCCTTATTAGCTAGGAAGAATTCCCAGCATGCATCTGTATGTTTCATCTATAAAGTGGGAAGGGGAAAGTATTTTACAGTCATTGCTACTTGGATTGGAACCAACAATTAATATTAAATGTAAAAGGGGAAAACTGATCTGCTATCAAATATGACAGAAGTGTATGGAAAATTACTATATATATTATGTGCCCAAAATTAATTCATGTAAAAATATTTGAGACTAATAGAAACAATGTTCATAAATGTATTTCATTAGAATATATATATATTAGCTGTCAATGGTTGTGCTACCATAAAGTCACAAATCATTGTGACTGAAGGTTTGAGCATACTGGCCATGTTCAAACTGGTCATCATGCCAAATTCTGCACACTCTCCCAGAAACTGTAACTAAGGTCTGCTCAGCATAGTTAGAGTATAGTGAACACTTTAGGTGTTGAATAGACAAAACTGTAACTGAACAGGCATCTGCAACAAGGATTGGCTAGTTGCCCTGGCAGACAGGTGTGCTGGTAAACAAGTAGCTGGCCATTATAGATGTATGTGTACACTGTACATGTACCATTTTAATTTATAAGTGATCAAGTTTTTTTTATTCAAATTTTATTTAATATTTAGCAAGTAATTTTTAATTATTTTACTTGAGTTGAAGGAAAAATAAACTATTTCCCTGTAATGAACTGTTTCTTTTTTTAAATATACTCTCACTTTACAGATTTTTTTCTGTAAGCCACTTATCTAAAGCTTCTAAATAATAGATTCAACCTACATGCTATTTGAGATAATCCAAGCATCTTAGATGAAGCAGATTTGTTTAGTACATGTGTATACTCACACAGACATACACACCAAAGAAAGCAAAAAAAAAAAGCAAATGAAA
Organism: Acanthosepion pharaonis; assembly: GCA_903632075.3. NCBI lineage: Eukaryota > Metazoa > Mollusca > Cephalopoda > Sepiida > Sepiidae > Acanthosepion > Acanthosepion pharaonis. The sequence goes on from CAHIKZ030005439.1 coordinate 2,172,742, forward strand.
TAATAATGACTGAAAAATAAATATTGTGACTGACTTTATGCAACTGATTTGTAAAATTAACCATTCTTTGTGGTTTATAAGGTGCATATTTTCCTTAAAATCTGACCCTCAAAACCATTTTGCACCCTTCACAGTGAAGGCTAGGTTTGGTATGTATAAATCTCTCATATTGGATTACGAGATCTATGAAATTTCCCACAAAATTATTTTCCCACTCACAATATTTCATGCTAAATTTAGAATGTATCTTATTTGCTGCAAATTATGGTACTTTTCACAAACTTATCTTTATAACAATGTTTTTTGTTTTTTATAGTGAAATGCCTGGAAGTGGTAACATCATTACATTTTCCCAGTTCCTCTTCATTGCTATTGAAGGTTTTATTTTTACAGCCAAATTTGGCTCAGTGGCTCCGTCTATACCTATGAAGTACGTATAAAAAATATTTTGTCACTTTTCCATGAAGAGCATCCTTCAAAACATTACTTGTGTTGTAACTTAAATAACATTTCATACAATTTCTAATAAATTCTGTGTATGTCAGGTTCATCTGAGCACAATTAGAATTAAAAAGAAATACCAATGGCAAAAATTGTAGCCCCACCAATACTCTTTACTATATTCATGCTCTATAAAAAGATATTCATTGCTCATTTCTGTAATGTTGTATACTTTTCTGATATTAGTTCTGTCTTATAAGAAAAGTACATATAAAGATTAACTTGATCTCTGTTTCTTGATTGATTCTTGTCACTTGCATAGCAAATTTTTGTGTCTAGTACAAAATGCCTTAATGTGAATTGAGAGACTTCCATATTATTTCAGAAGTTTCTCTGATGTATTGCTCTATTGTATATATACTACATTTTTATTCTATTGATTTTTCTCAGCTTCTTGTTGATTTATGTAAAAACATTGCATTTTATTCTTCTGTGAATTCATTTTTGTCCAATCGGGATTTTTTTTTTTTTTTGCCTTTTTATTCATGACATAAAGTTTTCTTGTTCTTTGTCATTTTTACTCACTGGCATTTAGAATAAAATCAAATGTCACACAAATTTTATTCAAGATCGATTTTACTTCAAGAAAATCTAATATTAGAAATATATTCTTATAATAGATTTTGGTTCAATTTTTAAAATACTTTATATAGAATAATGGAAATTTCAGATACTGCAAAACAAGGAAATCTTTACAATAAAAAAAAAACTGATGTAATAAAAAAGATTTAGAATGTATTTAATGTTAAACAAATTCTTAAAATTATATTGTTTAACAAACATTCATAGTTTGGCTTAGACATATCAAATTTGGTAGGATGATTTCCACATTTCAATGTCTTATTAAAAAGTAATTATGTCTTTATAAATGATATAGTAACTAGAAAATATGCCAAACTAAACTGAGTTTACCGCTTGACAATATACAAATGTATTTAAAACTTCATCTTTTTCAGAAATTATGTCCTCATGGTGATAATGTTCTTCATTGTACAAGTTGTTAATAACCAGGCCCTTAATTTTCATATATCTATGCCACTTCATGTGATTTTTAGAGCTGTGAGTATTATTCCTTCTCTTGTTTTTTTTTGTTTTGTTTTTTTAATGTAAATTTCAATATAAATATGATAATTTATTTGAATAATTATAATTCAAACCCACCCACTATAGATCATGGTTTGGCTTTGAATGAAAATTTAGGAAGGTATTCAATGTAAGCCCTTGGGTGACTAACAAGGCTTATGTGGAAGACGCAGGTCTTCCCACATCAGTTACAAGAGGTCTAGCAACTGGAGGAAGCTTCTGCTTTGCCTAACCACCTCTTTATTTGCTACTGATCTTCAGTTTGCTTCTGCAAGGGAAGTTGGCAGGAAAACCTTGTCTCTCTGATGCCAGTTGAATCCACAGGAGATATTGGCCCTTTTTTTTATTGTTTAAAGAATCTCTTCTGTGGATCCCTACTTTGCAAGCCTGAGATTAGTTCCCTAAACAGGAAGATCTTTGGGAGACAATAGTCTTCCATCCTTACTATGTGTTCTGCCACTTCATGTGGGTCTTTTTTCAGCATAGTCTCAGTGTTTGTATATCTGCCTAACTTATATACAGGGTGCAGCATGAATGCTGTTACAAAATTTCAAATTAATTCTACTTCTAAATTTTTGCTCATTACATTGTTATTTAAGGATTGATACTCACCCAACAATATATACTTTTTTATTTAAAAAGACTTTTAGTATTTGCTGGTAAAAATATCTATAGAAATTAAAAGTAAGTATACAATTGAACAACATGAAAACAGACTGACTCCACTTGAAATTTTTAAAGCTGTAAAACAACTTGGAATTAATAGAATGTTTATGAAAAGGACAACTGATCAATATGAGACTCCATCCCTCAAAGATAGACAGAGACCAGGATATCCTTGCACCAAAACTGTGTGTGAAAAAATCTGGCATAATCCAAGAAGGTCAATGAGAAAATTGGCTAAGGAGGTCAGAACATTGAAGAGAACTATACAGAGGCTATGTCAAAATGATCTAGGGATGTTACCCAACAAGATAACCAAGAGACAGCTTGTTTCAGCAGCCACAATGAAAAAAGGTTTCAAAAAAGTAAGCAGTTGCTGAAATGGATTCATGATCGCTTGCCACAAAACATCACCTTCATTGATGAAAAATGGTTCATGGTTGAACAGACTTTTAATCATCAAAATGGATGTGTTCTTTCAACAAGTCATCAGTCAGTTCCTGCCACTTCAGAAAAATGCATGTCTTGGGCATAACATTAAACTGCATTCACATCCTGGGCTAAATTAAAATCATGTTTTTTGGGGTTTTTTTTTTCACAAAACAAGTTCACCTATGACTTGGGTAGGACATTAAACTACTACCAGGCATAGTATGGAAAGCAAGATGGATTAGAAACTAATTATTTGTATGAAGAAAACTTCACCTACATGTTGTCAACTTATACAATAAGCCTACAACCTATCCGTTTATGCCTAGAATGGTGCCTTTAGGAAAAATAAGTTTTTCCATACAATCTACTGAAAAAAAATAGACACTTTTAAACTACCAACAAAAATCATAATCCACAAACTATCTGTTTACACAAAATCTATGCCTAAACTACTTATTCATACAAAATACCTATAAAATTGCAATATATAAAGCACACATTTACAAAACCTGATTCCCAGAAACTGCAAATTCCCTTCAATGGGGCCACCTATTTGCTGTGGGTGGTAACCTGTGATGCCCAGGGATGGAGTCCTGGTGATTGAGTGATTCCTGACCTAGTATAAAATGGCCAGGAATTTCCACAACATGCCATGTCAGTCCCAACCTGGGATAGATGGGTGGATGGAGTAGCCCAATCTAATTGGCTAGTCACATATTGGCAAGGGCTAGTTGGGATGAAAGAGAATGGCTACAACATGACTACAAATCCTTACACCATACTATACTTGGGTAGATAAGGTGGGGGAATGCATATATTTGCAGTCACTTTCAGCACAACTATACTGTGTAATCCTGGCAGATCAAGGTGAATGGGATTAGTCCCTCTTGATAATGTCCCTTAAGAAGGAAATTCAAAGCAGATGATGAGCACAGACGATAAATACAAAAACAAAATTATATGACTAATTCTTATAAATGATCCAATCTTCATAGTCACAGAATCATTAGAGGGTGAAAATAACAAATGTGTTACAAAGGGTTATATCAGCCATAACAGAACCAAAGTCAGTAAAAAAAAAAATAAAGAAAAAATAATACACTTCTAATTCAAGTAAAAACCAAAAAAGACACAAAACATACTAAAAATCAATCAAATAAGTGACATGAAAATAAAGGCTTATCCTCACCAATTTCTTAACTCCTCTAAGGAAGTAGTAATAAAATGCCCAGAACTGTCACTCTGCTCACTGGAAGAAATTAAAAATAATAACACCTTAAAAAACAAGGCGTAACAGATGTCAAAAGAATACAAATAAAAAGAAATGGCACATCAATAAACATAAACACATACATTCTGACATTCAACAAACCTCCCCTACCAAAAGAAATGAAAATAGCATACACAATATCCAAGATAGCCATACATCTCTAATTCCTATAAATGTCACAAATGTCAGAAATTTGGCCATCTACAAGATCAATGTACAAGAGTACGAGTTTGTCAAAGACGTGGGAAATTTGTGATTGATCATGAAGTGTCACTCTGTGAAAGGGGGGTTGGACTTTGGGGGCTTACAGTACCAGGTGTTCCCAAGCGGTCCCCCATCTAAGTACTGACCTGGCTCTACGATGCTTAACTTCGGTGATCGAACGAGAACCGGTGTTTCAGCGTGATTTAACTGTAAGCCCCCAAAGTCCAACCCTTACCACACAGTCGGTGGGGGTGGGGTGGGGGTGTGTAAACGGTAGTGTCAGAGCTATGCCGCCCGGAACTTCGTTCCTGGTAGGGCCACCCAAGGCGGACAGGTCTGACACACACACGCTGGCTAACAAGGGCTCTGGTGAAAATCCAAGGAGCGTCTGCATCGGTAACCGGCGGCTTCTGGTCGTTCCTGTCTCTGCATCAGTGGGAACCCCGCGGCAAGCAAGAACGTTATCCAAGTAGGCCTGGGTACCCTACTTCTGTAATTTATCCCAAGAATCTTCTTCTCATAACAGGAAGAAGCCGGCTCAATCCGCCCAGGGTGAATGCCGCATCAGTACAGTACAGTACAGTACTCTGTGAAAGGCCTCCTTAATACCCAAACTAAACCACTCAGCAGACTCTAAAGAGTGTAACATTTGGAAAAAGGAAAAGCAAATGATAAGAATAAAATATACACAAAACATCTTGTTCCAAGAAGCTAGAAAATGGGTCAAAACTAACTCACTTCCGACATCATACACAAATATTACTAAAATAACAAATCACCAAAATGACATACAAGAGAACACAATAAGAAGCCAAGAGCTCACAAGTCTAATAAATGAATTTTAAAAAAGCTAATAATACTACTAAAATTTAGTATACCACACATAAACCAAACACCCATAGTCAAAACAAATCCTATCCTGTCAACCTCAAACAAAAAAGAATCTGTAAGTACAAAACAAATAACTCTGAAAACCCCAATCCAAAGTAGCAATAAATAGAACCCTTCAAACATTCACAAGAGAAACAAAAGGTTCATAAAAGAAATAACACAACCCAGTATAAATCACTAAAGAACCAAGAGAAATAAACATAAATGAACAAAACTGTATCTCACCTCAAACCAGGAAACAGTCATCATCCAGAAAAAGATCACCAAAAGAACCTAATGGCAAAATAATTCAAACACAGCTGAACAGACAAGCAAGAAACAAATGACCTCCACAGAACAAAACATGACAAGAAACAAAGTGCTAACAGACCAGAGAGCATAGAAATTATGGACACTTCACACACTAAACATAAACCAGACAAACAAAAACTCCTAACAACACCCTAATACATAAGCATGATACAAAAAATTATACTCTGAGAACACCCTAATACATAAGCATGATACAAAAAATTATACTCTGTGATAAATCAGAAATTAGACTAACTCACAATGAACTATCAGTGCCCACATGACAGAAATTAGTCAATGAATGGTGACTTCAGTGTTTTATAAGACCACATGTTATTCCCTGTCTTTTTGTCACAATTGTGAAATCAAATGAACTACCGGAGAACATAGATATTTTATTATTAGTAAGCAGAAGACCTCTAAAGGGCATAAGGTCATCTCCAGGGATCTCAATATCCTTGTTTCAGTGTACAATGTTATTAAGTTTGCTAAGCATGGAACTATCAAGAACCTCCCTGGAGGTGGAAAGAAGAAAAAAATTGATAGAGAAGTCTTCAAAGGTTGGTGCAAACTGGAAAAAAACAACCTGAAACAATCTGAAGTAATTTTTTCATCACATACCATATGGCACACACTAAATCAAGCAGTGTTTTATGGGTGAAGACTAAGAAAAACACCATTACTGAAGGAAAGGTATAAAAAGGAATAACTACACTTTGCCAAAGTGTACCTGGACAAACTACAATCGTCCTAGAAAAATGTTGTAGACAGATGAAACAAAAATAGAGCTTTTTGGTAATGCACATCAACAATATGTTTTCAGCTAGCAATGAAGCTTATAAGGGAAAGAACACTCTACTAATCATGGTGGAGGATCCATAATGTTGTAGGGGCTGCCTTGCTGCATCTGGTACTGGAGGCCTTGGTCACCGTATCACAGAAATCATGAAATCTGAAGATTACCAAGAGATTTTAGAGTAAAATGTGCTACCCAGTATAAGAAAACTAGGCTTGTCAAATATCATGAGTTTTCCAGCAGGATAATGACCCAAGGCATACATCCAAAAGTACAAATGAATTGTTGAAAAGGAAGAAATGGACTGTTTTAAACTAACCAGTAATCTGATCTCAATCCTACTGGAAATCTATGGTGTCAGCTGACACCTGCAAGCATTCAAAAGCTTTAATAAATTGCAAATGAAGAGTGGAAGAAAATACTAGCTGAGAAGCACAAGAAGCTTATAGATGGTTACCAGAAACATTTGAAGGCAGTCATTGCTGCCAAAGGGGTTCAACCAAATATTAAGGAAGGGTGTGTTTATTATTGTACATGTCATTTTTTCTTTTTTCCTCTTTGAAATTACAATGTGTAAATTCTTAAATGTTTTTGGTTGAATTACTTTAATTGACCAATTAAAAGTTTCTGATGATATAAATTTGGTTCTTTTTCACTTATTTCTGAAGATATAATAAAAAAAAAATGAAAGGTTGCCAGTATTGGTAATGAGGACTAATATATATATGTGTGTGTTGTGTGTAAAAATATATAGAAAATAGGAAAGAACTCGTTAGGTAAATAATCCAAAGTTCTTTAGTATTTTTGTTATTATTTTTAAAAAATAGTGCTCGATACAAAAGTAGAGCATAAATATAATTATTTATTTAAAAATATGATTTCATCACTACATAAGAGTTCTCATGTTTCAAAACAAGAGCCGAAAACTTCAATATAATTATTTGAATTAAATTGAATTAAAGTACCAAGCTCTTTTCCATCTTCAAGCGAAATTTTTTTTGGAATAACTAATTCTTGAAATTTACGCGTTTTATAAGCATATTCATTATTGAAATTAAAATTACTATGGTAACGGCTAGAGCAATTATTTAAAAAAAGGGGCGTAAGGGTTAATAATTTGTATCAATATCTCAGTTACATTCAAAGAGGTCAAGTCAGGGTAAGGTTCGGGTGTCTAAATTTAAAGCGGAAGATGACATCGTCTAGTCTGGTTAAGTGTCTATGGAGATTTATTTATTTTTTATTTTATTTTTTATTTTTTTCCTGAAAGGGTTTGTGTATATAAAAAAAACTATCATAATTCACTAACATTTGTTTTTTTTTGATGACTTCATAAAGGGTTTTTTTTTTTTTTATTGGGTAGGATATTTAAACTTTTTATTTAGACTATGGAGTTTAAAATTTGTATTTATTATTTTATTGTTTGTTTGTTTTTTATGCTAATTATTCAATGCAAAAATTTGATGATGTCAGCAAAAAAACGTTAACTCATGTCTATTGTTTAATAAATTTTTATTATTTAGAAATTTGATAATGTGTAGTTTTTCATGTAGGCACAAAGGGCATGGGTCATCCCAAGTTTTACAAGTTCTAGTTTTGTTTATAATTTTCCATTTTACTTTTGGTGTTTTATTCATTTCCTTCAAATGCCAAAAATATTTAGAAAGAGATGTCTGATTTCTTTTATTAATATTGTTGAAGGAGCACTTATGCTACTTCCATCTGGTTTTAAATTCATTCTTCGTGGACCCAATGTATATCATATTAGTATTAGGAGTCTCAATGGATGAAATAGTACATTGGTATACCACAGATTTTATGTGGCATTAATTTTTCAATGGGCAGTCTTCTGGGTTTCTCTAATCACATAATTTTTCACTATTTTTGTCTAATTTAAGTGTAGGGTTTTTATTAATACTATTCTGGCATGGGGGTTTATTCAGGATTTTATTATTGTGTTTTTTTATTATACTTTCTAGGTTTTCAGTGCAACTGTAACTTAATTTTAGGGTGTTTTTATTAAATATTTTACTAAGTCTACTATTAGTAGGAAAGTGTTTTTCAATTAAAGCTAGGAATTTCTGTCCTAGCTTAATACTAACCATTTGGTTGAATGGAGGGGTATACCAAATGATTTTTTTTTCCTGTTTTTCTTCTGGTTAGTACAAGTGTTTCTATAATTGATGTTAGCATTTTTGTATCCACTATTTTTTAGGGCTGCATTATAAAAATTACTGTGTTGTTGGAATATTTCTTTATTAGCAGAGTTAATGCTGATTCTATTCTCTATTGATGAGGGTATATGCTTAATTATGCATGGAGGGTGGTTTGACATAGGGTGTATATACAAGGGGTTAGTATTAGGTTTTCTATAAGGTAGGTATATGTTGTTTGTTAAATCTAGAGTTACATCGAGGAAGTTTACTCTTTTTAATTTAGTACAGACTGTTGTTTTTAAATTTAGATTTCTGAATTCACTATATATAATCTTTCTCTATTTTAAAATTAGTGGAACTCCTTACTACCATGAGCCCGTCATCTCTATACAGCCCGATGTCCTTAATATCTAATTCACGGTGCGTGGTCAGGTTGTACAGTATTAAAAGACCAACAAGGTCAGAAGACTCTGCAGAGTCTAAAGATCCCATAGTGATGTCAAAATGGTCATTATTGTTTTTAATCCATTGGTCCCCATTATGAATGAGGACAAATTTTTTTGCAAAAAATGTAGCGATGGAATCATATTTTGCAAAAAATGTAGCGATGGAATCATATTTTTAAATAAATAATTATATAAAGGTGGTGCCGAAAAGTGCTAGGCCCAATGCACATCCTAAAATATCAGGGTTTTTGGGATGGGTCGAGAGATAAGAATCTTGGTTGGGCCAAAGAATTTTCATCATTAATACCACTAATAGATATATACATGGATATCTTGTTTAGTAACACACAAGATTAATTTCTTTTTTATCTAATATTACTGTCTTTCTTATTTTTTTTAAACAAAATTCTCTATTTAATAAAAATCTATTAAATGAAATAATACAAACTGATTTTATCTCCTTACAACTTTAGAAATTCATATTTGCTTATACAAAATAGACCCCATGAAGATTATTTAGATAAGATTTACTTGAGAGATATATATATATATATATATATATATATATAGGTTAGGTGCATTCTGTGTTTTTGGTTTCAAATCCTATTGATAAATAACTTATGCTGTCAGATTTTATTATGGAAGCAAGTTTTCACAATAAAATATGTATTAACCAACCAATATTGACACAATTTTTAGTTATACTTATAAATTACCATGTGAATTTCAGCTTATAGTGTGACACTGGAACCTCAAGAAGTTAGTTAAAAAAAAAGAAAAGGGAAAAAGAAAGAGAAAAGAGACTACTTAATTGTTAAAATTTGCAGGAAAGTGGATTGAAAAGTTGAAGATAATTAAAAATGAAATATGTTGAAAAATTATCTTTCAGAGTAATGAAATGAAATCTCAAACAGTTCCAAGAAGAATTGAAGCCAAATTTAACTAGATAGAATTCAGTAAGATTGAGCAAAACCAAGACTACCCGTCCTCCCCTACTTCCCACCAATAAAAAAATCCTGGAAAATAGAAAAATATATGTTGTCAATAAAGAACATGGGTGGTCACCAAAATAACATCTAAAACTGTTCTGGACAAAGAGCCAGGAAAAACATCTGATTTGAATTGGCCACCTAGAAGAAAAATATCCCTACAAAAATAGAGATTATCCCCTAAGATTGGGGATGGGTTCATTCATTTTAATTTCTGTGACATTCATCAAAGTTGTTATGGCTGACATTATTTTAGATTCTTTTGGATACAAGTGATAATGAAAAATTAATTACTAGCCCTGGAGTGGCCATAGGTAACCAGATGTGTGGCCTGGTTGAGAGAGAAATCACCTAAAACAACCAACATGAGACAAGCTGATAAAGAGAGATCAATTATTGAAATCCCCTTTTCACCTATACATTCTAAAAGTTTTTATATATATATGTTTGTTTGTTTCTTGAGAAGCAATAAAAACAGCTGTTAGTAATGTTAAAATCCCAAACAGTAGAGATTTAATAAAATCAATAGGAGAAAAGCTGAAACTATTTGAATATCATGGAGCTCATATTATAATGAATAATAATTTATTCAATTATATAAGATATTGTGTTCTTCTTGTATTAATTTGAACTATTATTATTTTAATTAGCATAGATGTTATTATAGACACATTTCAACCAATTACCCTCTGGGCATCATCAGGTACCCATTGATTGGCTGATATGAGATATATTGATTATTGTGATATTTTGTCACTGTGCTATCAGTTATTGGTTAAACATTGTGACTATAATAACATCTATATCAACCAAGATGAGAACAATAAATTGAAATAATATAAGAATATTGCCAATTACTCATCTTGGAAATGAAACACTAAAAAGATATTGTGTTAAGCTTAATATGTTTCTATGGTCAATCTTTTGAGTTAATTTATAAATGAAAATTTGGGTTGCATTTTGTTTGTTTGTATAATAAAACCTGGCATACACAAAATAAGTAATCGGTAAGAGTAACTAGGATAGATATTATAAACTGAAATTCAGATGATTTTATTGCTTATATAGATATAAGTAAATCCTAAGAATTTTACCAATATTAGATTGAGTAATATCAATTTTATCATAAAAATATTGCCTTATATAATAAAATATAACAGTGTAGTTGACATTTATTTATATACTAATATAAATATAGTACTTTGTATTCAGTAAATGGATTTAAGAATGTACACTTCTCAGATAAATAGTTTCATAACCTTTTAGCAAAATTGAAAACCAAAAAGAAACAAATGTCTTGTCCCAGGTGGCTGTCTCCAATCAGCATTTCCTCATTGAACTTAAAGGGGTAGGGTCAGAGTTATTCCCTGATGCTGAAGCATTCTAAATGCCAAAGGAATTGAACAATTTTTGTTTCTTGCCTGCACATACACATGAGGGCTCATTGCATTAAATTTATTCACATGTCTTATTTGTTCTCAAATTATCAAATAAACAATAAACTGCTGATATATATTAGTTGGGGATTATCTGAATACTTTGATATTTCCACAATCTTTTAATTAATCTTTATTCATTTGCATGTAACTGTTTACTTGATCTGAAATAGACAATTCATATGCTTATTAATTAAGAAACATATAAATGAATAGATATAGGATCACCTTACTAAATCATAAAGATGTATGAAAATATAAGACACTGCAAAGTTCAAATTAAATGGAACAGTTTCTTTCATGTAGCATTTATGAAAAATACCAACTTATTATCTACTTCAGTAGGTATCAATGGTTTACTGTAAAGTTCACTTCAATTTTAAAATTTTTCATCCATTGATAAATTTGATTTCCAATGTTGGCTAATAGGTTTGATTTATTTTTATCTTTTTTCTCGACAGGGATCACTCATAGCAAATTTAATTCTTGGAATCATAATCTTAAAGCGATCGTAAGTCATTTTAAAAATATTTTTCTATTCATATTTCTAAAAAAAAACTGTTGTCTAAATATTTTATTTTAATTGTAAGTTAAATATTGTTGTTATATTTTGACTGCATGAACAAAGTAATTTTACAATTGCATTGTATTTATGGAATACCATAAACTTTGTTGCTCTGCATTTTCTAGCTTATATTCAATACTTCCTGAATATTTTTTAATCATTTCACCCCAAGTAAGGCAATGAAGCCACTAAGACGCCAGGGTTTCTGAGTATGAGAGAATATAAGGAGAAAACAAAAGAACAAAAATTAAGAAAAAGGTAAATTATGGAGTTTTTGTTGTCAAATTTAAAATAGAAGAAAATTCTATTTCTATTACATCACCAGAAGAATCCATCCTATGTAGATGGACAATGATTATGAGTAGACTTTTCTGATGACATAGAAAAGTACTACACATGCACCCATATAGTTAAATGCAAGCTGCATATCAGTTTTAAATTCTACATGACTTATTAATCTTAATTAAAATTTGTTATCTTAAAACAAGATTATATAGAAGTGAGTCACATTATATTATTAAAAAATAATCAAATCTTCCAGAAATTGTAAACATTCCAAAATAAGGGAAGCTACTCTTTTAGAAACATTTTTTGCTAATCTTAATTATTTCCCTTGTATCTATTTGTTTATAGTAAAGCAATAATAAAAATTACAAGTTTTCACAAAGATCACATTGTTTCTACTTTTTCTCAAATATATATCAAATTAAACAATTAGATAAATCAATAAATTAAATGTAATAATATTCGATACTTTTTAAATGAGATGATTATTATTAATTTTTTAATAGTATTTCTTTTATCTCAATTTCAGTCACTTTTTCTCACAACTTCTCAATCATTATTTCACGATCATTGATAAGCAATATGGATTAGAAATAAAAAAAAAAAATAACCATCTAAGTTACATCCCTTATTTTCTATAAACACTCCTTTCCAGTTAGTGGAGAGAGAAATAATAAATAAAGAGATATGACTAGATTTGAATGACTATTACTGATTGGCCTCTGTAGCATTTTATAATTGCTTTCTCATGACAATTTATTTTAATATTTTTACTATGTTTTAATTTGGTAATTTTATTAAGTATCACTAATATTTCAATTGTTTTAAAAGATTTATTTCATATTTATAAAGTCACTTCTATCTTTAGTTTGTGGTGGTAACACAATGACTCAACTGATAGTAGCAGATAGGGAAAAAAAAAAAACAAACTGCGGCCCGTTGCTCCGCCAAACGGCACCGCCAGCCTTCGCAAATCGGACAGGTAGATATCCACTGTCTTACCTGGCTCAAGCCGTCGTCCGACGAACTGTTTGTTGGATGTTTTCACATCCATTGGTTGCTGTGGTTGCCAGGTGCTTGACGAATGCAACTGCCACCCTGAGCTATCCACACGGGGAAATGACCAACAAGTTTCCACACAACAAAAAATACTGGCATGACGGGTCAACACATCAGGGACTTCGGAATCTGACTTCCCTCATTTCCATCGGAGGGTGCCATTCTCTTCCCAAACTTGCAAGCCAAGAACTCTTGCTCCATCTCTCAGTCGCCCGGATCCTTGCACACCAAACCGTAATCTGAAAAGTGTTGTCGTACCTGCGATGCAGAGACCAAACTTTCATTAATGAAAATATCATCAACGCATGCTGATGTGGCACTTTCAATTGTGCGGTCTTGTGATGTGATGGCATCTGTAATGGATTTCATAATGAGTGGCGCCACATTTAGCCCAAATCCTAGCCGCGTAAGACAGAAGCGTGGCCTTTGAAAATAACTGTTTGAAATGGCCACAGCACTTCGTTGATGTGAATCTGAAGATATGCATTTCACAGATCCAGAAGCGACACATTGACTCCCTGCTGCTGCCACGTTCTCAGCTTATGCATTGGCAGTAAAAGCATCCACAAAGTCGTTCAATTCATGGTAATCGAGTACCGGACGCACCTTCTGTTTCTGCTCCTGCACGACTGCCATCAAGGGAATCAGACCCTTTGGGGTCCCAGTCTTTCCTGGGGGTACGGAATCAACCAGCCGTTCACAATCCACACCCTCTCGTCGGAATTGAAAGAGACGTCGAAATCCGGCTCACTAATGCAAAGGGCTGCACACACCTTTCTTCCTTTACCCAGTTCCACATTTCCGGCTGGCGTGATTATCATGCCTCCTAATGCTCGGATCGCATCGATCCCAAGCAGCAGGTCGTAACTGAGGGGCCTTTGACATGCCACCAAAACGTCGACCTTGGCATGATTCCCTCAGTCTGTGAGGATTGATACAGTCCCGACACCACAACAGGCCCGGGACACTCCGTCAATCGTCCGAATCTCGATTTGTTGACTGCTCCATGTCATGCATCGATCCGCACTAACGATCGATCCGGAACATCCAGTGTCGACGAGCGCCGAACATCGTTTACCCTAAACGCACACATTGACAACAGGCAATGCCGCATTTACTGACCGGACCTGTTGCAGCGATAGCAGCGTAGTCGTGCTCATGTCCATCATCTGCTCCCGCCTCCTACATCACTTCGGCTCCGGCAGTCTCTAGAGAAATGGTTGGGTCCACAGCACTTGTAGCACTTTGGGCCCTCCTGCAGTGTCTCGGGCGTTCTCATTGCTGCCGCGACCTGTTCCGTGTCTTTCAAGATGTTTTGGACCCTGGCCAGCAATTCGTCAATTCCCAGTGTGTCCAATCTTGAAGATGCTCGCAGGAGCCGACTGGTGTCATCGGGAAGTCCTGCCAGGAAGGCGCATCCCATTATGCGGTCTGTTGCTCCGCCAAACGGCACCGCCAACCTTCGCAAATCAGCCAGGTAGACATCCACCGTCTCACCCGGCTCGAGCCATCATTCGACGAACTGTTTCCAAGCGATGAAGGGGTCTATTCCAAAGGCCGTATATAGGGCACTCTTGATCTCTTCTAGGTCAGCATCGTCCCCGAGTTGTTGATATACAGCATAGGCTCCCCTCATGAGTCTCAGTGGGATGACCAGTGCAGGTTCTTTTATTTTGGACACCCTGCAAACATGTTCGGCCTTCTCAAACCATTCGACGACAGTCGGGCCAGTGGGGGAGCCGTTGAATTCTGGGATCAATTTTAGATCGAACTTGTCCATTGCCGAAATAGCTTGTGGTGGTAACACAACGACTCAACTGATAGTAGCAGATAGGGAAAAAAAAACTGCGAGGAGGGTAACCGACAAAAACAGTGTCACACGTCCAACCTTCTCATGAGCAAAAAACCCAGTGATCAGAAACAAAAACACACCTGCTTTATACAGCCGAGGACCGACCACAATTTGCATGCAACTTACGAGACAACGAGATAGAGTATTTTTTTTTTAATCAATTTTAATGAATATCTTATCTTTTACATTATTTGTGTACACTCAGCATGTTTATGGACAATCATTGGAAAGTTGAGAATACATCCATTTAGAAGTTAGTTGACCTGTATTAATGTTAAGTACTAGGTTAAATGATAAAAATGTAACAGTAGGGTTGAGTTTAAGTCTCCCCCACCCAACTACAAATAAAAACAAAACCATAAATATTTAGAGTAAGGCATGAAACCATACCTAGGAAATGACAAAAAGGGTTAAATTTAAGAACGTTAAATTACCTCCTCAGTTATCCATTGAAACTGCTATCCACCAAAAAAAAAAGAAGCCAATCGAACCCCCCACTCCCACCCCAGACCATTTAAAAGACAGTTCGTGCAGTAGATTCATTGTTACAAACATTCAATTGGGTGTGTGGAATACATGGTTTATTTTTTTTAATTCATTAAAAAGTTCAGAGTAGCTGTTAACGTTTGATTGCGAGGGGGATTCAGGGATTGATCTCCTCTGATTGGGTCACCTTGGTGATGGGGTGTATGATGTTGAAAGACCCAAAACTCCCTGATGAACCAAGTCAATTTACATCACTGACTCCCTCCGATGCCTACTTAAGAGCTTATATTTGAATTAAGTATATGAAAATTGATCATTTTTTTTTTTGTATTGTATATCAGTGTTATATCAGTTTTAATTAAATCTTTTTTGTCAATTTCATTAAATTTCAGATATAAAACAAGCAAGTATTTATCAGTGTTGATGATAAGTATAGGTATTGTGTTGTGTACCATAGCATCTTCAAGTGATGTGGTAAGTCTCTTCAGTTATCATTTTCAATCATAATCCCCAACCCCACCCCAAGCTATGGGTAAATAGCACGAGAGACTAGGCCCTATAGCCTTGATTGGCAACCAGTCTAGGAGAAAGAAAATACTGAATTCAAAGAATTCAACCCAGCCCGGAGAGGGTCAGGGTCCATCAGTCTATCTATCCTAAGACACACCACTGCTACAATGACTGTAGTACATGTGGTGCCCTTAAAACTCTAATGTGTTATGGGACTTGATAAATGTATTGCATTCTTTAGCACTGTAGTTTTTTCTTTAAACATGAACATTTTTGTTCATATTTTTTTTTTTTTCATTAATTCTTTATCTAATTCTCTTTCAAATTTTTTTCTTTCTTGAGTCATTTTTAAATGTATGACTTTTAAAAAATAAATTTTAAAATATTGTCATTTTGGTGCCAACCTAATTCACCTTTTTCTTTTCATTAAACATATATATATGTCAAAAAGAAATTCTTTAATTCATTGTGTAATTTTTATAATGTAATGTAAAATCTCCCTTTATACGTTTTATATAAGTTTTGTTCATGTAAATACTTTTAGGAGAAAAGCTTTTTATAAAAAAGTAATTTTCTTCTGTTAGAAAAGTGGTGCTGAGAAAAAAACAGAGAATAAAGTCTATGAATACTTCATATGGTTAATAGGTGAGTATTTAATATTTGATGAAGAAAACTACTACAAAATGCACACTGTTATATATATATAAATATATATATATATATATATATATATATATATATATATAAACACACACACACACACACACCTATATATATTAGAATATAAATTTAATGCAACCAAATGGTTTTTAAGCAAATAACTAAATTGTTTATAATAAATATTAGTTTGGTTTTAATAGAAAAAGAAGTATATTGAATATTTTCCTATAAGTTATTCTATAAAACACAATGTGAATTTATATTTTTATCAGTCATATAGCTACATTTTTCCTGCTTATTAATGACATAGTCAAACGTTATGACAGCAGAAAACATTACTTGACACCAAATGAACATGCCTCATATTACAAGAAAATATTTCCTTATTAAACAGGGGAGGTCAGGCACTGCTGACACATTGTTTATTTCTATTGTTTCATATTAACTTGCTTTGGATATTTTTTACTTTAAAAAAAACAGTTCTTCTTTACATGTGACAATAGTTTATCTAGATAAAAATCATTGGGAAATACAACCAAAGCAGTTGCAAAATTACTTAAATATCTGTCATTTTTTGACAGTACAAGTAAAGTTTTAAAGCCCTACATTCAAAAAATATCTATTTTCAATGTCAGGATCCATCTCAGTTTAACATAATACATGATCATTCCATTATTCAAAAAGTTTTAAATTAGGAATTCTAGAAAGCTTTAGTTTTAGAAATATATGCATAGGTAGATAGATCAATAGATGCTTTACTTATGACACTAACATGGTTTGAGACATATCCAGATGAAATAAAATTCAAAGTACAGCAGAAGAAATTGATTGGTTACCTACTGTTAACTCGTTAATTCATTATAGTAACAGGCATTTCTTCTCAAATTTAACTGGATTCAAATAAAATGAAATATAAAGAAACAAAAAAATCAAGTCTTTTTTCCCAACATTATCCTAATGAATTTAAATACATATTTTTTACAAGGTCAAAAGCTAAAGTATATTAAACACTAAAATCAACTTAAAATATTCCTGTTTAAGTGAATGCATTTTTAAAAAAAATCTGATTTGAATCAACCTAAAGAATCTTGACCTAATTAAATGTATATCCTGATGAATGTACACAAGATAGAAACTTCATAATTTAAAAATATTGCTTTTTACCTCTGACAGGATTGTCAAAGGCATTACATCTTAAATACAATCTACTACACTTTTGTATTGTTGATCTGAACAATACAAAAACTTAGACTGAGACTTCAGACTGAGAAAAACATGGAAAGTGATTTTGATAGTCTTACATACAAAAAGTCTTGACAAAAAACAATAAAATAAAATTAATGCTTATTGCAATTTTGTTCATTAAGTTTAGTCATTTTTATCTTGAAAATAACAATGCATTATTATAAATTTAAGATTTATCATTTCTGCATAAAAAAAATCCTTCATTTTTTTTTTCCAGGCATTGCAATGTTACTGTTTGCTCTATTTATGTCAGCTAGAATGGGAATCTTCCAAGAAACTATTTATTCAAGATTTGGAAAACATCCATCAGAAGCATTATTCTATAATGTGAGTATATGCACTTGATGTTTAAAAAATGTAATTACTTGTCAGAATTAAGATGCCTCAAATCACTTTTTTAAAATATGCTGTATACATAATAATATTAATATAGATATAGGGTTAATATAGAGAATGTTTTTCTTTTTAATGATTTGTAAACAAAGATGAATATAGCAAATTAGGAAATAATTCAGAACAATTAAGATAAGTAAGAAAAAATACATTTCTGAATACCTATCAAAGTTTCAAAGTGATAATAGAAGTAATAGAACACTGTAGATGCACATATAATTTTGTTTAATGACTAAAGTGCATACTATGTTATCTAAATCAATTGATTTAGATTGCAAAAATTACTTTTTAAAGTTGGTTAATCGCAGAGACTGACACATCTACACAAAAAACAATACTCTGTCCGATGTCAAAAGCTGTTGATGGCGTCAGGAGTGGCAGTACCACCTTAACCATGAAACTTTGTTACTTCCCTTGGTTGTTGGCTGATGAGGGCAGGGTATTGCTCATACTTTCACATGTATATAGAATAATATTAAAATGTTAAAACAGACCTCTTTATAAGAATAAACACTATTTTAAAAATATTTTAAATTATGTTTGATGGCTGAATGTATAAATTAATATCTACTACTGAATAAATGATCTCTTTCTCTTATTTAAAAGTTAAAATTGGCAAATATTTCAAGTAACACAGGCTAAAGCATAAGACTTAGTTTTTAATCAAAGATGCTAATCAGTATTATTTGGTGTAAAGGAACTTTAACATGTGAATAGCATGAAAACTGATTCTTACAAAATATAAATGTCATAAAATTAAAAAAATAATTACTAGTAGTTTAAAAATATCTTATTTAATATTAATCTAATTTTTAATATTTTAAACTTTTTAGTAAATATTTTAGTGTCTTATGATATAATACAATATTTTATTTCATTTTCTTTTACTTTTTTTGTCAGTGACTTTTTTTACTATACTAGAATTATCATCCTAGCACTGTCAATTTATTTATATATAGTTATTTTTGCATTGGTTATTTATTTATATATTTATCTATTTAAAAATTCCTGTGAAAGCCTAATAATAAAAGCAAGAACTTAACAAAATATGCTGTCATCATTTTTTCACACCCTGGATAAACTACTTTAAATAATATTTGAAACCCATTTATTTGTCTTTATCAACAATATTTTCTACCTTCTACAGCATGCTCTTCCATTGCCTGGTTTCTTATTGTTCTCTGCTGACATCTACAGACATGCTGTTATGTTTTCTCAATCAGGTAAAATGCTTTTTTTACTCACAAATTAACATCATAAGATTACAATATAAAAAAAAATTGCTGTAGCTGATTTATATTTTTAATAATGTATTTAAAATGTTCCAACTGCAGAGATATAATTCAAATTTAAGAACAAAAATAATATCACTGTCATATCACACATATATAGAAATAATCGTACCTGTTTGGATCAATATACTTAATCGTATCAAGTGGACACAAGTACAAAAACATTAATCCATTTCTCCCTGTAATCTATCATAAAATATCTTGTCAATAGGATGCAACAAAATGGTTGATAGAAAAAAATGTGGCTGACTAAGCACACCGGTGTGTCATGATATTTTAGTATAATTAATTACCTGTTCTTTCTTTAATTATTAAATTTTTAATTAGATTATTTCTTTTATATATATATATATATATATATATATATATATATATATTTGACTTGGTTAACTAAAATTAATGTGTCCCAAAAATTGACCACATAGATAAGAACAAACTCTTGAGCAATGAGCAGTACAGGTTTTGATCAATGCAATCTACTGCTGATGTCCTAATTACCATTAATCACAGAAACACACCTCAAGGTCCATAACATTAGATATTTCAGATAAAGGTTTGCTGCTCAAGTCTCAATTATAAAGTCCTTCCTAACAGGTAAGTCCCTGAAGGTATTTATTAATAGCCAATACTTTAGGACCCTAGTAATCAACACTGATATCCCCCAGGGGTCACTTCTCAGACTAACCTTCTTTTTGCTTTACATAAATGATCTTCCTAAGAATATACTCAGATCATTTGTGAACATCTATGCCAATGATATGATGATATATGAATGCACCTCTAAAACTCTTGATAATCTGATATTGACAGCTGATCTCTTATCCAATCTAGCACTAACTTCTCTGTGGAGAAAAACTGATTACATTCAATGCCTCAAAAACCAAACCAGTTACATTCCATTGTTGCCTATATGACACTGAACTACCACCAGTCTCAATGAATGGATGTCCTCTCAGGAAGGCACTATGCCTTGAGAGACTATTGGACTTTAAACTCACACCTGACCTCAAATGGAACTCATATGATCCATTGCAAAAGATGCAGAAAAAATGGTCAGCTCCCTGTACCACTCCAGTAAGTACCTGACTCTGCATGCTATCCTCTACCTTACAAGAGCCAGATCAGGCCTAAAATTGTGTACTGTTGTCATATTTGGGCAAGAGCTGCCCAGACCTCACCCTCCAGTCTCGATAGAGTTCAAAAGTGTCTCTCAGTCCTTGTGGATGATATTATTTTCCACTCTCCAACCTCTCTCTCACAGGCAAGCCTCTCACTGTTCTATCACTACTTCTATAGAAAGTGCTCAAATGAACTTCATTCCTTGGTTCTGCCAGTTAGAATCTTCACAGCTAGGATCCACAAGGCCATTCACATTGTAAGAAACTGCACACATTCCTTTTGTATTCCACTGATGAGAAGTAAATTTCACTCAAACAGCTTCTTTCCATGAACCATTGTTCTGTGAACCAACATCCAAGAGAATGTTTCCATGACTGCTACAATCTTAGCCTGTTTAAGTCTAGGGTTAATCATTATCTTCCTCTCATATCTGCATAAACTGACTTTTAATGTAACCCTCTACCTTGAGTGGCTTCCAGGTCACATACAGAGTGAGTCTTACTGTAAAAAAAACAAAAAAAAAACAAACTACAAACTATTTGGAAAGCTCTAACTCAGGCTAACTCCTTTCTCCTAACTTCCTGACGTAGTATCAATAGAAATCTTTTGACCCTATATATAATTTAGCACATAGATGTTGAAGGGGAAAATGCTCATTTGTCACTCTTTAGCTCAAGATCATATTAAGCTAGTTTAAGAACAATACTTTTACCAAATGAGCTATGACACCTAAATCTAATCGAAGCATTTAATTGGTTCATTAGCATTTTGTTTCACGTGTAGTGGATGTGCAGCTAGTGCAACAGTTATTGGTAAAGAAAGTGGAATCTTAACTGAATCTCATTTATTCACTTCATACTAATGCATTTGGAAAAGGCATGGACCTATCTTTTTCCAGGAATGGGTTAAATAACAGAGCAAACTTGGCTCTTTAGGTTTTGGTCAGGCAACAAGCCTAGGAGAAAGAAAACTCTGAATTCTTTTGAAAGAAGGATGGGCTCCACCAGGCTATCATGCCCTACAAACACCTACTGCTGCCATGGCTGCAGTACATGTCACTACACTTATATTTGTAATAGATTATGGGACTCATATTCATGATATATGAGGAAATGCTCATAAGTTCTCACTCAGTTCAAGAACCCCTTCCTCCTATAAAAGAATTCTGTTTGGTCAGATTTGGAAGTGGTAAGTCTGACTGAGAATGTTTTTGCACCTCCCTTAAGTGTTATATATATATATATATATATATATATATATATATATACACACACACACAGAGGATGAAAATAAATGAACACAAATTTTAAAATCATTATAATGCAAAGTAAGCAATTGTGAAAACAACATATATTTTGAAACAAATGGGTATGAAATTACAACAAATTTTCAATTGTTCCTCAATTTTGTTGTATAACCAATGTTGCATGTTTGATCAAATTATTGACAGACTATCCACAACTTGAAGTGTGTACTCAGCTTCTAAGGAATGTCTCTCATATGAAGGAATATCATGCAGTGTCTTTGTGATTTCAAATTTTTCTAGACAAGTAATTGTTGATAGAGCAAAAGGTTCCTGTTTTAAATTGTTGCTTGTTTTATAAGCTCTTATCATTGCTGCTGCAGTCTCATGATTGGCACAATATAGTTTCACAAGATCCAGTTGACAGTCTAAACTAAGCTTTGACATATTTTCCAGAGAATGAGTTGTCAAAACAAACCCCAGCTTATATACATTTAATGTGTTACAAATAAATAATGATTGGTCAATTTGAAATAAAACATTAAAATTTGCACTATATATATATATATATATATATATATATATATATATATATATATATATAGCGAATGGCAGTGTGTCACTGTGTCACACTTTTAATTAAAGGGACACAATTCTTTAATTTTCAATAGCTCATGTTATAGAAATTTTGGATTCCCAATTTTCATTACTCCAATTATTTTTGGCAATTTTTTTTTCTTTTCCTTTTCATGATTTTTTGCGACAAATTTTTTTGGACAATATCAATTATAACTTGGAAATAAATTTGGGAATAACTGAAATTAATTGCTAAATCCAGCAAAAGTCACCCATGAAATAAAAATAATTGTTTGTATGGAAAGTAAGGACATACACACATCATTGTCTTTAATTAAGTGGTGGCAGAAGAATTATCATTGAACTTTTAAAAGGTAAGCTTAAATATTAATGCAGTACTTAAATGCAGTGATCAATTTTGAGTTCTTCTGTTGTTTATTGTTTATACAGTAGCATTATGCTTCACAAAAAGAAATCTCTACCAACAGAGGAACAAATTGCAATCAAAACAGCCAAAGTTGCAGTGAGGAAAAGAAAGTCCCATGCAAATGAAAACCCAGATCAAACAGCAGCCAGGAGAGCTTCCAATGCTCAGAATATGCAAAGACTTAGGGACTTAAACTCCTGAACAAGTCAAAAATCCAATCAAGAGCCCTCCACAGGAGCTAGCTTAAATGCTGCCCGACATAACGACTTTTAAACTAGTATATTTATATATGCTTTGATCCTTGACCATATTGTCAACAATTATACTTTCAACTAACAATCCACTTAATCAAATTAAATAGCTGTTAAATTTTAATTTGTATTTTATCAGCTATGCAAAGTAGATATTTTTTTAAGTTTAACAATAACTTTGCTAAATCTAATTGAAAAACACTAGCAAATATGATTTCTTTTATAGCGGGATCACTCTCATTTTGTGCAAATTTTTAATATTAATATTTAATCTTTGTTTATAAAATCTAAGTTTTATGTTATTTTCTTCACCTCTTAAAATTTTGAAGAAGGAAACGGTTAAAGGATATAAATATCTATTTATTGTGATATGCTTTTCTATTTGGACTAGTATATCCATCTTGGTTGTTATGCAGTGTTTTAGCTGTGGCCTTCTTCAGGTGTGTCATAATACTCAATTACCTTTTCAGAATTCTGAATCAATCTACAAGAACTTTCTGTTGCTTAGGCAATATATCCTATCAGTTAATGCTCACTAGTAGTCATGTTTGTGTTACTTGCCTGTTCCTTCCCCTGAATCAGAGCATGTAAATTTTAAGCACTATCCAACTCAGAAACTGAATTCACAGGAAACCAGATGTTTTAACCAATGCTTTAATCTACTAGGCCATTTGTCTCTTGAACAACCTAAAGTGAAATTTTATACATGTCTTTTCTTAATCAGTGGTTCCCAGATAATATATGCTAGATTTACCAAGGAAGTTGTCAATGCCTAACATGTGTCTTTCAGTCATCCTCTGCTTCAGTGTTGTTCTGTCTATTATCATGACTTTGTTCCACAGGGATTCAGGACCACTCTTTTTTTTTCCTTCTATATATGATCAAAAATGCCTAATTTCAATGTCTCTCTCCAGGCTACAACTTTCTCTGTTGCTCAACCCATACTTTCAGGGAACATCTTGTCTCCTTTATATTCCTTGCCACAACTGCATAGGATAGAAAACACACAATTCTTGATTATGCTTTTTTTCTGACAGGAGCTTGCTTTAGGAGAGATATTTCTGAAAGGTTAAACAACTTGAATACTGTCCTGATGTATGAATTACACATTCTCTGGATCCTTTCAAATGTACCGTTTTTGTATGCTAAACAGACTGTAGCAAATTCTTGATTGCTGTCCTTGATTCTTCTCTCCCTGCTTATTATATCATATATTCCAGAAAGGCACAAATGGTTCTGGAAAGAGCAGTCAGGGAAAGAATTAACCAGTGTTGCTAGATGAAACCTCAATTAACAAAGTGAACTAACCAGATGGAACTGTTCCTTAACCAAATAACATCAGAATTGTGTAGAAATAGAATTCAATATGATCTGGACAAGACATAAGGAGCAAAACATTGAAAGGACCAAGGAATGCCAAATACAGAAACTACAGTAGTTGAAAGATCATAGTATGAGATACAACAGTTTTCAACATCAGCAAAACCCCTGAGAAAGTAGTGCTGAAAAAAGGTCTCAAATTTGTGACCACCATCAAGGGGTCCTATATTTAGACATTATAGCTGTAATTGAGGAGGCAGTTTTGAAAATCTCTAAAGCTCAAATTGAAGAGTGGAAATGGAAAGTAAGACTGGCACCAGAGAAAGCCAAGCCTCCTAAATCAAACCTCACAAGAGAGGATAAAACAGTCATTAGAATTCTGCAGATTAATACTGAAATCATAATATTGCCAGCAGACACTATCAAAGTACTAGTAATGAGGTACAAGTTGGAATACCAAGAAAAATTGCTTGCTACCACCCATGTATGACCTTCCTAGAATTCATAAAAACAGTATTCTACTGAAGCCCAAAATTAAGTTCAGCCTGTCACCCACTGAGTAGATGCCCGGTAGGTATGATCAATTCATTAACAAGTCCATCTGCATCCTATGTAAAGAGCTCTTCCCACTTCATTGAGACGATCAGTGAATAGGATAGGGGTCTCAGATGTTGTAAGCTTATTTGCTAAGGTACTGACAGAGGAGACCCTATCAGTGGTTGGTATCAAACTGGAATCAAAATCTCCATCAAAGTGCATACAATGGTCCCAATAGATAACCTGATGGAAATGTTGACATCTTGTTTGAATAATGTTTCAAACTGGTTTCTAACATAAACCAATAAAATGGTTTAGCTATGGGACAGCCATTATCTACAGTAATGTCAAACATATACATAAAATACTTTGATGAAATGTCTAAAGAAGCATCACCATGAAAGCCAACTATGTGACTTCAATACATAGGTGACACCTTCATACTCTGGCACCACCAGGAAGATGTGCAAATACTGCTGGGCTACATAAACTATAAGACCTTCCATTTCGTTCATAATAGAGAAAAGAAATAGAACGTCAACTGCCTTTCTTGGTCTAATAAATTGCACAGAGTATGGGTTGATAACATTTGTATATTGTAAACCAACATTCACCAGACAGTATCTGAACTTCAGTTCCTATCATGCATACAATGTTAAGAAAGGGATTGTCTACTGCCTGCAACATCAGGACAAGCACATAAGTGGCAACGCAACATATACCAAGAGGAGATGACTAGCATTAAGAATCTCCTCCGAGGTAATGGCTACTCTACAAGAATAACATCGGGTCTAACAAGCAAGGATAACACAGGAGCCAAAGACAACAATGAAATATCTGCTACAGTCTGTCTACCATACATAAAAGGTACATCAAGGAATACAAAGGTTAAGTGCTCACTAAAAGTAAGGGTGGGGAACATCAAAAGGTAGCAATTCAGGAAGACACAGTGAAATGAGACATGGATGATTGTATAGAGGATTGAATGGAAGGTGGTTATCAACCCCTGTGGAATGAAGTCAAGATAATAGACACACTAGAAGATAAGACAAGTGAAAGAATCAGCATATATGTTAGGCTCTGACAACCTCTTCAGTAGACCTAGAATTACAGATTATCACC
The DNA here is from genome assembly GCA_903632075.3 of Acanthosepion pharaonis. Classification (NCBI taxonomy): domain Eukaryota; kingdom Metazoa; phylum Mollusca; class Cephalopoda; order Sepiida; family Sepiidae; genus Acanthosepion; species Acanthosepion pharaonis. The sequence continues at coordinate 2,198,842 of CAHIKZ030005439.1, forward strand.
TTCTGGGAGTATCTGATTAAAAAGAGACACTCAAAAATTCCACCACCTGAATACAGACATTGTTTAAGGTTCCCAAATTATACCACTTGATTTTCCAAGAGACATATAGCTTTGTGGATTAAAGCATTGATTAAAACATATCTGAAATGAACATCTGATACAAAAATAAGATTGGTGGGTATTAACTGATAGGAAAAAACCCTAAGCATGGAAAGTGGAATGAGAACAATTTATTTCTGTTCATTAAATGAAAGACTTGTTTCAAAAGTCAAAAAGACCAGAGTACAAAAGCTGAAACAGAAATCTAAATAGAAAGGCATATTTCGATAATTACGCATCTCAAAAATTCAAACATAAATCTTTTCTTTTTCCTTTCAGCACCAATGTTCATCCCAATATTAAATACTGCCATGCCAAAGATGTGGATCTACCTCATTGGAAATGTTCTTACTCAATATCCTTTCACTTACAAAATTTCTTTCTTTAATCTGATCACATTTTTGCCTTTTAAATTATTTTATATATAAATAATCTATTTACACACAAAGGTACTTATTATGTTTAGTAAGCTTATCATGATGACCATTTTACTAATGTAGTGAACTGAAGTTTCACTATAGCATTATGCTAAGCTTAGTAAATAATATAAATTTTATATATATAAATATATATATATATATATATATGAGAATATGATATATAAATTTTATATATCAGAACAATATTAGGCAATTGAGTGACAAAGTGCAAAAAATCCTGTATAATGTTTTGTTCTCTAGATAGACTTAACCAGACTAAAGTAATGTTTTTATTGATGCAATTATGTGTAGGAAAAAGAGATATAAATGCAAGTATCAGTTTAGAAAAGAAACTCTGAAGATGTGGAAACACTAAATTTTAAATTTTTGTGGGTTTTTTTGTTTGTATGTTCAGATACATCTGGAAAAAAACAGTCTAGCCAATTTCATTCAATTTCCTTATGTATTTATTTGTGTTTTTAAGTATCACATTGTGATAACAGATCTACCAAGAAAGGTGAAATGTTGTAATAACCTGGATACAAATTTACCATGGATGATTTAGCAATCTGTGCACTTTCCATACATTTTGCTTTAGTAAATTGCTTTCTTTTTTAATTAAAGTAGCATTTTTTTACATTACAATTATAGTCACTCATTATGGTGAGTGACTAATGCACTGAGTGGGTTTTATAAAGGATCTCTTTTGTATTCATATAATCTTTTATGTAAATTCCTTGATTTTTCTCCTTGTATTCCTTAGAGGCAAAAAAGACAAATAGTAAATTTCTTCAAGTTTCAGGCTATTATTTTCTTTTGTATTAATTATGCCTTTTATTTTTTTAGAAGTAGTTGTAACAGATATTATGTTAATCTTAGATAAATTCTTTTCAGTTGCTGTTATGATAGAGTAATATATATCAAGTCATTAAGTTTATCATTCATTCTTTTATTTTTCAAATTTGATAAGCTTTCTGTTTCTTTTAGTATATAATTATAACTGATATTCACATTTATATACCCCTGCCACACATAAACATGTATACAATTCTGTCAATAAAAACATTACTTTCGTCCAATGAAGTCCTTCTAGAAGACAAAATACATTGCACAGAATTTTTCCATTCAATTGCCTAATGCCTGTGTGTATATATATATATGAGACCCCTCCCTGATCTTTTGAACAGGAGTAGAGGTTCATTCTGTGTTTCATGTTTAGATTTGGATTTCCAGTCTCTTCTAATGCCTACTTCAACTCAATACTTCTAACGTCTCTGCCTGAACTCTGAAATTTTTATCACTAATTAAATCTTGACCTCTTCAAGTCTAGGATTAAGTATCTTTCCTGTTATCTTGCCCTTTCATATGTTAATACAACTTGATATATATATATATATATATATATATATATATATATATATATTATTAAATATAACAGACAATGAGTGTCTATTATGTCTGATCATGAACTGTTCTAATGTTCAAATATTTCCTTTAATTTCTGGTGAAAATAAAGACAAAAATTGTCCAACATTTGGATATTTTTTTTTTAAGTTGGTGCTAAGCTTTCAGTTCACATTAGCCATCCTTGGAGTAGTTATACAGTCATGAAACAAAGATATCCACCATCAAAGATGACATTTTGTTATTTTGACATAGAAGATTGCTATGCGGTGTTAACAGTTGCGGAATAGCAGTCACAGATCGTAAGTTCAAGATGCTGTTCTATGATGTCATACCATGCGATAGACCAAAGTATTACAACAGAACCAATATCTAGATGCAATGTAATGTGTTGTGACTAGTTTGAAATGTAATTTTGTTGAGTGTGGGTTACTTCATTTTAATATAGATGGCCTCCAATATCTGAAGGTGTGTGTATGTGTGAGTATTATTGTGTTAACGAATAATATCTGTCTAATATTATGTACATGGCTATGTTTTTCTAAGAAATGTTGCTTAATAGAACTAAGATCAGAAAGGTGACAGGTAAGTCTACAGGAGAGCGTGGTTGTAGTAAAACCAATATATGTTGCGGGTTTATTATTAGCATCAGAGATACAATCTCTGAACAGGCATGTAAATGTATGATGTCATAGAACTGCATCTTGAACTTACAATCTGCATCTGCTATTCCGCATAGCAATCTTCTATGTCAAAATAACAAACTATCATCTTTGACAGTGGACATCTTTGTTTTATGTCTGTATAAACACTCTGAGGATGGCCCTTGCAAGCTGAAAGCTTAGCACCAACTTAATAAAAGAAATATACAAATGTTGGACAATTTTTGTCTTTATTTTCACCAGAAATTAAAGCAAACATTCAAACATTGGAATGGCTCATGATCAGACATAATAGACATTCATTGTCTGTTATATTTAATAATATATATTTAAATAACAATCTGCTGCTTCTATACATTATATATAATATATATTTAAACATGTTTTATTAAATAATGTAGACATATTATGTCTATTTATTTTTATAATAATCTTTTCTAGTTCTCTAATTAGCATTTTGATGTTAAGTTGAAATTCATCAAGGAATGTGCCATAGTTTTTGTTAACCCATACTGTGATCGTTGTAATGGTTACATTAAGTTTGTCTTCACAATTCATCCCTGAGGATGATCTCAGAGGTGATCAAAAGTACTTGGATTAACAAAAACTATGGAACCTTCCTTGATGAATTTCAACTAAACATCAAGAAGCTAATTAGAGAACTAGAAAGGATTATTCAATGAAACATGCTTGAATGAAGATACACTGTATATATATATATATATATATATATATATATAACCATCCTTTTACTATTTTTTTACTCATGCTATATGACCCAAATCATGTACTAAATATCTATATCATTATACTATACAAAAGATTATTATGGATACCAATTTTAATATATTATCATTAATAACTGAATGCCTCTTTGAATCTGCTTAGCTAAAGTTAGATTTTTTTTTTCCTTTTTGAGAATATGCTTAAATTTTGTTGATAGATTAGTAAGAAACAAACTCCAGCACTCTTGTAGAAAGCAGAAAATGATACTTGGTAAGAAATCCGTTCCTGTCATTTCTATCTACTTTGATTGTCTTTATTGTACTACTTGAATATTATGTCTGTTTATCTCTTTATCTTATGATAAACATTATTGTCAATAGTTATTTTTCCCTAATTCACTGTCTCAAGTATGTATGTATACGCAGTGTGTTCATCCTAACTACAGAATGTACCTCACTAACTGTGACCCTGGTAGTGACCCTGAGGAAGTTTGTCAGCCTCATCTTCTCTATTTGGTATTTTCAGAACCCTTTTACAACATTCCACTGGATTGGAGCCTCTCTTGTCTTCCTTGGTACACTCCTCTTCACAGAAGTGCTACAAAAATTGCAAGAAATCATAGCACCAAAGAAAAAACAGCATTGATAAAAAAATGGACATTTTCTTTATATGGGCATAGAGAAAAAAGTTTTTTTTTGTTTTTTTTTAAACCAACCTTGAAATTTAGAAAATTTGTATTGGGGAATTTTCAAATTACTTAATAATTTTAAAGGTTTCATTTAAAGAGATTTTTTCTTTCTTTTTCCAGTAACTCAGATTTATTTCAGCCAATATCTTTCTTTTTTTAAGATTTTGTTCACCAAACAAATTTAATAGTACACTTGATGCATCTATAGACTAATTACTTATTATTTTTTAAATAATTTTCTTTAAAAAACAAATACATGAAAGACATTAAAGGAAAATGAAAAAAAATTATCTCTCTGTTAAGCAATCTAACATTACACTTTAATTTTAAATTGCTTTTGAAATTAAAATTTTGTTAAACTGAGAAACATTATAATAATTAGAAGCTGCAGTCCTTCATAGATTTTTTAGCATTGTTATAATTTAAGGATAGTAAATAACTTAAATAGTCACTGAAATACTGCTATCTAGTTACAGAAAATTGTATTTGCCCCTTTTTCATTTTTTCTAAATTAACAAATTTAGTAAACTTTTATAAAATTATTATCTGCTGATATTATATGAATTATACTAGAAAATATATCTACCAAAATAGGAGGTCTATGTACTAAATATCCAGCTATTTAATATTAATGAAAAATAGCCTACCTAGGGCAATTGCATCTTAGTCTCTTTCAAACTACTCCTGATCCCAATGTCACTTCCACACTTTAAAGTACTTTTTCTCTCATCTTGTGTGAAATCTTCCTTTCAAAAGCAAATTTTTCACTTTCAGAAAAGTGAGAAATTGCCAGGAACCAAATATGGACTGTAGGGAACTGACATGATTAGGTGATGAGATGTTTTGCCAAAAAACCTTGTGCAAGATGTAAAGTATCTCCACACTCATTGTGAATGCAGCAGTCATACGGTGCACAAGTGGCATCTCACTTCTTAGTAATGCCATGCAAAAGTGTCAGTTCATGCATGTGCAGTAAGGTCCCCTTGATTGATTCCAAAGTTACATAAAACTGAACAATGAGTTCTCAAGATATTCAAAATGACTGGATGCATTCTGGACAGACCTCCTAGTTTGGTCAAAAGAACAAAAAACAAAAAAGTAAGAATTTTGGTCCAGATAAATTTCTGACTGAAAATGTAACATAATATCAGTTTTTTTTTTTTTTTTTTTTATTGATATTTGACTGCAATCATTTCTGATAATGAATGACAGTATTGATTATGTGATGTTTATTACAACAGTTGATTAAATGTTAGTAACATATGAAAGTCAATAGCATTTATTCTTAAATATCAGGAATCATAAATTTGGAATCATTCATTATGAAAAATATGTGTGCATGTGTATAAACAAATGCAATCAAATGTTTAGATGGAATTGTTCTGTTTATTAGAATTAATTATCTTTTTTATATATTTTAAAAATTACTTTGTTAAAATTTTTGGCAGCATTACAGTTCACTTCACGATGTGAAAGCAATCTCAAAAACCTACACAGACAAATTTTTAATTGTGAAAAACAGTCACGTAAAGCAACTAGAGAGAAGCAAAAGTCCAGTTTCTGATAAAACTATTTACTCTTTGAGAGAATCATGTGGCCTAATACTTTTCCCTTTTGTAAAAGAGTTTAAACATAACTGTTCTTTTATTAAATTCACCTGTATCTACTTTGTTTCTAAAGACTTAATACAATCAATTTTTTTAGACATAATGGAAATATATGCTAAAAATTAATTATCTTGAAAGTCTTGAGACTTTAATTGAATTACTCTAATATTTTTTCTGTTAGAATTGAAAAAAAATACTATAAAATAAAAATAAATAGTCGATAAAATAATTTATTTCTCTTGTTTATCAAAAACAAAAAAGTATGAAAAAAAATACTATAAAATAAAAATAAATAGTCGATAAAATAATTTATTTCTCTTGTTTATCAAAAACAAAAAAGTATGAAAAAAATACTATAAAATAAAAATAAATAGTCAATAAAATAATTTATTTCTCTTGTTTATCAAATATACGAATATCTTAATAAAATGCTTAGATTGATAAAAATTATAAAGATTAAATCACAAATTCTCCTTTAATATTAAAATCTGTTTGCATTTTTTTAACATTTTTTCTAATATATTTTATTGTCTATCATCTGGTAATGTACTTTTCTTATAATATTATTGAGAGAAGTAAAAATGAAAGGAAAAAATGATAAAAGCTTTTAAAATAAGCAAATTTTATTTTTACTCTTGACTTAAGATTTTCAAAATTATCATAACACTCACTTGACAATCAATGATTAATGCTTACTGTGAATATCACTCACAATAATCAATATTTACTAATTTTTTTTTTTATTGAAAACTTAAGTTTGTTTTTTTTTTAATTTTTTGGTGAGGTGCGTAAAATTACAAAATACTAGTCATTAAATTATTGATTATATTTAAGTAATGGCGGCTATAATGACATTACACTGTTGGTAATAGATTCAAGGTACAGTTTGTTTCCAAACTATTTTAATTCACAAATTATAATATTCAAAGGCAGTACTTCTGTGAATTGATTAGTTGTACAGCTAACTGCTGGTTGATGTTTGAATCTAAGTAAGATTGGGCTTCAATTTACACAGTAATTAACTGATTCTCACAAAATCTTCTCTTTGTTGTAAAATATGTTGCATTATTTTATGTCTTAAAAAAACGATCCACTATATTACTTGTATATCAAATAGGCAGCACTAATAATTAAAATAAGACTCCAATCCAGAATTCTGCCATGTCATTTCTGACTTAACCCCAGCTAGTTAAAATATGCAAACTTTGAACCAGCCAATCTGGCTCTGGAAATAAAATAAATTTAAAAAAATATAAAATTATAAAACAAAGTTTTTATTCAGCTGTATCTTTTTGTAACAAAATTTAATCTAAAATATTAACTTATAGAATTAGAAACAGCAGTGAAATATTTTAGTTTAATCACATTTAATTGTATCATCTGATTCTATAACTACTGCTGGGAATCTTCTTGCCTATGACTGACTAGTTAAGGTTCTTAAAACCAAATCTAACTAGATACTCTTTTTCAAAATCAATTGAGTGTCATAAGCATTTAACTGATTCTAGAACTAATTTTAAAGGTTTATAAATTGCTTTAGATTTGCATCATATAGTAGAGAAATTAACTAACATATCAGAGGTTTAAGGTTCTAACTCAAGTTCCAAGATATATAACATTCATTAACATAAATTCATCTTATAAGAAGACAACAGAGCAAAATGAATTTTTTCATCTTACAGCCAGTCTAATTTTTGTGAGATTCACAATTCTATATCTGCATTAAAAGGTTAGTCACAGACATCTGTAGCATGTGAATATTGTTTGGCATTTCTGAGATAAATCCACAATACTAATGAATTTACTTGATTATTCTCATCTTTGTTGTTTCATACAACATATGCTCCAATTGTCATACAGGTGGTATTTATATGATAATTAACTTCTGTGTACAGTTAGAAATATAAAGTGCTTAATTATATTTTACTAAAAAGCAATTAATAACAATATTTACTATCTGGAATTACATGTTCTTAGTAAGCAAATCCAGAATGGACACAAAATATCTACAATGGCAAGTAGGTAAGAAAAGTTATGTAATGTATGAGTTTGTAAATAATTTTGTTCATGTGATGTGGATGTTCCTATGTATTTGTTGATTAATCTATAAATTTATATTGCCTACTTTGAGAAGCTGAGGCTGATGTTGTATGTGTGTGATATACATTTCTAATCATTTTTATCAGTACATCACCAGAGTAACATTCTTGTGTGTTATGGGGTAATGTGATGATAAAGAATTAAATATCAGTATTAAGATATTCTGTTTAAAAAAAAAGATCAGGCTAGGTATCTTATGGTGCTATTTTATACAAATAATTCAAGATTAGTTACACTTTTGAAAATAAAAACTGAAAATAGTGCAGTTATAATCATTTCAAGTCAACCCTCATCCCAAAATAAAATTTTCATTTATAAATCATCTTTTTTATATATATATATATATATATATATATATATGTGTGTGTGTGTGTTTCATATAGTATCAATCAAATGCTTTATGAAATCCATTCTTTTTCAAAATTTTTATTTTCTATTGCATTTCATTAGGTTTTCTCTCTTTTATTTCAATGACTTTTACATATTTTTGGTTATAAAGTTTTATTTTATTATCTGTCTGGGTTATTAACATTCGTTCAATGTAGTTTACTAAAAAATTACACTTCAGTTATTATTATGCAGAATGAGTCAGAAATGAAGCACCACCAAATTTTATTCAAAACATGACAAGATTTTTACATGAATCATATACTGAAATTAATGGATCTTTAATTGAACAAACAGATGCTATATGCAACTGTCTTGAGAAAGAAGAATCTAATAAGTAATTCATTTCATTGGTGCATGACTTTTTAATTCTTGTCTGTTAAAATATGTTGTATTTTATTGAATAATTATTAAAAATCATACACCATGTCTGTTATTTATTATTTGTATTATTTCCTTTGATCCTAAATATTTTTATAACTGAAAAAATATCTAGAATGAAATTAGTTTTTTAATACACAAGAATAATAGGTGCTACTTAAAGTTAGTATTTGAAAAATTGGAATATAACAGCTTTGACATTTAGGTACATAATATTGCTTAGAATAAATTCTACATTAATTCAAATATAATAAAATTTTATGAGATTTAAAAAAATGAATTTCATTAATGTTCATTCAGGAGAACATACATACACATGTTTATATGTATCTATTCTTGCATGTAAATATATATATATATATATATATATATATATATATATGTGTGTGTGTGTGTTTGCAATTGAAATGAAAAATAAATCAAGACATTTACTACTAAACAATTTCATATTCCAAAAGAAATCCCAGTAACAATTTTTTTTTTGTTACATCAATAACAGAATGTCCATAAAGTAAGAGCATATAAGACTAAAATAAATGTTGTTTCTGGTTTCAATTTTCTTTCATCTATCTGGCCTCAGAACAGTTTTTCATCTGATAATCCACAAAGTCATGTTTGAAACTGGTAACATTTGTTTAGTTAATATATTAGAACACTTAATGTTATTACCCTCATTAGTTAAATCTTTATTTAATCTTTTAGTCACTTTTGGTCATTATCTCTTAAAAGAAGAAATTGCCAAATGATACTTCCAAGCCATTTCTCTTGATATAAGCAAATAGTATTTTTTTTTCTTCCTTTTTTATCTTTCTTCAAAAACTAACTTTTTATTTATTTTCATTATAATTATTTGCATTAAATGAATGAATTCATTGCTATTTTTTCTTATAAAGGCACTAGTTGAGATCTGAACAAGATATGATTGTTATTTAATCCTACTTCTAGAATGCTAGAATGTTTTTCTTTAAAAAAGAAATTAACAAGTGTTACCAGCAATGATATTTATTTCCTTACAAAATGATTTTGTTAGTAAATAAATCCCTTGCAAAAATTTAAACTTATAATCAAACTATGATCACAATTAGCTATAGATCTGTCAACCATTCACAGTAGATGACAAGTTCAAAATACACTGTAGTATAACAATGCATAAGCTTAATATATTTGGAAAGGTTCACAAGAAAACTGATCTATTTCTTAGTATTAAACTGATTTTTATGACTGTTAAAACAATTATTTGGGTTTGTTCATTATTAAATATTTATTATATGGATACTTACAGAATTTGGGGGCAGCATCTAAATATAGTCATCAATTTTTGAAAAAGAATTAAAACCATTTAAAATATATCAAAATAAAGTAATTTATGTTTCTAGTATATATTGTATATGATGGCCTCTACTTACTCATTTCTCCAAATATTAGAATTTCTATAAATTTATAATAAATGCAAGAAAATGTTTTCACTGAGTCAAATAGGAAATATGGATCCAATAACATTCAGTGTATTTTCCAATAAATATTTTTCTTAATATTCCTTGCTGAAATATGGTGCTTTTTTTGCCTTTTTTTTTTTTTTAAATTGGATTCATTTAGAATATATATTAAAGTATTTTCTTCCTGTGGTGTACATATTTATCTGATTCATTCTGTACTTTGTTGGTGGTCATTAAGATCTTAAAATAATATATTTTAATAATATATTTTAAAAAAAAATTTTTTTTATGTTGCAAAACTTTTGAATCACTACAAATAAGAGATTTGAGGAAAGGAATTTATTGAATTGTGATGAGCAAAACATGTTTATAATGTTTATTCCAAGACTAAAAGATGTTCAAATATTATTTCCAGCAACACTATAATTATGTAAAAGTTTTAATTTTTCACCTCTCTTTATACTTTTCATATGATTCAAACCTTTCTTTAAAATCTTTTTCAATCATTGCATTTATACACTGCGATAAAATTTTATGTCATAAAAATTAATTTGAAGCTTCTCATATTCCTTGATATTGTTTAATCAAAGTGGACTTATTTTAAGAATAGAAACATAGAACCATTATTAAAAAAATGAAGTGTTGCATAAAAATGAAATGATTTAAACTGGCTAGAACTTCTTTAACTGAAATAATGAAGAGTTTAAAAGTAACATTGAAAGAATTATTTTTCTGATGTTCTAGTTAAATGTATACTGACAAAAAATTATTTTCATAAGGTTTAACCATATTCAATTACTTTAATAATTGGTTAAACCTGCCAAAAAAGCTCAAAAAAACAGGAGACCATTTTAAGACATGAAAATAAAGACAACTTTGAAATACCTGCTTACAGATAATATTTGATTAACAAATAAGAAATATTATCTGAAATTCTGAGATGTCATTATTCCAGAAGTTAGGTAGACTAATATTCTCATCTTAAATACTGAAAACACAATTAACTTGCGAGATAACAAGCAAGAGTTGTGAGTGATAATGTTCTTAAAATGATATGAATAACAATAAAAATATTAACAAAATCACTCCTGATTATTTTAAATTAAATATTGATAATCTATAAGCAGATTTTGGGAGTTATTGCTATTCTTTATTATATTGCATTTCACTAAAATCTTTCAAAGATTTTGCAATCTAGTAATGCAGTTTTTTCAATATTATGTAGGACAATGCAGGATTTGGGTAAGTTTTCATAAGTTACCAAAAGTGAAAAATATTATTAACAATGACATATTTATATTGAAAATATAATATGTGATTCAACCTTTATTGCAAATTCCTTTTTACTGACTGCTATTATCACTAATTTATACAAATTAGTAATTTTAAATGTAGCAAACTGGGTTGTAAATATAGGCCTTCAAATGTGATTGATACATTTTGATGATGATGATGTTTCTTTTTTTTTTTTTTTCCAGAAACTTATTGCATTTATGTGTGGAAATATTTATATTTTCTGAAGATAAGAAATTGTTTAGATGTGCTATGAGAAAGCTTTTACTACCATTTTCTATTATGTATAATGTACCTAAATTAGGGTTATCATAATATTAAGTATGTAAACTTATATACTGATTTATTAAAACAGATATCTTCATTTTAGTTGTTACAGTCAACCTAACTAAACACCATTTCTTCCTATGTGCCATATCCCTTCAGGACATAGACAATCATGTCTCTCCACAACTCTTTTTGTCTCTTTTTGCTCTAGTCAACATTTGACTTATTATCATTCCTTTTTGTCCATGCTCTACCATCAATTTTTCCAAAATTATGACATAAATTATTCACTACCCCTCCTTTTTTCAATATGTCCTGTGAGTATTAATTTTTCCAAGCCCTCTTTCCTCATTATGTCCCAGAAATTTCAACCGTTTTTTTCTGATTTTAAGTATAAATTATTTTATATGTAGGTATTTTCTTTAGAATTTCCTTGTTGCTCACATGTTCTATCCATGGTGTTCTCTGCATTTGTCTGTAGACAAAAAAACAGATTAGATTTAAAGCTGCAAAAATTGAATAAAAGTTCAAGTTAAGAATTCCCAGGAAATTACCAAATACAACAGACACCTAAAGGTGTTAAGCTAAAGTTCCAAAAAGAAATACATCATAATATATAATTCCTACCTTTTCCTGAATAATAACACCTATGTGACGTGACCTGGAGTTTATAAGGTGCTGGAATTGTTGCATAGGTTTATCTATCCCGGTACGTACTAGGGATGCCTATAATTAAGTCATATTTATTGGGTCAGGCTGCAGGGAATTTAATGAGATTTGCAACATGTCCTATATATCCTCAATGAGGTTTATCTAAGGAGTCAGTGAAGTACCAAAAATTACTTGAGTGTTTCTGGAACCAGTTTCATGTCACCTGTATATGATGAAGAGTTGTGTTATATTTCTGGATCAGTCTATTGTCCCAAGAAATCATGATAAGCATAAAGAGGTGCAAATTGTTTACAAGAAGATCTGTGTACATCACACTTACCAAGATAGATTCTAGTCTCACTAGTGGTCTTTACAAACTCCAATAGAACACATAACATTAGAGCTACTACTAGCACCAATCTCCCACGACCTAATGATTATGTTCCCTGGCCCAGATTAGGTATATTAACATGATGCCAGTAATGGTACTCTTGTTGAGGAATGACTATAAAATCACATTGAATGTTATGTATGAAGCACAGTACATTGACTGATGGGTTGAGTGGCACTAGTTTTAAATTGGGATGTGATTTGATGCAATGTTTCTCTTTGTCTGGTAGTTACCATCCTTATCAGTCACCAGTGATCCTGTTCTTGCCATATCTGTGAGCATCTGCAGTTTTCATATAGAGCTGATATCTGTCCAGAATCCACAGATTTCTAGTATACTGTTTTCTCTTCGGGATAGTGCCCCATCCTTCTAATCCTAACAATAATTTTGTGATCAGTGTCAAATTTTGTGTCCAAATGGCTGCTACAGCTACACTACTTCTTTACCTATTCCCCCTACACGTACATCATCCGGCCAAATTCATTTCTACAAGTGGGGAAGGGCTAAACCAGTCAGTGCACTGTTATCTCTAACTTTTTGGCACTTCAATTTATATAATATTTATTATAACAAATCCGATGAGAAAACCAGTTTAAATAAATCAGTGTATAATAATATTTACTATGTATCATAATAAAATGAAATAAATCAAGGTATCAACACATCATACTTATTATAAAACTCAGGTTGTGTGTGTGTCTGTTCGTTTATATATTGGATTGGATTTCCTACATTTTTCAACCGATTTCAACAAAACTTCACAGGACTACATAAAATTACCTTGCAGTGGTTCTGACAGTGCCAAAATTGAAAAAAACACAATTGTTTTTGCACGAAATCAATTTGAAAACACGATTAAGAGGCATTAATGAAAGGGGGAAAACTGATATCGAGTTATACTTATTATAAAACCCAGGTTGGTTGTCTGTGTGTGTTCGTTTATATATGGGATCAGATTTCCTACATTTTTCAACCAATTTCAACAAAACTTCACTTTTTTTTGGCAGGTAGTACATATTCATAATAAGTTAGAAAAAAATAATGAATATTTCAAGTGAAAGATCAAAATGATGTCTTTGTCCACAGCTTCTTAAGCTATAAAATCATTACACTTCAGATTTAATTTGCACCAATGAAAACTTTGGAATTTAAAAATTTCCTCACCAGTTTCTTTGTTTGGAAAAGAAAAAAAAAGGAATATTATTATTATTAATTTTTCTTATGAATGAAAAAAATCATTTTGTTGTGAAGCTTAATATATATAAATAGAATATATAGAACTTGGGAATATTTACATGAAAAATCAATAATACTAAACATAAAAATTTTACTCATTTCTTGTTAATGGATTTTTGTTCAAAACTAATGATTATCTCACATAATATATGAATGAAATTGAGCAACACTTGAACTTTAATAAAATTTATAAAACTAAACAATTCAAAATAGCAGACAGAATTGGCAAAACTATTTTTTTTAGATTAGCTAAATACATGAACAGAAGAAAATAGATGTCAACTCTAGAAGAATTAACATACCCAACATTATTTGGATGTTTGAATCTCTTTGTTTTGTTGCTGCTGTTAAATTATACGCCAATCTATTCTTCAGCCCTCATTAGGTGTAATCCATGAGAGTAAAAAAAAACTCTCAATCAAACAGGTAACAAAAACTGTTCATTAATGTGCCCACTGGATAAGTCTATTTCCACAATCTCAAGTACACCAAGTGATTCAAAGTGAGGGAGCTTCCCCTGCCCAACACCAACTTTGCTCAGCAAAGAAAACCATGATTTCTGTCTGAATTTCTGGGATGAAGATGTCATTATTTACATGCAAACTACTGTCCTCATCTTATCACATTTCGGCTGTTGTACACCCTGTCCTTCATCAGGTGTATATCAATCCAGGTAACCTACAGGGAATTCAAAACTGAACCATTTATTTAATCTGCAGGGGTAGACTGTTCTAGTTCCATGTCTAGAGATAGCTTATCTAGTTCTTATTTTTAGTACTGCTCAGTTATTGCTTGCCCTGTAGATTACCTGGATTGATATATACCTGATGAAGGCCAGAGGACACGACGGCTGAAACACTATCATAACAACAAAGATGAGGACAATAGCCTGCGTGTAAATGAAGAAAACTATATTATGCTGAAATTGGTGCTAGCTCAATTTACACCTCCAGTCAACAGGCCGATACATTCTCCCTCCTTCTGCTTCCTCTCTCTCTCTCCAACAATGTTTTCTATAAGATATCTTAAGAGTAATGTGTATTCATATTCCCGCAAATATAATACTAGATTTCTCCACCTTAACTTTCTTGTGTTCCTTAAATTTGACTTTAAGAGGACTGATGATTCTATTTTACTTTGCCATATATTCAGGGTATGTTCTAAATACAGTTTTTAGTCAGACTTAAAAGAGATTTAATCACCCAAGCAATGTTGGATAAGAGATTTTAATATTCGCTTTTGATAAAAACAAACTAATTATGGAATTAGAAGTCAGCATAAGAAAAAAAAAAAAAAAATTCAGTCCAGTTTTCAAAATAGAAAAAATTAAGTAAGGATTTTATGATAAAAAATTGAGGCTTTAGGTTGGTATTATAATTGATTTTGGTTCCTACCTAAGAATCCAAGTAGAGTTTTTTAGAGCAAATTTATTTCATATACCAAAGGTCTAAGTATCTAATAAAAACAAGTACTTAACATATTTCAATAAATGCTAGGTTACTTAAATGTTTTTTTTTTTCATTTCAAGTATCTTCCTCTGCAGATTTGCAGTTCATAAATATAAGAAATAAAATTTTTTTTGTTTTTTTTCTTACAATTGCTGTACAAAAATCTGCTGAGAAAATAAACAATTCAAACTGACTTTGCTGTCAGTTACAAATTATAAAGTTGTCATGTTTATATTTGCTTGTTTTTTGTACATAAACCAAAAAAAAAATAAACATATTTTTTCAGTCATTTACAGGTCTTCCAGATTAATTAATCATTTATTTTTGTTATCCTTGTGAATATTTAGTCATTAATTTTTAGCAAATGGAATATGTACAAGAGTGGATCAATAAGTCCATAGCCTGATACATAGATTTGTGGGGATAGCAAAATAAATAACATGACCAAAATTTTACCATATCAAAAAATAGACGAATAATAAAAATTGCCAACCAAACAAAGCCATAGTTCAACCAAGCAATCAGAAAGTTTTCACACCCTGGATATAAGGCCACAAGCCAATGAGAAGCACAGCAGCTTTTCAAAGCAGATGTGTATATAAACAGAAAGAAAATCAACTAAAATCAGTCAATAAATTTTGTCCATTCTCCGATGCTGGGACACACCTAAAGACAGCATATGACTAGTTGGTAACCTAACACAGCAAACATACCGTTGTTACATTTGAAAATAACATACCTTCCTTCACCACATGGCTAAATGGCAGCTACTACATTTGGATAAAAACATACATATAATTACATATATTTGCTTCCTCCCAAACTCTTTCCCTCTCTATCTCCCATATATGTCAGGACTTTTACACTTGAACTCTTGAAACTTCAACTTTCACCTTATCCTTCTGTATTATTATATATAAAGTTTTCTTTAGTATTTTTCAACACTTCACGAATTATCTTTTAA
>CAHIKZ030005439.1:2230000-2339283 GCA_903632075.3 Acanthosepion pharaonis
TGAATCTATCTCTTCTCCCCCCCCCCAGTTATAGGTTAAATAGCAGGGTGGCAGCCAGTCTAAGAAAAGCAAATTTTTGAATTTCAAGCCGTGTTGAAGGCATTGGGAAACCACTCCACTATCTTTGCCAAGATCTTAATTCAAAAATAATAAAGAAAAAGAATCTGTGGAGAATCATGAGTGTATATATCCAGAAGGGACATAGCATTTTAAAAAAAAAAAGTTAAGACAATGATCAAATATTTGGTGAACTATAAATATGTTGCAATCTCTCAAATAGGATAAATTAAAACTCAAGTAAACCTCCAATTAATACAATTAAATTAGCTTTTAAAAAATGTCATTCTATGAGAGGGCACTGAAAAGCTCTCTGCCTGACCAAAATGTTAGGTTAAATTTTGAGGAGTATGTCAGACTGAAAATATTTCAACACCCTCTCATAACATTTGCAGTAATTATATATCCACTGTAAATTCATTATTTGTAGGCCTTCCTTATTTCTAGTAAGAAAAGTATTACTGTTTGTTCATAATTCAAATATAAAATGCAACTTATTCTGAATTAAAAACTGGTTTGAGTAAAAGCATAAATGTTCATTTATCAAAACAAAATGGAAACTTTCTAATGAAAACTAAATACTCAATATTTGAATATATCAGTGGAATTTTGGATAAATATTTAATAACCTTTAGCACTCTGCATTGTTATTACTTTCCACGACATTCTTTTTCAAAGTCTCTCAATTGCAATATCTTTAGCGTTAATTTCACTCAAAATTGTTTTCTATTGCCATAGCAAACTATGACAACATGACTATGAAATTCAAACACTATTGTTGAGGGATCAGTCACCTTCAGTGGCAGGATAAAGGTTTTGTACAACAAATGAAGTCACATATAGAGTGACAAAGATTAAGCGGAAAAGCATCTCTCTTAATCATGAGCTTGGCTTACAACCAATTCACGTTGAAGCATCAGTTCTCATACAATCACCTAAGTTAAGCAACATCAAGCTTGGTCAGTACATAGATGGGTGACCACTTGGGAATTCCAGGTGCTGTAAGCTTTGATGTCCAGATAGTGTAATGGATAATGGCTCAGAATTGAAAATCAGAGCAGAGTTCCAATTCCAGTCGTGTTCATTATATTCGCTTACATGCAAACACCGTTGGCAAAGGTATGAATCAACCTCTTCTCCATCTATGGATTAATTAGTAGGACTTGTATCAGTATAAGCTAAAAATATTTTCTGGCTTTAAATAATCTTCAAAAGGTTGATAAGCCATAAAAAACAAATCAATCAATCAAATTTAGCTTGGAGTTTGCATTGGAACCAACAATCAGAATCTAAGTGAAATATATACAATAATTTAAGTGAAATATATACAACTATATGATCAAATTTTGGGGAAATATGCAACTATCTCAGACACAAGGTAGCCCTAAGTGCAATTATCAGTAATGGTGGAATACTGGATAGTTGCCAAAATCTGACCAAACATCAGGTTTCTTTTAGAAGGGTTTCTTGCTTTGGCAAGAAACATTTTAGCACCACCTTTTATAATATAATTTCTGTCTGTGGGTAAGTTTATTGCTGTAATACAACAGAAATGCCACATCATGAGATTTTTGTTGGGACAATCCAGTCAAATCTTTAACTTAATTAGAATGATGCAGGATTTAAATTTACATTCACACTGGTAATAATGGCCAAAATTTTGTATGTTTGTTAGGAAAGCTGAAAAGAAAATCATATCAATATTGAAAGACAAAACAAAATGAAATAATTACTAACTGCTGTGTGAAATAAGGCTACCAATATATCAAAAACAAAAAAAAATTTCAATTCTAAATGTAGTTGGAGTTTGGCTAGTAGTCTCCATATTTGTAAGTAATTATGATATAAATTCTATAAATAGAAAGCAACTTGAAATCTAACTTAATAGCCATCGTTGTCAGCCTTTAAGCAACTATTAACAAGGATAATTATGAAAATTACAACACATAAGATGCAACCTAATGATTGAATTCTATTTTAATCTCACATTCAAGGCACTTATTCTTAGGTGTATTGCTTATGAAAACCTCACAGAATTATAATCATGTTTTAAGAAGTAATGGGGATAATGTGTTCTTGATATTCAAATTGATCCCATAACAAGGTGTGTAGGCTAAAAATAGAACAATGAGGATTCTCCAGAGACTAAATGGCATCAATGGAAAGCAGGTTTTAGTCACAGCAGAGCACAGAGGATAAAATGAAGACAAAGTGAATTTCAAAGAAAGACATAATGTAATAAACATCATTTGGTGCTGAACAGATCAGCTAGCAAAAACATTAACTTTCTTTTGTAGTAAACGTAGTGTGTATGGCACAAATCCAAATAGGAAGATTGTATAGTACCAATTTTCCAAATGGTAAGGGCCTTTGAAAATCAGCATTCAAAATTCTGAATGATTAAATTTTAATAGCTTTTAAAAACATTTCACTAAAAACACTTAAATCTTAACCAATTGTTTGTCTTAAAGCACTTTTCTAGTGTTATTCTTTTGTACAAATATGCATTATCTGGAATAGTCATATTTGTGGGAATTTTTTTGACTTATCAAAGAATGCCAGTTTAAATAAATATTTTGCTAAGAATTTTTTATAGAAGTTTAATAAACATAGAACAAAATAATTGTGCTGCAGAGAAAATTATTTAAAAACTAATAATTATTCTATATTGAATAAGCAGTGCTGGTAGGGGGGAGATTGAAGGAAATAAATTAATCAAGTGGGCACTTGTATCTTGGACACAAGAGGATATTGCTTATAAAATATAATCACTTTTTTTTTTAAGAATTAATAGTATATGTTTTTCATATTTATCAAGGTTAGTCAAGTAGATATTTATCTGCACACACATGTTGCAGCAGAAAGTGACACAAGGTCAGAGTTTAATGTGGGATTTCTGGAAAGCCATACAAAAATTGTTCAAGCCCCTTTGGTACTTCCCTTTTTGGGGGGTGCCTCAGGTGGCAGGTAATGACCACAGCCCCCTCTCAAAAGATGGATGGCCCCCTAGGGCTTGAGCTGATATCATTTTCAACATGTATAGAAACCAGGTAAGATTAGTTAAGTATAGCACAAGGTCAATTGGAGTAGGAATATTATATGATGCTAATCTATTAAATGGAGAGGACCTTACTTGAAAATTAGCACCAGTCTCAACCACAAAGCAGGCCACTAAATATGTTCTTATAAGTCATAAGCATCAAATTTAAAATTAAACTGGAAATACAGAAAAAAATCTCTGAAATGGAAATTAATATGAAAGCTAATATATTTCAAGTTTTTTTAAATGTTTTTATAACCCAATGAAAAATTCTTAGATCTACAAAAGCTCAAAATATTAATTACTATTAATCTGACTTAATCATTGTTGAAACAAAGGTCTTAGATTAGACAGAAAATCATTTTAACAATAAGTTCAAAACATGTCTGGTCACTGAAGTTAAGCAGTGTTGAACTTGATCAGGACTTAGATAAGCGACCATTTAAGATCATCAGCTACTGTAAACAACTTATGGTCTTATAATGAATGCTTAATAAACAAGACAAATTGACTAAAAAGGATAAGTTTTTTTCTTTCACTGTATTAACAGATATTATCTTGGACAAGATTTGAAACACATCAAGATAGATGTTCAGATTGAGAATCAATTTAGAATTAGTGATCAATCAATGGTCAGTGATAGTTAGCATGCTAATCTCACAAGTCATTGCTAGTAAGTTTAATCCTTACTGGCTGTTCTTTGAATGCAGCCTTGTACCAAGGTTTGTCTAATCCAACAAGTATTAAATGTACAAGCCAAGCAGTCAATTCAATACCCATCCATAATTTATTCAGATACTCATTATATTAATTGTAAATCTGATGTCATTTTGCTGCAATTAAATAATTCTTTCCAAATCAGAACATCTAAATGAATGTTTACATTTAGAGATCTACAAGTTATTTCTCCTATTTTTTTGAGAATGTGTGTTGATTTTGTTTAGCAGCACAGTAACCTCTATGAGTTATTTAATGCTGAAATCTAAATATTTTGAAGTTTATGGCTTCAACTACAGATTAAATGTATTGTTGGTAATTTTTTTATACATAAAAATGAATTGCTGGTATTTTTACACTTTCAGAAAATATACTGTTGGTAATTTTATTATAAATATGTATTTTTATACTTTCAAACATTTTCATTTTTGTTTGGGAGAGGGTAGGTGACTATTTGCCCATATCTGGGACCCTAACAGGTGCTACCACCCCTATTTTTTTTAAAAAGATTTTGTTTCAATGAAGGGGGTAAAATGTCTATGTTGTGTTGGAGTTGAACTGAGTCTACATCTTTTTATATTATTTAAAACTGGATTAATGTCCTCATCTTTATTGATGTCATCACCATGTTTCAACCATTATGCTCTTGTCAATCCTAGTAACTTTCAGGGAATTTTGAACTGAACCTACAGGGGTAGACTTGTTCTCATGATCCTAACCATGTCTAGAGATATCTCATCTTGTTCTTATTTAGTACTGCTCAAATGTTGCTCACCCTGTTTTCCAAGCAGTAATTAAAGTGTGGAATTTGAATTTGGTTTGGTGACATAGTAATCGCAAGTTCAATCCTTGAGTCAAGTAATGCAGACTTAGTAAAAACAGAGGGAGCAATAACTGAGCAATGCTAAATGAGATATTCCTAGACATGGACAGAGGAACAATTTACCCCTATAGTTTAAATAAAGGGTTCAGTTAGAAATTCTTTAAAGGTTACCTGGATCTACAAGCACCTGATGAAGGCCAAAGGGCACAATGGCTGAAATGTTGTCATAATAACAAAGGTGAGAACAATAGTCTGAATGCAAATAACAACACCCAGAAATTGAAGCTACATCTGTTTCCCATAGAATTAAAATTGAATGCT
Organism: Acanthosepion pharaonis; assembly: GCA_903632075.3. Lineage (NCBI taxonomy): Eukaryota > Metazoa > Mollusca > Cephalopoda > Sepiida > Sepiidae > Acanthosepion > Acanthosepion pharaonis. The sequence continues at coordinate 2,234,959 of CAHIKZ030005439.1, forward strand.
TATAGAAATTGCTGATACAGTAATATAGCCTTCACGGTGCTATATAGGAAGGTCCAGTATTCGGCCACCTTACTGTTTGTTGGATCTGAAAACTAAACAAAAGACTAAATTTGTCTTCTTGGCAAATCTATGACAATTACATTAAGTTGAGCTGTATCATTTGTCTAAAATCATTACTGCCATTAATTTTCGAAGTAAATCAGAAAACTTAATTTTCCGTTTCCCAACCACCAAAACATTCATTAGAGCTTCTAAAATTTCTATAAATCTATATATGCAGAAAATATCTGGAGGTTTCATTTAAAAAAAAAAAAAAAAAAAAGTAAAAACAGCAAAAAAATGTGTATTTAAGAACAAAACCAAAATAATACAGAATGATACTAGAGAGAGGACCAAATAAAAACTATTGAATCAAGAATCTTTAAAACTTAACATCTGACTTAGCCTCTTCTTCACTTATTTGACATCTGATTTAGCAACCGGGCTTTTTGTTGCATCTGTGAACTGTGAAACAGTAGGAATGATAGCATGTAAGACCACCATCCCCTATTTACATTTAATAATGCTTTAATTAAAGAATTTATGACGTTAAAAGTCCTGGTAGCGTGTGGTGTCTGAACAAATAGTTTACCAGACTTCACATAAGAAGACCCTCCACGAGATGTTTTTTGAATTGTGCTTTTGGTTATAAAAAATAAAATAGCTATGGCTCTCTTAGTGTTAGTTAGTTATTTAAATGTCTATTAATGTTCATATCATTGACCCCGAAAATGTCCATGGGAGGAGTTTTTAATCACTCATTCAAACAAAACTAAAGTAAAAAAAAAACATGACGTTATCGTTTCATCGCGAAACATTGTTGCCAATTTGTAAACATGTCTTCCGGAAGAATAGAACTCTGGTTATATTTTTACTAATTCTGTAAGAAAACTATTACATTCTGTGTAAATTCTTTTTTTTTTTTTTTTAAATACTTAAATAAACGTGTCCTTGTCCGCTTCTTATAATTGTCATATTTTAAATTTTACAAATTTGTCGCCAAGCTTATCACCATTTTTACGATAATCACGTTGATTACGGGTTCATTCTTTCTTTTGTTATTGCAAAGTTACAGGAATTATGTCTGACAAGATGGATTACAAATAAATAATAGCAAAGACAATTGCAAATAGAGAAGGAAGACATGACTTGTGGACTGTATATTAATCAGTTCATAAACAATCTGGAAAACTTAAATTTAGAAATGTTAGTTTTGAATTTTGATTGATTCAGATATTTTTTTTTTTAGTAATGTTCATGACCTAAAAATTCATTCTAGTAGAGGGGGAATCCCAATACAAATGATATTTTCTTATTCTTTTTGTTGCTACAGCTACACAGTTTCAGTTCATCCATTTTTCGGCCATACTCAGGTCTACAAATAATCCACCTAGCCCCAAGAAAGTGCCACAGTTACTTTGGGGGGGGGTATGGAAATGATAAAATAAAGTAGCCGGACAAAATAATTAATGTATCATTTTGTTAGTAATAAAATAAAAATTAAGATCTATACTTGACATTTATTAGAAAATCAAATTAAGAGTTAATATACCAGAATTAAAAGAAAATACTAAACTCATACTTATTTCCATGTTTTATTTTGATTTTGGTAAATTTCAGATAAAAAAAATACAAATCCAGACATCTGTTGTAATTGCAATAATGAAGTTGTAAAACCTAATGTTGAAGAATATATAAAAATAAAAAATACACCATCAATATTGTATCGAACTTGATGGTGATGACAATTAATCGTAGTAAGTGTTGTCATGGAAACAAAAGTTTTTAGCAAAAATTGTTCAATTGCTGAAAACATTTTAATACTCAAGGCTTTTGGAATTTCATACTGAAGTTCTAAAACTACTTACTATAATTTGTTTTTTGTATGCGTAAAAACAGAATTAATTTAAAAATATTCTATGACAGCAAAAAAAAAAAAAAAAATTTTCTGGATATAATTTAAAAAAAAAAAAAAACTTTCAAATTCTTCATTTAAATAATCATTTACAATGAGTTTAGAAAGTTTTTTTTCTATTTCAATCTTCAAACAAAAAATTTAACTGGGTTAACTTTTTTATTAGCTTTTTCTTCAAAAACTGACTTTTAGTTAGAGAAATCTTTGATTTTTAAAGTTCAAACTACATCAAGTTTAATCATCATTTTGAAGTCAACAAGGGTTAAATGAAATAATGTGTTTGACTAGTATTATATGTAGTAAAATAACAGGTATGTCAAAGTTGATAATGTTAATGGTGAAGTGGTCTATTCCATAATTTTGTCATTTCTTAGGAAAGTTATTTAGCATTGCATACGCTATGACCCAATTCCGTGGATTGTTAAATTGAACAGTTTTAATAGGAGAATAATTATATTCTCTATTATCCAGAATAGCTTCTAATTTGCAATTCATTAAATCTTTCTTCTTTTTTCAAAACCATTTAAACTTTCATTAATCTCAATCATTACAGAGTTATCAGATCGGTGTTAAGGCAGTAATGGTTGCTATGATTACTGAGTAAGAGAGCAAGATGCCAATAAAGTGAGACTGGGGTACAAAATATACAAAACAAATTATATACATCATGATACACTACCTGATAAGTGTATACCAGACACATGCATCATAGCAAAAATGTGTGCAATATGTTGACAAATTGCAGGTGTGGCCCAGTTAGGTCTTCAGGTCAGGTAATGCAGTTCGCTCAGATGGTCTCTGATTGACAGGGTTCCCAAATATGTAGATATGATTCCCTGGTTGCCTTGGCCCTCTCAGTCTTCAAACCAAAAATCAAAACAAAAAGCAAACTCTCATAAAAACCTAACACGATTTTATCTCTACTCCTGTTCATGAAAAGAAATTCACAGCGTGTCAGCCACTAAATATCTAAGGTGAAGTAACTGTGGATAGCAGCTCGGATTGAGCAATCAGAGAGCCGAGTTCGAATTCCAGTCAAATCCATTACATTCACTTGCGTGCTAATAATCTTATTCTCTCCCCGCCCCATCTATGGGCAAATAGCAGAACAGACTGAATTCTATAGCCTTGGATGGTATTTGGTCTACCGCAGAAAGAAATGGCAACCTACTGTTGGAAAAAAATCTGCCTCGTCAGTCATGTATCGTCTAAGCGAGTATCATGCATGGCACATAAATGACTGAACTAACATTTATGGTAGTAAATGGAATATTTCATGTAGCCCAGCCTAATTCCACAAGACAAAACATGTATATGTTAACACTTCCAGCAATTAAGATCAAAACGCCTGCCTAATGTATTATTATTATTTTATTTTATTTCCTTTGATTTCTGAGGTTTACTGATTTCTTTTCTGATCCCGACCAGAGACCTAAAGTCAGAAATGGAATTATGGCATTTTCCACTGAGTAAATAAAAAAAAAACACTTATTTTACATAGATAAAGCCCTTCGTAAGGTGTGGCTGTACTCGCTGTACTTTTTGTATTCCTTTAAGGCATGGGCACAGGAATGCCTTCAATGAGTCTATTGGAAACTTTTTTCCAATCAATTCAAGGGCTCTAACTACAATTGGAAATGTTGGTGTTCCCATGTGTCACATTTTTGGTATTTCAATTTCAAGGTTCTTGTATTTTGATAGTTTTTGAATATCTTCAAAAATACATTGCAGTCTGTAAGGACTGCCATATCAATAAGACGGCACTTTTTGTCTTTGCAGTCTCTAATCACGGTGTCTGGGTGATTAGCCTTGATTGTTCTACCTGGGTGTATTGTGTAGTCCCATAAAATTGTTACAGGTCCTGCCTCCATAACCAATTTCCTGCAGTTTTTCCAGTGCAGATATTGGCCCACTCTGTTATCTCGGGTTTTATATTCATTGGCTGCCAATACCGGGTAACCTGATACAAGATGGTCAATTGTTTCTGGATATTAAGAATAAAACCTTTGGTTTCAGCTTTTAACCCCGCATTATGTAACCAACTTTTCTGATACGAGCAGAGTATTGACCATGAAGAGGCTTTTCTTACCATTGTTTCCGCATTTGGTACATTGCTTTTGCTTTCTTTTTAGGTTCTTTGCTGCTGCAGTAGGTGTATTATGGTTTATTTGCATTTTTTCATCCATTTAAAATTCACTTGTAGTAGGGTTTTTATCAAAGTATTTTTCCAAACAAATCAGCTAATTCAAATCTCATAGATTTGTTTACGAAATTTAATGAAACGTAGAGTTCGTAAATCTTGACAAAAAATGTTAATGATATCTTCAACAATACTGAGAGGCTTTCAGCATCAGAGAGTTGAAAAAAAAATTAGTAAATGAAACTTTGGTGTTTTAACCAATCTCTTTCAACTGGTCATGTTCTATTTCACTATAATCATTCCATAATTTGTATAAACTCAAATTATTCATAGCCACAGAGTGATGGATTTGTATTTACGCATTTCAGTTAAGATTAACCTCCATGCTTCTTTTAAGATATTGGTATATATTTCTCACATGCGTGCACTATATGTTTTATTCAACATGGTACTCTACAAATTTGGTCTTTAACAATAAAAAAATTATCCACAATTTCTAAATGCCATTCTGAAATGCAAGTTTTAGATACACAAAATCTGAACAAGACACCTAATAGCATTTATTTACATAGAGACGATACTGTACAAGGTCCAGTAAATTTAAATTTACATTTAAAAATCCATCAAGTAATTTGCCAGTATTTAAAAAAAAAATTTTAACTAGCCTCCCACTACTCTATCACTATAGCTATAGCATATGTTCAAACAATCTACATTCCTTAGTTCATAACTTCAGAGCTAGAACCTGCCATTCCATGTACATGATGTCGAAAAATCTCCATTCTCTTCACATTCCTTTGCACTCAGATAGCTTCTTCCTCAGTACCATTACTTTATAAGAAAGACTCCCAAGAGGAAGCTTCCTTAAGTACTACAATCTTAATGTCATCAAGTCTAGTGTCAACTGATATTTACTTTACATATGCTCATAATATGCACCCACTTACCCCTTCCTTACAATCTCACTCAGTAACCATCTACTTTGAGTGGCTCTTGTATTGGGTGAGCTTAAAAAATTTCTGATTAAAAAAAAAAAGAAAAAAGACTCACTTGATAGTAAAATTCCATAATGTACAATCTGATACAAGATGATCAATTGTTTCTGGATATTTATCACAGAATCTACATTTTGGGCAAACACAATTTTTCAGTTAGAAGCATTGTTCTTGTGCAGAAAGAAGCATTGATCTGTGCAAAAAAAGAATAAAACCTTTGGTTTCAGTTTTTAACCCTGCGAAAGCCGAGGAAAATCACTCCAATAGCTGCGAAACTCTTCGTCATAGAATCTCAAAATGTTAGATTTAAAATTAAAATATTTTCTTCATGGAATAAGATTTTAATAGCCTAGACTAGGTTAGGCTTTGTACTTTATAATTTACACTTTCAGCTCCAGAGGAAGTGAAAAAGAGTTTCAAAAGAAGAAGAAAAGAATTTGAAAAAAGAAGAAAATGAAGTGTTCGAAAGAAGATGAAAGAACATAATAGATTTTGAAGAGATTGAATTGATTGTTAAAAGATATTGTAACAAGATTTGTTTATTGTAAAGAAAAGGTTCAAATGAAAGAAAAGATGTTATTTAAGTTGTCTGCTTGTAGAATGATACATTCTATAGACAGACATTATTCATGTAAGTTGTAGGAGCGCAGAACATATTTGGTTAATTTCTCTCTCTGAGATAAAGCTGGCACAAGGCCACCCCAGATGTACTTTCCAAATAAGACCTTTTTCCTATTATTTATTTTATGAAGATCAAAAACTCTTGACGTTAGACAAGAAAGGAGAAATAATGATTCACAAACATTGTCTCAAACGTAAATAACTGAATTTATTAGTGTTAGTTTGGTATACATGCATGAATACTGAGTGAAAAGGCTAGACAGAGTTGTGTCTCTTTGATTAGGTAAATAGTTGTACCTGAGTTCATATTATGAGGAAGTAATAAACTGTAATAGAAGATTGAGTGTTTGGAATTCTGTAAACAAGTTAGGTAGAGTTCAAAGATAATACATGCATGAATTAAGTATTGTTCATTTAACGTCTGACTGAATCTGTCGAGACGAGTTCCTTAGGGTCACATTTTGGCGACGTGTTGAGGTGTACGAGTGACGTAGATAAATTAGGCTCGAGTCAGGAAGAGCAGGAACAAAAGGTTATTTATTTCTGTGCTATAACAAAAAACGTGGCACAAGGCCGAAGTGGGCAATGAGGAAGAGGTCGGTCTTCTGTCTTAACTTCTAAACTTAGCTAGCCACAAACGCTGACCCAATCATACTAACAATATTTCTTGCACCAAAACAACACATTCTTACTTACCTTTCTCACCACACCCACCAATAATACCTCAATGACTCCATGAAAATACTAACTAGTTCCCCATATGTACAATTTGTGGTCTGTGGGGAGGGAATAAAACAACAATTTAAAAAATTTAAATAAGTAACTCCAATGAGTATTTACAGTATGAAACAAATAACTATTTACAAGAAACTAAACTAATTCGTGTTAGTAATAAAACCCCAACAATCACTAAATATGGCAGAAACATCAGTTAACTAGACGAAATTAATGCGGGACTATAAAAATTAAAAACATTCATTCATCCCAAGCACTCACACAGACATGCACTCATTCAGACACAAAACAGATACGAAAAAATCACACACGAAACGAAAAACGCCCCGCATCCACTAGAGAACTGGCGTCACTGACCACCTAACGTGGGAGGGATGGAGAATTAAACTTAAATAAAAGATAGGGACAGAAATAAAAGGGGCCAATGAGCATACATATACGCTAAACTAAAGAGGAAAAAAAAAAAACCAAACCTAAGCTAACCTAAATTTTGGGATGGGTTGACCGTATTCAACCCAGGTAAAACAAAATGCTGTACCTAACCGGCATCAAAGTGTCACCCAGGTCAGCCCTTCCACACGAACAAACGCGCAAGATTCACCCACCTTTTGCCGAATTCAGATGAAGTGATTCGCCGCTGATGCTTAAAGTACAAGATCAGTTGGGAAGAAGGTAAACTTCTCGCCTCCATAGAATTCCTTCTGACGTGTCGTCCAAATCACGACTCTCATAACACCTAGTAAGCATAAGAACACATAGTGTTCGGCCCTCGTCACAGCGGAGCCACATTGCTACAAACAGAAGCGGCTTCAGGACAAAGAACTTCCCAGACACAGCGAACCATGGCCTTCAACATACTTGCACAGCGGTGCTACCACCGAGCAATGAAAAAGGCGTGACCAATGGTCTCGACTTCCCCACTACAGCGGCGGCAGTTTGGATATTTCTCCAAGCCCGCTGTGCAAAGTCTCTTGGCGACCCAGAGGACCCCACACATCACCAGCCAAGTGAGTGATACCTCATTGTTATTGAGACATTTCAACCTGGGTGCCCAAGCCCATATTGAAAAGCCTCCTGCTTCGTAAGACTGAGCTTGTCAAGCAGTTCGTCACAAACGGCCCCCTGACTAACACCTGATATAATGCCTTATGAGACAATGCCTGGATGTTGGAGAGGCCATCCAATGCCCATAAGAGGCATTTCAGAGCATGACGACATTCACGGTAGAAGGAGCACTCAACTTTGGGTAAACAGTGGGCCTCCTCCTCACACAAGTGCACACTTCTCCGGGATGGGAAGTTTTTATGGGCATCTTCTGGAAGGAAGATGCCCACCTCATCCGGTTCGTGACACATTCAATCCAGGAACCTGATGTGAAGCATATATTGACGAATCTCAATGCTAGGCATACCTAGACCGCCTTCAGATGGATGAAGGCAACAGATCCCCTGAGAGATTCTGGCCACAAGAAGGAGAACAAGAAATTCATTAATGCCAGTAAAGTGTAGATGTGTGAAACGGAAGCCCTCCCCTTGGAAAGATTCCTCTGAGACCACAAAGAGAGCCTTCCTTGCACCTTTGACTAAAGGAGAATCAGGACCGAACCAGACGCCAATAATCTTGACCGACCCATCTGTCCAGAGGAAAGGTCCAGGAAGAGAAACTCCCTTCCATGCACCCAACCGCAAGCCAACAGAATTATCGCGGTTGATCTTGGCCCGTCACCATCTCATAACCACTGATTTCTTTGCTGACGAACCCTGCAGAATACCTGGGCGGGGTGGTAGACACAAGAACTGAGTATCTCTCAGATCATCAATCAGGCATAGGCAGAATACCCAGGGAGGTGATAACCAGGTAGGGAAATTCTGCATAGCTTTATGCAACTGAGAATACAAGGTTTGAGTATAGTGTCCTTTTATAATCCCAGTAAGCATAAGTATCTCTCAGAAAGAGGAGAGTAACCAAACAAGAGGAGACCACCCTTGATTATTCATAACACATTAAGTTGACTTTTTTGTAAGCAGTATTTTTTCTATAAAAATCTATATAAAAAATATAGATTAAATAAATGCTTAATAAAAAGGTGAAGATAAAATAATAAATAAATATTATAATAGACAAGATTTGTTTATTACACTTGCTTTTAAGCAAAGTGAAATAAACATAACAATTAAAGTAATAAACAAAATAATTAAAGAAAGCCAGAGGGTTAATAAAAAAAATTAACTAGTTTGATGTGAAACATTTGTTCTTTAAACTTTCTAATATATAGAATAGCACAAGCCAGAAAAGGATTTCCGAAGGATACAAGAATTTAGCAAGGGCAGAAGAGGTTAGAAGGATTCAAGAACTCAGACAGATACATGAATTTGAGAAGGGCAAAAGTGAAAAGGGGCATCAGCTAGAGAAAGATTTCAGGACAAGGAATTTTGGCTGTCATCAGTGGATGAACCAGACTGTTTCTTACAAAAGAAAAAAGAAGCAGAAGCTAAAAGTAAAAAGTTCCATAAATTAATAATCAAGCAAAAAGAACAAATCTACTATTTAATCTTTAGCTGAAGGGAGAAGAGTGAGATGCATGCCATTATCAAGAGTATTAGTGTAAAAATCAATGCAACTGAATAGCCTGGGGTTTGAACTCATTTCACCAATTTCATTTTTGGTGATGATATCAGTTACACTACCCGCACATTCTTTTATTTTTTTGATGAGGTAATATTTTATTAAACAAATTGATAAGTTAATATTATGAGTTAAGTTAATATTATAAGTTGTTGTTATTATTATTATAAATAATAAATTAATATTATTATAAGCTATTGCTATTATAATTTAATACTATGTTACTCTTAAGATAAGTAAATATTATTATTATAGACCAATAGAAACATACCATTATAAAAATACATGCTTTCATTATCACCCTTGATGAATAAATTTCAGGAATAAAAGTAATTTATTTTATTAAGTAAACATAATAAAAATAAACAAGTAAACATTTTGTTTGCGTGGATGCAGTAATAACAATAAAAGATGAGAACATTAGTTCAACTGTAAATGTAAATAAAACATTTTTTAAAACTGATTATTGTACATACTGGCATTCTGTTCTTAAAACCAATCTTAGCTTAGTAAATAATCAGCATACACTCAAGAAGTGAAAATGGGGCCAATGTGGGACATGGAGGTATACAAGAACACTGACATTTATATACAACAAGAGCAGACCCACTACACACACACACACACACACACAAACACAAAACCTTCTTATATACATATGTGGTTGACAGAAAGAGGCAGTCAGTGAGTAATTTTCTGTAAGTGGGAGAGGACAGAGGAAGATATGTATAGACAGGTTTTAATTTATTTTTTATTTTTACCAATGTCATTCTACTATATTTTTACTAATAAAAATGTTTTTTAATCAATAATTTTAAATAAATACCAAATAGGGATTATCAAACAAAAGTGGGGAAAAAGCAGTTTTAATAAGGGTAAACTTTACTTTGAGATGAATAATATGACCCAGAAAAAAATGCTAACCCTAATAATGAAAAGATCATATTTATTTTAGTTGATTGATGTCCAGCTCTGCATCATATCATAAGAAATTGAAATGTTGATTTTTCTATCAATACTGTCAGTAATTGGCATTTACTAAGCTTAAATTTGTCTGGTATAGAACATTAAGTGTAGAACATCTAGATAGATAGAATATACTTCTTTATTTTTTAAATGCTGTATCCCTTTTAAGATGTAAGTGATCATGATTCTCCACAGTTTCCTTTTATTTATTATCTGTGAATTGCCATAATTTTTTGAGAAAGATAGTGGAGTGGTTTTCCATTGCCTTTTCCACACTTTGGAAATCAGAGTTTTCCTTCTCTTAGACTGGTTGTCACTTAAGGCTAGAAAGTCTACCCTGCTATTTAATTCTTAGCTGGAGGCAGAAAGAAGAGACAGATTCATACTTTTTCCCAAAAGCATTAGTTTAAAAATGAACATAATATACTGGGATTTGAACTCAGCTTGCCAATTCCATTTCCATACTGATCACTATTACATTACCCACACATTCAACAATTTTGGCCCCTGTTGACTCGGCCAGTGAATGGAGCAAAGTTAGTGAGCTAATCTACTTGAGCTTGTAGCAGATGTTAAAACTTTTCACTAGGCATGCATGCATCAATAACCGTATCAGCAGCAGTAGAAAACACTTTTGGGCATGTATAAGAAGAAAAACTGGGAACATGCATGCTGTAAATTTCAAGAGATTAGCTCTCTTTCACTTCAGGTTGAGATCAGGATAGGAGGATAAAATTAATTCTCTGTGTAGTAGCTGCACATGGCTTACACTATACACACCAATCTCTAACTTATGAACATAGTAAGTTCAAATTTTTCTTCAGAGACACTCTTAAGAACATTCATGGAATTTGTACTTTCTTTCAGAAACATTGCTTGAAATTTTCTCTACATGAAAATGTTCTAGATATTTCTATTTAATTTTGTTTCACTCTTTTGTTTGTCTATTCATTCCACCAATTCAACACTTTTAGTTTTTGTTCAACACACAACATCTTTAAACAATGAACACTAACCTAATAGCAACGATCTCTAGGGTACTGTTCCTCAGTCGATATCTCTAGTCGAGAGGGGGCTAGGGTAAATCACTGGTGCTTGGGGCATTCCAAAAGTGGATGTGCTAAAGAGACTTGAGCAATTTTTGTCCTTGTACATGTAGGACTTCCACTTCAAATTCATCCTTGCATCACATTCCCTACCCCAGAGTAAGATGCCAATCAGTGCTATCAATGCTCTTGCTTTAACTTGTACTGTTTGTGAAAAACTTTAAAAAATTATAGAAATTAAGATTTGATAAAATGAACTAATTAGACAGACTCAAAGTATAGCGGACACATTATTAGAACATATTCTCTTAATTAATCAGTTTCAGACAAATATCCCTACTGAGTGGATACCAACTTAAAATTAACTTAACTTACAATGTATGCAGAAAGATAAAAATTACACAAAATTTAAAGCATATATCAAAACTATTAATATTCAAACTTTAAGCTTTAAAGCATATATAGTTATTAAGTTATTAGAAATCTTACACTCTTTAAGTAACTTTAGAATAGGGCTTTACATTTTTCTGTTAAATATTCACAGGCATTTTTTGTTTACTACTCTGTCCATGTGTCAGTCATAGATAAAAGGATAATGTATCAGTCAGAACACATAGTAGTCTGAGTAGCAGCTGGAGGTAACAGCCTGAGTTGAAGTAAGAAATCTTTCTATGTCTAGTCTATTTCCTGATGTATGAAAAATGTTTTCATAAGAAAAAAACTGGACTAAAAAATAAAAAACTTTTGTAAAATCATCTCAACAATTTTGAAATATAAAAATATTGGATTTTACACATTATCTGCTTTCTTCTTTTCCTTTCTTTTTCTTTGTGAATTTTTTTACAAGACCAAATATTCACCTCCTTTATCTTCCACAAACAAGGAATTTGAAGCTAGTTTTACAAATATCCAAAGAGGTGTTCTGTGATGTTTTCATTTCAGTAAAATAATTCTAGCTATGAAACATCTAAAGCATCTGCAGGCATATTTATAAATTGTATTTATTTAAGATTTTAATATTGGAATTTGTCCACACACCATTGTTGTTACCAGAGCCTTTTCTGTATAATTTGTGTCCATCAGAAAACCAACAATAAGATCTTCTATTTTTCAAGCAGAAAAAACTTCTACTTGAACTTTCTTCAGCTTGGTTTGAAAACCCATTTTATACATACAAGTTTTTTACATTAATGGTAGCTCATATTCCAGTGCTATAAATTTAAAAATAGAACAAAAAGAATTTTTTTAAATATTTTAAGAAACTTACATTATCACACACATCTTAAAAATTTATTTACATTTTCCATAATATTCTAGTGTTTGAACACTTATTCTCTAACATTGGATTTTGAGTATAGACTTATTCCTATTTGATGAATGTTGAAATTATATAAACTTATTACAGAACACTTAAGAATCTTCCCTGCTAAAACAATCATTTGAACATTGTCCCTATTAATTTTTGGCAATTAGATAACCTCCCACATTAAAGGAATCTAACACAGAGGAAGGCTTGTCAAAGTTAAAAAGATATTTTCCACTCATATGAACACGTATGTTTTAAATGCTTCGTTGCCAGATTTGTTTTGACATTTCCAAACAGAATTGTTATGACTTTCTGTATAGCTGGTTCAACTGAGCATTTCATCACAATTATCACACTAAGCCTCATAATTATCTAAAGATATTTTGTTGTAACCGATGAATAATTACCAATAGGTCTTTCACAGAGAAAGTATGTTGTGTTGGTATATGTTACATGTATGGGTTATCCCCCTTGAATTTTAACAATTAAACATCCTTCTCCCTAGCAAGGTTAATGGTGAAGATATTAAAGTAATCTCTTAGTTTATTTCAAAAGCTAATCAAACAGTAAAATTGTATTTAGTCTTGCCATTTGATTTGAATATATCTGAACACTTCCTTTTAATAAAACTTAATATTTCTATCTGTTCTTTAAAATTATTCTTTTGCTCTTTGATATGTCACTATTTTACCTGCATTTGTTATTTCTGGTTGCCTATTTGTGGAGTTAAAGAAGATAGAAAGCTTAATTTTCAATTACAGAACAAAATATAGCATTATAATAACCTAAGTAGGAAAATGACTTAAAAATTTGTAGTGGTTAGTTTACCTTGAAAATTTAATCTAAAAGTAACATGATTAGACCTAAAGATGATATCAAAAAGCTTGTTTATTCACAAGTTTAACTGATAAGAAAAGATACTATATTTTGATTCTAAACAAAAACTTAAGAAGGAAGGTTTTAATTAACACTGGGAAAGTTTCTGATAAAAATCTAACATCTCTCTTCTTCAAACAATTGACTTATCAAGTAAGTGACCTTATCAAGATGTTTGGCTTGTTATAAACATTTTTTTCATTAGTTATTAATATAAAATAATTAAAAATAATGATTAATAAAAAGTGTACATAATTATAAATAAACATAAATTTAAAGACTGAGATCTATTTGAGCCTCTTTCAAGGATATATAAGAATACAGGTCAGCAGATTATTCAGAAGGTAATATAATTTTCAAATGGAAGGTATTATAAAATTTTCAATCAGGAGGTAATGAAAATTTTAAAGACATCAGATGACAAAGAGGCATGAAAACATAGTCCCTTTGGGCAGAAAAATAAGGTTCCAGAAGGAAAAGTTAGTCAATGAGCTGGGCTGTTTCTCACAGAAGAAAGAAGCTAATGGAAAAATGAAATGCAATCTGTGACTAGAATTGTGTTCTAATGAAGAAAACATTGCTAAAAGTCCCAGTGATACAAGTGGATTCTGCCAAAGCTGTTTTTTCATCTATTAGGTGGGTGCACCCTTTTTTAAAGAATATTTTCAACATTTAAAGTTTTGGTATTACCTTCTCATGTTTTTTTTTTCTATCATTCAAAAACTGAATTGTAAATCTTTTTAAGATCCTTTATATATTTTGATCTGTTAAAGTTAATTTTTGTACAAGCCTTTTTTGTAAAAATTGTATTTTGTTATATTGTTTTAATGTCTTGTAATAAATGTTTGTTCCTTTCAAATTTTACATAGGAGTTTTGAGACTTGTTTGTTTTTGTATGCACCTTTTTTTAGTATTCAGGATGAGAAAGGTGACGTTCTCTCTTTTACCATTCCTTCCCAGGAGAAAAAAATGTCTTTTTATTATATTAGTAATAAAGTATGAATTGGCTACTTGTGGAGAATGGAAACAAATTGGAAGAAACTTGCTCACCTTTGAGGACGTCTGTTTTAACTGTTTTTACATTGAAATTACTATATTGAACACATTGGATCTCAATTTAATTCACCCATTCATTGCCTAGAATTCAATCGAAAAACTTCAGTAAGCAGGAGAAATTAGAAAAGGTAATATATTATCTTTGAATCTGATTACTCAAATTTCATAGAGCTCGTCCGTTAGCCAAACAATGTTAAACTGAACATTCTTCTCTTCTTCAACAATACGAGCGTGAATTCAAGTAGTTTTATTTACTACTATTTTCGATGCTCTGAACTTACATATGAACTCATTGAAATCGACATTCTCATTCATACACACACCTTCATGGGACGAAAATACTTTCTCCCATTGCCAAATTTGCTACTGAATTGTAATGCACAACGATACACACCGTAACTCTTTGATGACGTCACTATAAATTTAATTCAAATTTCGTTACTTTATTCATTGATTGTGAATGTTGTAAAAATAATTGTAGAATTCTTTTGTTTGAGTTTGATCACAATGTCTGTTTATTTGTCTTTCAGTTTTTTATTTGCCTCAGTAGATAATTTGTCTCGTCAGATTTCTTCACTTGCTGGGACGTACGAACCCGCTTCAAAATGCCTTGATCACCTCGACATGATTTGAACACGCAAAGAAAGTTCTTTTCATGGATTAGCTTAAAATAACGGCAACCAAGCGAACAGAGTCAAACAAAAAACTATTATATTTTTAAATCTTTCCTGACTGTCTGAGTGAAATTAATTTTAACAAGCGTTTTTCTTTGTTTACTTTTTTTTCATTTTCTTATTTCTCTTGCTTTTTATTGCAGCTCCTTTATCGTCATATATGTTATTTTTAATTTATTAATTTTATTTAATTTATTAATTTTAAAATTTATAAATAAAGAAATAACTGCTGTAAAAGTAAAAAAAATAATAAAGATTTCTTAGGTGTAGCATTGACAGTCAAATTATTAATTTTGATAAATTTTTCATATTTCTGTTTTTATTATTTTTTATCGCAATACTTTCTTTAAAACTGAAAACACTAAAAAAGCTAAAGCGGTGTAAATCAGATGTTGAATTTTAATTTCTGAACGGTCATGGAATGAAAGTTGCATTTAAAACT
This sequence comes from Acanthosepion pharaonis, assembly GCA_903632075.3. Taxonomy (NCBI): domain Eukaryota; kingdom Metazoa; phylum Mollusca; class Cephalopoda; order Sepiida; family Sepiidae; genus Acanthosepion; species Acanthosepion pharaonis. Next base: position 2,250,395 of record CAHIKZ030005439.1, read on the forward strand.
TTAAAACGTAAACATAAATAAATAAGATGAAAAAAGTAAGAATTTAAAAATGTAATGATGTTATTGTTATTATTAAAAAAAAAGGTATTCGTAGTTACTACTTTTACTTAGATCATCTATGGCAATATGTTTTAAGTCTTTTTAACAACTAGATTACATTTTCAAAGCATCCAACGTACAAATGAATGTATGGCATTTATTTATTCATTGTCTGAATCTGACCCAGAAAATAAACCATCCATTCAGTAATTTATTTAAGAAGTGTGTTACCTTTTTAAGTGTGACAGTTTTTTTTTTTTTTTCACTCAGAGTAGTTTTTAAGGGGCTCCTTAGAATTTCTTTTTAAACTAGCTTAGTACCCGTCAAAAATGATGGGATTTATCGGCATTTGCCTACATGTTCCTTTCAATAAAACATCTTTTGATTGCCCAAGTTCTTTAAGGACATCGGTGATTATGGCTTTCCACAACTTCCCGTCCTTTGTTACTTTTTACTTTTGACTCTTTACCGTCCCTCTTTGTTTCTACCATCCATTCACACAAACTCAGTAAGTAGGTTACTTGCTGTTTCTCTTGATTATCTTGCCTTCAGTATGCCATGTGTGTGTGTGTGTTAACTTCTCTAGGCCCCCTTTCCTCATTATATCCATAAATTTCAACTGTCTCTTTTTGATTGTGAGTATAAGTTTGCTTTCTTCCTATTTTCCTTAAGACTTCCTCATTGCTCATGTATCCTTTCTATGGTATTCTCATCATTTGTCAGTAGAACCATATCTCTATTATTTCAAGTTTCTTCTTCATCTGTGAGGAAATTGTATAGCATTTATTGTCATTGGTAAAAGCAAGGAAATTGGAAAGAAGGCATAAAGGAGAAGAGGTAGAGGGTAAGTGATGTAATGGAATAATCTGTCACCCTAATGAGTGACTACACTATAGGTAGTAACTACTTATAAGTATCTGTAAGTCAATGGACTACGGAGTCTAGCTGAAATCTTTTTCAGCTATACTGTTGAACTCTCTGCCTGAAGGCAGAGAGGAACCTGGACGAGGCTATGCTGAAAGGCAGTGTCTCGTTCGGGGAGGTAGACAGACCCAATCATGTTTATGCAGGGTCTACGGGGATTTTTTGGCTGAGCCTATGGGCTAGGGAACCCCACATTAATTTCGGCCTTGTGCCACATGTGACTATGTGGGGTAGTTGCTAATTACTCTAGCTGGCATCTATTGAGTACAAATGCGAGAACTACCGACCATCCAATAGCACTCACTACTGGATTGACTTGCAACGACCTTGTGCATAACTGTTACCTTTATTCTTATTGTACTGGTTTTGTACAATAAACCTTTACTTATTTTATCCACTGTGTTTTTCAAGTATATATTCCTATTAGCATGGAATATAACAGTAAGTAAATAAGAAAGCGTTATAACAAGTATATGGTTGCAAAGGAAAGGAACAAACAAGGATTAAAATTTCAACAGCAGGTATTTGTCAAATTCCAGAATATATACATAGTTGTTTGAAAGGTGGCAAAATGTATGGTCATGTGTGGTTCTTTACTTGCCATTGGTAAGGAAAGCAATTAGGAGTTGACCAATTTCTTTGGGTTGGTCAAACAAAATCATGGTTGGTTTCAGGAAAAAGGCTTGAAGTGGATTAGTGAAGCCATGTGGTAGCCCAAATGGGGTGTCATTGGCTGGGTTTATCCATCTATCAGGGCTGGTAGTTGACCGATTTCTTGGATTTGTTGATCACAGTCATTGGTGGCAGTTGATATGTGCCTTTCATTTTTCTGAAATCAACATCTGTGAGGTGTTTGATAGGCTGGCGTTTGTGTGATACTGAGATGTTGAACTGCATGGGTTGATTGATTGAGGTCACAGTGGTAGGTTGATTGGCAAGGTTATGATGTTGGCTGTGAAGAAGGCCTGGAGTGCATAACGAAGTTTGATCGAGCAGAATGTTAGATTCTGGTTGAATGTGGTATCTTTGAAACAGGGTCACAGTGATGACAAGGGAGGCTTGGAGCTGGATAGTGAAGATGTTGAGGTGTTAGAAATCATAGTGGTGGTATTGGGAGCCTTGTGGTGTTGAAGCTGGCCCATCAGCCGCATTCTGTGTTTGAAGAGTCAGGTGAGATTAGTAGAGCTTGGGCAAGATCACAGTTGTGATGAGAGAAGCGATCATGGCAGTGATGGTGACAGCACACATGCATGCCAACAGGTGGCCTTTTCAGCCTGCTACTATGTTGGTCATTATAATGGGGCTTTCTTTTAAGCAAATATGATGGTCTCCAGGATCAACTTTTTTGGCAGGAATGTTTGTGATTAACTATATTACAGGAATTTGTTTTGTGGACTGGATGTGATGTGCAGAGCCCATGCTCAGAAAACAACTTTTTTTTTTATTTTGTGTTATGCTTTCTTAGCGTTCACATCTGGCCAGAAGGGATAGAGCTGAAAGAAAGAAAGACAGTCTTGCTGTCTTGAGTTTTACTACTCCTTTCCTCATTTAATATTTTAAACTATATGAACCTTTATTTTAGAGAATTTAGGATGGTTGGTCAATAATAAAGTATTAATATATAGCAAATAGTCCTACAATTTGTATTGGACAAAGGTAGATGTGTGTCACCAGTTTGTAGCAGGGAGGAATTACTATTTATTACTCATAAGGACATTCAGAATAAATAAATTCAACATTTTCAAAAGAAATGGATTTCAACATGCAAACAAATTTTACATATATATTTTTATATAAAGAATAACAGAATTCAAGAAAAAAGAAAAACACAGCTGAAAAAGAAAGAAAAACATTTATAGGATTTGATATTAGAAAATGATGTGTGTGTGTGTGATGTGCCATGTAACTTCTTGGAAATTATCTTGTAGGTTTGCAAGGGAAAAGAGAAATCTCCTTCACCAAAGACAAGTCCTGATGTTGTCACTACATCATGGAGCAAAAAAGGGAGGAAGAGAATTTATGTCTATTCCTTTTATAGTCTTGAATAGAATACTCCCTAGTAGATGTTCTGGCAGACAAGGTAGGGTAACCTCCCCCACACACACACAAATATATAGAATTTAACTTTATTTGTTAATATTTTTCTTGATTTGCAAGAAAAGAAGCTTTTAGTGTTTGGTTCGCTATTAAAAAATGTAAGACTTAATACAAAGGATGTCTGAAAATTAAGTTACAAACATTTATTAATTCATTGTGTTTATTACTTGCAAGAATGACCAAGGGGTTTCTGTAAAACATCAAATAAGCTTTGGCTGGACTACTTTTGGAAAACAAAGCTATACTGAAATGAGTTGTTTTCTATGGTTCAGATTGTGTGATATGGACTGAAATACTTTCAGCTCAAATTAAAACATTTCAAAACCATATGATGTGCATCATAAGAGATCACAAACTGATAGACAAATTGAAAATAAGCACTCTTAGAAATGTAACCAATTTGCCTACACTTTTCAATCATATCCAGCTTATGGCCACATCACATTGAAATACCAGTTCCCATATGATCACCAAAGTTAAGCAATGTCAAGCCTAGACAGTACCTTGGTGGGTGACCACTTGGGAATACCAGGTGCTGTAAGCTTGGACATGCAAGTGGTGTAATGGATAATAATTGGATTGCTGAGTTCCAATACCTGTTGGATTTGTTATATTCACTTACGTGTAAATAACCTTGGGAAAAATATAAAACCTCCTCTTCTTTTCCCAGCTATGGATTAATTAGTAAGGCTTGTATCACTAAAACCATTATTATCTCAAAAGAATTCTCACAATTTAAAACTATTTTCTGGCTTTAAATAAACTAGAAAGAGTTGATAAGTCATAGAAAATGAATCAATCAATTGATCATGTCTGTAGCAATTCTTTGAAATCTAGATATATTAAAAAATCTAGTGCACGGATTGTTAAATTGTGTCTTTCAGGTATGGTGCCTGTAAAAAGAAGTAGAGGACAACCAAAACAGAGGTGAAAGGATAACATAATTCTGGGGTCACCAACTAATGAGTGGCAGACACTAAATATAAGCTTACTGAAAATTGTAATAAATGGTGGGCAATAAGTCATATTAGTTCCCAATCGTCTACAAACAGAAAAAAAAACAAGTACCAAAGTTGAATAGGTTACTATGACTATTCAACTTTTAACATAGTTGCTATCAAGATTAATTTAATTGTCACGCACATTAGGACATAAATACTTTCCTCAAAATATATGGCATCTTGTACACTAACATCTATGCAACAACAGCATCATGTGTGTGGAACTGCTTCCCAGACAAATGTTATTTAAGGGGCTTAAGCAGATGATAATCTGATAGAACAAAGAACAATACAATGTATGCAGTAAAACATTCCAACCATCTCATCACTGGAGCAATTCTTTTACACTGAAATTCATGTTCTTCAATCAATTGCTTTAGAACCCAATGCAATGACACTATGATATCCAAGCTTTTCATGGACAATTTTCTCTCTCTCTCTCTCTCTCTCTCTCTCTCTATATATATATATATATATATATATATATATATATATATATTTTTGAATAAAAAAGACAGACCACGTTAAGATTCTGTTACATGGAATCTTAACGTGGTCTGTCTTTTTTATTCAAACATATCTGCTCTGAATTTTACATTGAGCTCTCTGGATATCATCCTCCTCAGGTCTACCCATACGGATTACCTAAATTTGCATAAACTATATATATATATATATATATATATATATATATATATATATAGAGAGAGAGAGAGAGAGAGAGAGAGAAATGCTTGCTTGTTTTGCAAGAAATTTCATAACTACAATGGAAAATTTCACATAACTATAATTTTTAAAATCTTGTCTTTGTAATTTACCCCTGAAGATGATCTTGGAAAAGATTGAAAGCACTTGGGTTAGAAAAAAACTGTGGCGCCTTGCTTGATGAATTTCATCTTAACATCAAGAAACTGATTTAGACAGCTGGAAAGGATCAGTATAAAAATAAATAGACACAATATGTCTATATTATTCAATGCAACATGTCTGAATGAAGACATACTGCCTAAATACACACACATACATACATATATATATATATATATATATATATATATATATAATGTAAACAAGTTTTGTCAAAGGACATCTATTTAATATTTTTATTTGTATTTTTCTGATTTTTGAATAAGGTGCTATACATCCAAATCAAATATATGGATAAAGTGACCAAAATTCATATTTTTGTTCAAGTACTTTCAACTATATTGTAGACAAGATTTTGTTGGCCCATCAGAAAATCATTTCTAGCTCAAAACACAATATTCAACAAAATCAGTTCAACATTATTTAAAAAAAAATGTTTTTCAGCTAATGAAAACTTTAAAAATAAATTAAATAAGCACATGTGTATGAGCCAATTTATGGAAGCCAATCTTATAAGAAGGACATTTAATGTCATAGTAAGCCCAAAGTTAGCCAGATAGTCCAACCAGTACACCATTTTGCCAGAGCCTATGTGCACCTCTTATTACTATGGCAATGAGAAACTTGAAATCAAATAAAACTGCTTTAAATCATAGCTGTGTAACAGAGAGAAAGTACTTTTTCAATTTGACTTTTATTGTACCCTTCTCTTTATTACTTTCAAATCAAGTTAACCTACTTCAAGCTTTGGTAAATCAATGTAAAAATATATTTTCTTCCTTACACACAAAAGAAAGGTACATTCACAAACAAACTTTAATACATTTGTCTTTAAAAATCTAAAGAGCATCATGTATGTAGATAATTTTTTTGGTTGTTACTTGTTGATGTAACTTGTTTTTTTTTCTGTTTTTGCCATCCAACAATAAATATCTGAAAATCCCAACTCAACAACAAGGCCAATTTCTCAAATCAGAATATTGTATATTTGTGCAACAATCCTTCATTTATGCACATTTTGTTGAATATGAAAGACAAGGAATACATTTTATACATTTTTTCTTGTGTCCTTACAAGTTATCTTTTTTAAGGAGCAAGTGTGTAGAAAAATTATTCATAGTATTTATTTTCCAGAACATTTTCTGCCAATACTTTAACCATTTTCAAAGAGGTGGGGTTCATTTTTGTGGTAACAGGATTTTTGTATATTTTTGTTTTGTTTCCTGTGCTATGTTGTATGAGAGTAGTAGTATTTTCATTTGTAATTCAGGTTTATCTTAGTTTTTGAAGACAGCCATGACATATTGGGTTCAGTTCAAAATTCACTCAAGGTTATTCAAATTGACAAGCACTTGATGAAGGTCAGAGAGCACAATGATTGAAACACTGTGATAAAGACAGCAAAAATGAGAACAATAGTCCATATATAAATAAGATAAATAACATATTGGCCTTGTTTGAAAAAATTGCTATTTAGGGTAGGTCTGTTGTTTATTACATCTTCCAGTTCACACTCCTTTCCAGTCTTTTGAACAAGAGTAGTGTTTAGGATTGGGTTTCTGGTTCCTTCTAAAGTCTTCTCATTCCCTTTCTCTCCCAGTAACCCCTTGTATCTTAGTGATATTATTGCCTTGCTTGGGGTGAAGTGATTAAAAAAAAGTATTTTCTAATATCTTCAAACATTACTCAGATTTAGTGGACATCTCCCAAGCACTCAAAAGCTAGTGGCCTTTTTCCACCTAAAACTCTCAGCTGAATAAAATCTTGATAACTGTCCTACTAAAATAAAATGTAAAATAATATCAGCTTTGATGATAAAAATCATCAAAATAAAATGGAAGATAAGACTAGCTTGAAATAATAATGGAAATGCACTTTTATTAGAATTTAACCAGCTGGAAATAAATTATAGAAAAAAAAACTTTTTACAGTAAAATTTTGTTAAATAATGTATAATTGAGATAGTGGACAGAATTTGGGTATGCTGTTCATCATCATCAACCTTCAACCTCCCTGTGTTTGGTTAGAACTCCATTAACAATCCCTTTCCACACTGCTCAGTCCTGTATTGACATCACCAGATCCCCAATGTCCAACCCTGAGTTCTGATTCATGGTGTCTGGGAATGTCAACTTTTATGAGAAAACACCTCCAGAAGGATGCCATAGAAGTAAGGATGAGACAACCTTCGCTTGGTGGCAGTGGCTGGCAAACTGCAATCACTTTTGTTTGAGCTTAAGAGAGATTGGTCTTAGTTCTCCATAAATTGTATTATGCGTTGGATGCTGTTACTTTTTCATTTACTCCATTTTTGAACAACAGATAAATATGATTCTAGGGGATTGCTTAGCTAAGAATTTTGTTTGAATCACCTGCAGCCCACTATGAAACGGCAATTGAAAATTGGAACTCAGCTCTATGATTAACAATTCTAAGCCATTATTAGACAGATTTATCCACAAATCCAAGCTTACAGCATCTGGTATTCCCAAGCAGTCACCCACTGACCAGGCTTGATGTTGCTTAACTTTGGTGATTATGCGGGAACTGGTTTTTCAAGCGAAGGAATACAAGAGCAAAACTAAATTATGTGAAAAGGAAAGACAGAATAAGGATTGAGAATTGTGATATGTCATCTATCAAGAGACATGATGACCATGCAAGATCATGTACAATATACAAGTTGCTGTAAAATTGAGAAACAAAAAGTAGCACAATCAGAACATTTCAAGAGATAAACAATAGAAATTACAGATGTGATGGTATGGCTGTGAAAAGGACATTTGAAGAAAGAAACCAAATCCACATTTATGGTAGCCCAGAAAAATTCTATAGGCACCAACTACACTATATCAGATTTTATTATGCAAGTCAATGTTTTCAGAATAATATTGGTATTAATAAGTCAATGTTAGTATAAGTTTAAGGATATACTCATATATGCAATATATTTTGTGAATTCAATGGTACCCAATCTTTTTCAGATTTATATGTATTGAATGTTCTCTATTAACTAAAAATATTTTTTATGTAATAAATATATAGTGATGGTTACATCTTCAAACTGAACACATCCAGAGTAATTTTTTTGTTACCAGGTATGATTGATGAGTAGTTTTTCAATGTGAAATCAGATAAAAATGATTAACTTTATTTATGTTATAAAAAACAAGTCTTTTTAAAGAATTTATTTTACTGAATTCAAGAAACAAAAAAAAAAACAAAATAACAAGTGTTGGCCTAAAAAATGGTCATAAGCTAAATCATACCAGGTTTGGCATACATTGTTAAATGGTAATAATTATAGGAAAGGTAACTGAGAAGGTGGCGCTCCACAGACACACGTGGTTGTTGCCTGTTCTCATATTTCCGAATCAACAAATTTGCATAACTAGCAGGAAGCTGAAATATAAGAAAGAAAGATAGAAAATGGTTATCCATAAACAAGATCAAATTATTAATATATCATCTTTCATTTGAATAATTTGGCCGTACTCGGATAATTTAATCATACATGATATTTATGAGCTGGTATCAAAGTTTGATATTTCCTAAGTATGAATTTCATTGGAAGTCATAATGTAAATTTATATACATCTATAAGTATTGGCCTCTATCAAAAGAATTTTCATTTGTAATCAATTTTTCATTTCTCCACATATTGTATCTTTCAATGATCTGAATTTTTCTGAAAGTTTTTGAATACCAATGATCAGGTTCTCCTTGTACGATATACAATTCTATATTTTACAACCAATAAGTGAAACACAAATAAATAAGAAATGCCCACACATAAATAGGATCAGAATCACTAAAACAAAAACTTTTGTAAAAATCAGTAAAAAAATAGAATCCAAAATTAAATAAGAGTTTTCTGGAAATTGATTGGACAGTACAATCATGTGATGTATTTCTGACTATATCTGTACCTTTGAACTCCAAATGAACTGGTCGCTAGATGCTATCCCATGTAAACTGAACAGCTTTCATTTGATCACATGATCAGGATAACTATATATACACCAATTTTGGAGGCAATATAAATACACACAGCAAAAACCCAGTCAGCAGCTGGACATGTGACCACCTGTCAATGACAAGCAGTTGGATCTATAAACACCTGATCAGAATTCTTTCATTACCATGACAACACCTCAGTCAGCAACAACTAAACACCATTCAAAGAAATATTCACACAACTCAAAGAAATATTCATAGTCATGGGAAAAAGTAAGTCTTATCTTTCATCTGTATGTCCATTTCCTTTTGGAACCACCATAATCAGATTTCACATATTAGCACTCACACCACAAAGTTTCTGCTATGTTTCACCCACACACACATTCAGTCAGCAGTGCTTCACACACACACACACACACACACACACACATATGCACACTTTATATTGACCAAGGCATATGATTTTATGAACTACCCTTTAACAAATTGAAAATTTTGTAGAACATTTGAACTTTGATTTTTTACAAACAGAATAAACACAATATTTACCATGTAAAAACAAATGTTAATATGTACATAAATATATGACTATTTTAATCTGGTTTTCCTTTATGCCTATGTAAAAAAATTATTTCTTTACGTTATATGCTATATTTGTGGGCATGACACTCAGATTTTAATTTTTCACTTTTAATCCAAGTAGACTGGCCCTACACCCTCTACTTCAGATTTTAAAGTTCTGGGCTTTATTTCATTGCACAAGTTACCACCCTTAAATATATAAATTAGTTTTTGGCTGTACAATGACATATTGTTTAATTTTTTTTGACTTCTTGAATTCTGTGAGTAACTTCATAAAAGACAAAAATAAAAATAGTAATGATGATAGTGGTGTATAATAAAAAAAATATTGGGAGTGGTGAATGTTGGTTAGTGAAGTGGAGGTTGCAGAGAGTAATAATGGTAGGGTAGGACATAAAGCTCATGTTATCATTGATGGGAATTGTTAATGTCAGTGGTGATTATAAAGTCAATATTGACTCTTATAGTAAATGTTACAGTGTTACAGAGTTAGTTTAAAATAAGGCCTCAAAATTGCCAGAATCTTGTATCGGTTATTATAACCTCTGCAACAAAAGACAGAATTGAATAATATTGATATTATATATGTAACAATCATAGTATTAATAATATGATGGTGTCATAGTCTTTAGATATGTACAAGAAATAAGCTTTGGAGTAAAAATGAAAATATTTTTGATTTTTGTGTTCTTCTATTAATAACTAGCTTAAAAGCCACCCTATAGGGTGGCATTTAAGCTAGCTGCGGATTGAGCTTTCATCACAATAGGTAGAGAGGAGAAGATGTGATAGGCAACAATAAACTACAGAAGAACTCAAAATTGCTGCATTTAAGTATTGCATTAATATTTAAGCTTATCTTTTAAAAGTTCAATGATAATTCTTCTGTTCCCACTTTAGGTCATTACTTTCTGTACAAACAATTATTTTTATTTCATGGTATGATATGTAGGGCTACGGCCTCTAGGAGTAAAGTTGAAAAGGTGTGACACAGTGACACACTGACATTGGCATTTATTATATAGATGAACCAAAAACTGTAACTTTCAATATAATTCTATTTTTATGTTTTCTTTCTTTCCACAATAGTATAAAAAAATATACATACATATAAACTACACACAATAAACAATTGTAGTGATAGTAACTGCCAAACTCTGGCTTATTCCAGATAGATGAATAACTGTAACAAAACGTTAAAGTATTTTTTGGTGGGAAAAGTACTTGAATATATATATTTAAAGAGTCAAAACATCTGTGTCAACAAAATAACTGTGTCCATAGTAATGTAAAGTCTTATTAATCCTAATTTTTGATTTGTTTTCATGAAATCTCCATCTTATTTCCAATAGTCATGTTATATACTGTATATAGTTGCAAGAGTAAAAAGTGAAACAATAAATTATTGCAAGTGAAGTGGTAGAAAAAGGGGACAAGATATGAGGGTCAAGACAATGACAAATAATTTTGGGTTGGGAAATCAAATTGTCATAAAAGGCAATAATAAAAATAGTAATGATGACAGTGGTGCATAATAAAAAATATTAGGAGTGGGGGTTGCAGTGAATAGTAATGGGAGGGAAGGAAATAAAGCTCATGTTATTCCTGATGAGAAGTGTTAATATCACTGGGGATTATAAAGTCTTAGGTACCTCCACAAAAAAAAAGAAAAGAATAACAATACTTAAGATTTAAAGTGATTTTTTAAAAATGAAAAATCTTCCCTGGTGCTTTTATTTTACTTTTAATTTCAAACTAATAGATTAAATTTAATATTTCCAATAAGCAAAATACTTTGCTGTATTTAAAAAATTAATTTAAAACTAATTTAAATTGACTAGAAGGATTTTTTTTTTTTTTTTGCTAAAATAGCTGATTAGCACTCTTTTTTAGTCATCTTTCATTGCAATGTAATTCTCTTTATTAAAAAATCTTCCAAAAATAAAATATACTTTTCTGAAACTTTATTTGAGGAATATTAACTGATTTAAACTATAATTAACTTGATTTGAAAGAAATATTATTTACTTTAAGTTTAAAGATATTGTAGAAATGCATTTTTTAACCTGACAGTAGCTGTTTTGACATGTTGATAGCATGATAACAGATTTAATGTTGTTCTATATTACTTTATTTGTAAAACATAATTTAAGAAAATGATGTGAGCACCTTTTTTATATAATTTTTAAGTACTCAGTAATCTTAAAAATTTAGGAAAAAACAAATTGATGATTTAAATTCTCCAAGGAGTCCTGTTTTTAACTAATATAAATATGAAGAAGCTGAAATTTTAATTTCTCAAAATTTCATAAAATTAAGTAAGTCGGAGTAACAGATGTAAAAAAATATCTTACCAAGATTTTCTAAAAAAAATTTTCAAAATAATTTCATTCATTTGAATATGTTTACCACAAAAAAAGATGCTAAATTTCCCATACTAATCTTTGGCCTAGCTGCAGACTAAGAAAAAGAAGATTTTTAACTAAATTTCAGACATGCTAGGAAGGCTTAAAAATTTTAATAAAAATATACTTTGGTCTTTCGTCTTAATAATTACATAAACATTTTGACAATAAAACTTTATTTTTATCAAGTTTGGGGCTTTGTTTCATCATGGTATGCTCCTTTTTAGAAGGATTTTGGAGTTGCCTAGTCAATATTGACTCTTATAGACTAGGATCTTCATCTTCATTGTTTTTATCACAGTGTTTTTGTTGGTGTTTTCTTCAGGCTTCCTTAGGTCTATGATACATTAAGTAACCTTATAAGAATTTCAAATGGAGCTTTTGATTTTATTCCGGAAATTATGTTTTTTTCAGCCCTTGCTTTCTTTTGTATTTGGCATTTTCCTAGGAAACTTGTGAGTACTCCTTTCTGTGAAATTTTAGCTCTTATCATGCCACTAGACTTCTCCATTGAGCCAGTATATTCTCATACTGCCAAACCCAAGAATTGAACTCATAACTCCTGGGGACATGACAATCTTAGCAACAGGAAATATCACTCCATGCATTGTTCAGACAACTGAAGTCGTTAAAATAAGTTCATTCATTCAAACAATTCATGGAACAATAATGGTTTTTCTCAAAATAATAGACAGGAAAATCATTTTTTTTCACTATCATGGAGAGTAAACATTGTGATAAAAACAGCAAAGATGAGGATGCTTGCCTGAAAGAACCAATCAATGATAATGATGATATAGATGAAGAAGACTCCATGGATTGTGATGTTTGCGTTGTGGCTGCAGCTGATAATAATAATAGTGATGACAACAATAATAATAATAATAATAATTTAAAATGTTTGATTGTAATGGTTTAGATGATGATGGTGATGATAGTGGTAAGAGTAACAATAATGATCATTTCAATCAAAACATTGATTACAGAGATGATCATGGTATTCAAACAAATGATTATAATCAGAGAAAACAGAGAGACTTACTGTTTCTGTTGAATTATCCTCCAGAAAACTGTCCAGCATTTCTTTTACTCCTTCTTTATCCTTTGAAGAGAAAAAAATATTTCTGTTATGATGCAAACTTGTAGAAATACTAAAATGCATCCAGTATTTAGGATACCACTATATATTCCTAAAAAATTAGCACTAAAAACAGCTTAGGTATATGAACTTGATAGGCTATTTTAAACACAAATGAAGATTATAGACATTGCCGAATGGCTGATGGATAAAAAAAATTGTATGACGGTAAATTTTGCAAGAAATTTGTGCGTATGTGGGAGTATATATGAGTGTGAATCAAGGTTTCTTGTATGCCAGTATTATTGCTATCTCACTGAAAATATTGTATAAATGATCATTTTAAAATATATGATAATGTTATTGAACCTTAACAAGAAGGAATGCATTAGTGCTGTATCTCATCTTCTCATCAATTTCCAGAGCTGGTGAAATTGCTACAGGATAACCTATTGTGATTTTTTTTCTCATATGCATTATGCATTAACTAAAGTGTACAGTAGAAATAATTTCAGAGACTGTCCATAATGTTGTCTGTTGGGACTTTGAAAATGCACAAAAATAAATAAATAAAAATACATTTTCAAATTCCATCTACAACTACAATATCATCAAGTCTAAAAATAGACATGTAAAAGCAGTCTTGTATCACCTTATGTGGATTTAGCAGTAAGCACACTTTCTCAACCAATGTAAACACAACAATATTAAATTTTGGCTTTTATTTGGAGTCTATTACCAGTCTATACAAGAATATACCAAAAGCCACTCAAAAAGTACTCACAGGAGTACACACAAGAGTACTCACAGCAAGCACACACAGCACATTCACTTATTCACACCACACTGAAGAAAGACAATCAACAGTTGCCAGTTCAACATGTCATTTATCATTATTTATTTTGGAAATTTATCATAAAAAATATTTGAAAAAGATTAATATCAGTCTAGCACTAAGCAAATATTACTGTATTATGAATGCATACAGCATTGTCTTATAGTGTGAAGCATATTCAAAAAAATAAAAACAAGAGTACAAATGAGTTTTTTATCTTTTTAGTTTTGTGTTCAGTAGTGTTACTTAAACAAATAATAGATGTCCAGTTGTGATTATGTCAATTTGAAAATTTTATGGTGTGGTGTATTGATCCAAGTGTAAAAAAAGAATTCATTTTTTGCCAGCTGAGTTTCTTTTGCTGAATAACATAATGTAGTTAGTAACATGGTAGAATTAAAGAGGGACATGGATGGTGTGATCAAAGAACACATCTGTCCCATTCAGTAACATTATTAAATGAAGGCAACACAGTACTAATAACATATTCAAGTACACAATAAAGAATGGTTTTATCAATTAAGCATACATTATGCTGATGTGGATTTAACTATGGAATGTATATGAAGTGACCAGTTACATTCATACTTAGGCCCTTCTTCCTTGTCTTTTTGTACAATCAGAAGTTATAAGTTGATTTAAATTAAGAGACTTTGTTCATTGTTCAATTTCTCTTTTCATTTTACATCCAAATAAAGCAAAGGCTACCAACCATAGAACGCTGAATTGAGTTATAATTTCCTATTCTTATTGATTTTTAAGTACTCATTAATCTTAAAATTTTTTTTAAATATTCTCTGTAATGTAATGTTTTATTAAATTTTGGAAATGTTGACTTTAAATTACTATAGTCAATGCTCTTATTTTCTGATAATGCCATGTATGGTCACCCATACTTACAAAAATGGGCATGTTTATACACATACAAAGAAATTCAAAATGCTTTTAAAAATATTGGTGTTTGATGATTTGTATTAAGATTTTCCATTTATGATTAATAGATATAATTTTCACTTAATAATAATATCATTTAAATACAGAATTTTAGAAGATTTAAAACTTAATAAACTTTTCTAATTAAAATTTAAAAAAAGAAAAAAATTCTTGTAAAAATTCATTATTCATTGAAAAAAAATTTTTGCTAGGACAATAGTGTCCATAATATATCTTATTTATAAAATCAATTAAAAGCTTTTCTAATTAAATAATGTCATAGTTTTATTGCATTTTTTTATTCAGGGCAGATTTTTGGTAAATGGTGTTTCTGTTTGACAAAAACAGATTGATGATTTGAATTCTCCAAGGAATCCTGCTTTTAACTAATATAAATATGAAGAAGCTGAAATTTTAATTTCTCAAAATTTCATAAAATTAAGTAAGCATGCTAACAGATGTAAAAAAATATATTTTTACCAAGTTTTTCTAAAAGAAAAATATTTCTAAAATAATTTCATTCATTTGTGAATAAGTTCTGTAAATTGAGTTAAAATCTGATTTGATTTTTGCAAGAATTTCCAAAACACTGTTTTTTACTACAAACAAAATGCTAAATCCCTATTGCTGTTATAATAGAAGATCAATAATCCTTTCATCACTAGTTGATATTACATTTTGAGTCATGGCCATCAAACTGATATTACAATAATAATAAAATCCTAAAATGTTTTTATGACTAAATATAAGAATAAGTTTGAATTTCTGGAATGAGGAATTATATTTACATCATTTACATTTGAACTAATATCATCATCTTTGTTGTTATTATCAGTCTCTGGCATCATTAAATATCTGTCAATACGGGCAACCTCCAGAGAATTTCGAATAAGGGTAGTGTCTAAGGATATCCCTTTGTCTTTTTTAATATTCATTACTATACTACCCATCCCAGTGATTGAACTCATAATTACTATGTCCTAAATTCATGAACTAACACTTTAATTCACTAGGCTATTGCCCCATGGGACATCCTGAACCTAGAATGTGGAGCCTTAAACTTAATGTTCTTCTCTCCTGCTTGCTACTAACACTACTACTGTTTTCCTTGCTGTTAGTTCTCTTTATTTATTTATAGCTCCCATATGGTATTTATTTCTATGCTAGGTCTACTGTGCTGGCTCTCATAGCCTAGTATATGTGCTGATTTCTTCAGATGCCTTACTTTCCAGTGTCCTTCTCTGTAAAGTATTTTTATTCACTTCAGTCACCTAAGAAAACCAGAGAACACAACACACAAAGCATCATAATAACAACAAAAATAATGACATTAGTCTGAAAGTAAATAATGTAAATAAATATAAGCATCTTCATGTAAACATTTGCATTGTGTTAAATCCCTGACTGCAATCATTTTTTTAAGGTGGAAGCAATGGTGACATCATGGAAACATAAAACAAATGTTTTTCATCAAAAATTACAAAATTCTTTCTTGTTGATTCATATTTTCACTTCAGTAGACATGTTCAGTTTTGACTCACTAAACCAATCAAATTGTTGTCTCCGTGGCTTATACATAACATGAAAGTTCTGATCTCCCACAAAAAGTTGCCTTAATAAGGCTCTGCTGACAGAATCATATAAATATACAAATCAGAATAAAATTTGTTCCTTATTCATTCTGATTTCTTGCTATTCCTTCCGTCTTGGCTTCTCTCTGTGCAAATATCTATATAATTATAGATATGCTCAAAATTGTAATCCTACAAGGAATGCATGCTCATATCAGTGTTTAGTAGCATTCATATGTGAATTATTTTATTCCTCCTCTCCAGATAGGTGGAGCATCAGAATTTGATGTGGCCTCTTTTGCTTGCTGACTGATTGACCATTGTCACTGCCTTATACTTATGTTTGTATGTTGTTTTTTTGTATATTTATTTGTCAGTTTGGGTGATAAGATGTGTACTTTGGGATACAGCAGTGGTAATTTTTTTTGGTATGTATATGAGTATTAAGGCTTGTGACAAGCTAATTGATCAGATCAGGCCTCTCAGACCACCTATCTAACCTGAAGAGGAGCCAAAGTGGAGTGTTACAGTTCATATGATTGTTCACTCAAAGCCAAGAACTGCTCAGTTATATTTCTGGTTTGAATACTATGATAACAATATATTTGTGGTAGGGAATATGTACAGACAGTAAATTGTACTATATAGATATTTTTAAATAAATATCTTTGAATTTGATATGAGTCATGCTTCATGCTTAAAATGTGCTCAATTTTTTAACTAATCTGAGCTTTGTCATGTTTATAAGCTTTATTGTAATAAAACAAATCTGAGCTTTGCTTCATGCTTAAAATAGGCTTAATTGTTGAACTAATTAGAGCCTTGTCATGCATATAAGCTTGATGGTAATAAAAAATGAGCCTTACTCCATGCTTTAAATAAGCTTAATCTTTGGACTAATCTGATCCTTGTCATATTTATAAGCTTCATAGTAATAAAAAGAAGTGTATCTGGTTTCAAATGGTTAAAAAGACTATTATTAGCAGTTCTTTTTCACAAAGTGTATTTGAAATGAAGGATTGATGAAAATCAGTTAATAATTTTTTTCATAAGACTTATTCTGAAGTTCTTCTCCATGAAGCAATAGTTAACAAATCTCATAAACCATTACTATAGTAGTGATTTTGATCCTCACCAGGTACATTATACTTTGACCTTATGCCAGACTAAGCTAATCTTAATAAATACCTACATTAGATGTTTTGTTTTACCATGTTTCATATTTTGCACAGTTTAAAAGCTATGTATATTTATAAGTCCTTAATAAACTTTCTGTTGCATTTCTCATGTGAACAAAGGATTGCTATCACCAGGTTTCCCAAATTACTGCTTGCCAGAAGTGAATAAAGCTTTGTTTAAAATTACATAATTGTTTATCTTTGCATTGCAATGAATTTAATCATCAAGTAAATTGTAGATGAGCAAATGAGTAAGCAGCACAGAAGTAGTTTTTGTTGCTCATTTTTCTTTTCACAGTCAAATTCACAAACTAGTTGTCAAGTAGTAAACAGCCTATGAGCCACATTCCACTGAAGACGACAACATATCAACAATGAAACTATCTCTTGCAAATAGTAAATCAGTTGCATATAGAGAAAATACATCAAGATTGGAAGAATTCTACTTATGACTTGAAACACTTCTTTGCTAGTTAGACTTTTGCTCTTGTTGTATCTGACAAAAATCATATACAATAAATGACTTATAAAAATCCCTCATCAAACTTAATATTCTGCAAAAACATAGCTTAATATAAAATCTAATTAATTTAATTTCTTCAGTAATATAAATTTATAGTTCTATCTCTCAGTGTGTTTTATGCATGCAAATATAAATATATTAAAGTAAATGGACTTTTCAAAAATTTTATGAATGAAGTCAAAATTATATGAATATCAAAATGAAGCAATAAACTACATTGGTATTGTTAAACTATAATCTTCAGCCCTTTTTTCACATGACACACACTTCCCACAATACATACACTTTTCATAATACAGGCACATACACACACACACACACAAACCCTTACATATGCCCCTTCATGATATGTGCATGTATAAAATTCGCATCAAAATTTTCATATTTTTAACTATTATTAAAAGAAACTACATGACTGAAAGAAAAAAACGATCCATTATATAAAAGCAAATGTTTTTCTTTGGAAGTTGACATTCCTTCTCCAAGTTGCCAGAAATGTTTTTTTTAACTAAATGTTGTTTATAAGCTAGTCTTGTAATAGCTGAACTTTCTACAGAATGTATTTTAGAAACAATGAATTTGTTTTGAAAAATCGGAACATATTGAGCTCCCATTATGCATGAAAGTATCTAATTGAAATGGGAATTCATTCCACCTTAAATCCAAGCATTGTGTCCTTTTAACTTATTTTGTGACAGTAAAAGCATCTGGTTGTAAAACAACTTGCTTCATCCATTTAACTAAGCATTTCAAAGTACAAGTTATTAACAATATATTTTCAGATTATGAATACTATAAGCTGATAGTGTCTGATTTATCTCCATTGAAGTTATTTTAACAAAAAAATAGAATTAATAAAAACAACATGCTTATTTTTTTCTAGTTAATATTCACATTCATGAAATTCAGAAGTCTCATAAGAATGAAAGGAATGAATAAGAAAAACAGGATGTTTTTATAAAACTGAGAGTATTTTTTTTTGGTAAGAGACTGCTTAAACTTGAATACAAATACTTCTGTGGTTTTTCTTTATGATAAAAGTTCTGAGAATAGATTTTGAAATCATGTGGTATAAGAACTTTAGTGTTGAAAATACAACTATACAGTGTTGGAAAAAACAACAAATTTTAATTATTTCCAAAAGTGAAATTGGTAAATAAGATCAGCTGCACCATGAATACTATCTTCAAGAAGGTAACATTCAAATTCCAATTCACTTGTATTGTAATTGCATACAAGTTTTGTTTAAATGATGTCTCATATCATTAACTAAATGTTTACGTTGCTTTCAATATCATTGGTAGGATTTACAACTCATTATATAATAATAAGTAGGATTTATTAAACAAATGCATCAATACTTACATAGACAATTACATATCTAGTGACATAGCAAATATTAAAGCATATATAAAAAGTAAACAGATGCTGAAATTTTCATAGTACACTGAGCATGTGAACAGATAACAAATATTTTATGAATTCAAAAAGTTAATCATTTAATACTTATTTAGTTTTTGTTATAAAACCTAAGTAAAATATTTACTGTAAAATATCAAAACTTATGTAAAATATTAACTTCAGAGGTTTGCCTTGAAAATACAGAGTATATTTTGACCCTCTCACAGAAGAATTCTTCATAGTCCACTCTTGCAAATTGTTGGTTCTAATGTAAGAATGTTAAATATGTTCAAAGAGCTTGAATAAATGAAAATCTCAGAGTGATATTAGTGCTTAAATGTGGAATTTGATGATTGAATACTGGATTTTGCAATTTATGATGTAAAATTTGTTTGAGCAAGTTTTGGTACCCAATCTGTATTATGACAACATATGCCTCACTTGATGGATTACTCCCTTTCTGCCATTGAGGCTAATTTTGGTTTTATTAAATAAAATTTCTGTTTTTTTTTGTTTTCCATTATAACTTATTCAAAATTAACTGGCACATATTATAATTATGTAGAGTTTGTCTGTCCATTGTGTATGACCTTTTCTTCTAAGCTCTTGAATTAGGTATGCATACTTGTTGAACCCAAAGTAAGGTTTTCATGTAAACTACTTCTTTTTCTGCTTTATGGATCTATCTTTAACAATAACAATTATTAGTTGTAACCATTCAGTGCAAGATTAGAATTTCTCTTTTATTATTCATATCCAGAAAGAAAAATATTTGTGTACGTTGTAAAAACAATGTATCACAGAAAAATTTTATTTTCAAATATATCTTCTACTTTTTACAGTATTTTTTCATTGAAAATTTATTTTCTTTTATGCTTTTAATGAAAACTTGATAAACATGAATAATAACAAAAACAAAAAAGATTGTAAAACAGACATTAGTTATATATTCAATTTGTTTTACTTTGGTATAAGAAGTTATGTAGACTGAATTAAGCTTCATTTAATTAAACAGACCAACTCATCATTCAATCTACATAATTTCTTATATAGTCAGAGGCTTACAAAAACCTTAGCAATTTTTTACATTGAATCCTCATAAAGATTCCTTGTTCGAGCTTGGTTAGGATCACTATTTTAAAAATTTTAAATATCAGAAGAATAGAAGAAATAACGATTTATTTCAACTTTTATCCTATTCTTTGTGGTCAGAGGTTTACATACTCTTAAGTTAGAATATGTTAGCATGGTCTTTAAATAGTTCAACTTGGTCAAACTTTTCAGGCTGTCTTCCACAAGATTCTCACAATAAGCTACTGTAATTTTAGCTCATTCCTTTTGACAGAATTGTTGCATCTGAGTCAGTTTTTTTAATATATTAATTGCACATGCTTTTTAGTTCTGTCTATACATTTCCTACTGGATTGAGATTAGGGTTTTATGATGGACACTCCAATATTTTGACTTTGTTGTCCTTAAAGAAATGTGCCATAACTTTGTAGGGTTGATGCCTATTTGGAAAACCTATTTACAAACAAGATTTAATTTTCTTTCTGATGTCTTGAGATGTTGCTTCAGTATATCTGTGTAATTTCCCTTCTTCATGATGCCATCTATTTTGTCAAGTGCACCTCTCCTTCCTGCAAGAAAGCCCCCTAATAATATGATGCTGCTACCCTTGTATGTCCCAGCTGATATGACATTCTTCAACTTGCAAGCCTTCTAATTTTGTCTCCAAACTTAACAATGGTCATTAAGGCCAAATAGTTCAATATCTACTTTCAATATTCTTCCAAAAAATAACATCTTTTCCCAATGTGCAGGTGAAAAATATAGTATGGCTTTTACAGCAGTTTTGCAACAACAGCTTCTCTTTACTGATCAGATTTTCAAACTATCTTGATATAATATTTGTTTATTTTAACTCTTTTATTTGATCTAACTAATTATTTTGTAATTTAAAAAAAACATGTTCTATTGAAGAAGCTTGAACTGTAAAATGTTTAGGTCATAAAAGTTATTATTCAAAAGACTGAAAAATTTAAATTCTGAACTTATGTTCCTAAATAATCTTACTTATTATAAAACGCAGATTGTGTGTGTGCATGTGTGTGTGTGTGTACGTTTATATATTGGATCGGATTTCCTACATTTTTCAACCGATTTCAACAAAACTTCACAGGACTACGTAAAATTACCTTGCAGTGGTTCTGACAGTGCCAAAATTGGAAAAACACAATTGTTTTTGGCACAAATCCATTTTGAAAACACGATTAAGAGGCATTAATGAAAGGGGGACAACTCATATCGAGTTATACTTATAAAACCCAGGTTGGTTGTGTGTGTGTGTGTGTTTGTTTATATACAGGATTGGATTTCCTACATTTTTCAACCAATTTCAACAAAACTTCACTTATTTTTGGCAGGAAGTGTTTCTTATTGTCTTGCACACTTTTTTCTTTATTTTTACATTCAGAATGCTTTAAAAATTCCATTTACAAGACAATTGTTTATAATAAAATTCTATTCAATCGGTAGACTCATAACGATTGAAAACGATGTTTTTGTTTGAGTTTGGGTTTGACCAATTCATAAAAAAACAAAAAAACAAAACAAAACAAAAAAAACTAATTAAGACATGCATGTCCATCAACCTCAAAGAATAATCTTTGTCAATTTTATTTTTCAGTCTTTATGATGGTTGATACTTGATCTATCTCTTACTGTTACATCCCCGGGCAACACCGGGCTCTACTGCTAGTACTTTATAAACCAAGACACAAAATGTCTTAATTTCTTTCTAAATGAAATGCTTAAAATGTTGCCGTATACAAAAGGAACTACAAAAACATAAATGGTAAAATGAACTGCATTCTATCAAGTATTGGCATAAAAGAAAAGAGATTAAAGAGAATTTAGATACAGCAACATTTCACTAGACATGCCAGCTAGATGTGAGCACTAAGAAAGTAAAACCCAAAATGAAAAAGTCATCTTCTGAGCAGGGGCTCTAAGTATCTTGTCCACAAAACAAATCCCTGCAAAAATGTAAAATACAATAGCTAATCGCAAACATTGCCACTAAAAAAAAAAAAAGAAAAAAGATGAGCTTAGGAAACAGCACATGTTAAACCACAAATATAAAAATAGAGTACCTCATCAACAACAGGCAGTCCAGCTCAACATCTCGACCTTATCAAACAACTACTGGCTCATGAACACACCTTACCAATATCAATTTCAACTATGAAGATAGATGGATAAACCCAGCCAATGATACTCTACTTGGGCTACCACATGGCTTCACTAATCTACTCCAGGCCTCTCTCTTGAAACTAACTGTGACCTCAGTTGACCAACCCAACAAATCGGACAACTCCTGGCTTTACCAATGACAACACTCTTATACCTAATTACTTCCCATACCAACGGCAACTAAAGAACCACATATCAACAACTTTGCGCCTTTTCACACAACTATGGATTTAATCAGACAATTAATCAATACATGCTGTTGAAATTTTAATCCTTGTTTGTTCTTTCTATTGCAACTATACACTAGTTAAAACACCCTTCTCCTCATGGGTCTTTAATCCTTGTAATCAAGTCAGCTTGTCTCAGTGCCCGAGACTCCACTTAGGTATGATGTTTCTGACCCAAAGAGAAGCCCTGTTACCTTGATTACTGGGTAAGCATCATGGTTTCACTTTAGGTGGTGTGTCTGTAATTTCTTCCCAGTCCTATATTGTTTGTCTCTTCATCAAGGAGGTAACTGCTTTTCTGGGCTGGTGTTATTTGCCTAATAGTCAGTGATCTGAACTTTAGTGTAACTCCTAATGAGGCTATCCTATCAGCAAATGCATAGTATTAGGGCTACTGTATTGCCATTTTGGGAATAGGATCTGGACCTTGCAGTAGTTTCTGATGTGGCCTTTCAATGCCACTTTGAAGTCTACAGATATGAATTTCTAGTGATTAATCCAGGTAGGTTTTTACATACTACTTGGGGTGTTGCTGTCTCACTACTTTGCTTCCTCCCCTCCTCATATCAAAATATGAGCAAAGATAACACACACAGTAGAGCCAAAAACAAACCATCCATACAAAAAGTAAACATCAATTTCTTTTTCTCCTACACTAATATACGGGGTTTACATTCCAACTATCCAGCAGTTGAACTACATTTTCAAGAGATTAAACCTGACCTCAGGTTCATCCATATCATATACATGGTATCAGATCATACTCATTCCCTTCATATTCATTTGGTAAGAAGAAAGTTCTACTCAGCTTCTTCCCAGAACTGTTACTTTATGAAATAGACTTCCAAGAGGATGCTTCCTCAACCAATACACTCTTAACCTCTTCAAGTCTAAGATCACTTGTTACCTATCCTATATATTCACACTCTTACGACTTTATTCATTAACCATCTACTGTTCAAAACAATCATAGAAAATCACTTTAGGCTTGGCTGTCTATGTTGAATAGCAAGTGACATTTAAAATGCAGAAGCAGCTCAACCCATAGCAGAAACACCTGTGACCATTCATTCAAATCATAGTTTACACCTTGAGCATTAAATTCACTTCATTTTGTTTGATCCTACATGCTTATAGTGAATGGCATGTCAGAAGATAGTGTGGGAAAATGAAATAAAATCAATAGATAAAATAATAATAAAGAATAAAAAAATAAATACATTTCCCATGATACCAGTAATAAAGTAACTAGGGTTTTGGTCATCTGTGTAATTTTATGACCCCACTTCCAAAAAGGACAAAACTTCACTCTCTCTCCTCACTTTCCAATGCATAGCATTCGGACATGTTTTTTAGACTCTCTACCAATGAAGTAAGTACAACCTTTATTTTGGTCATTCTAACTCAGCACAAAGTTGACTTCAGCTCGACCATTATAACTATTCTTATTATTACTTGAACTATTAAAAGAAAACAGACATACCAAGAAACATTGTGAACTTTGTTTCCCTACAGTTTTTATAAAAAAATAAATAAACAGTCCATAGTAGAAACCCAACTTTTTGTTGCTTCTTCTTTAATTATTTATATGTGAATATGTACATACCTACAATACACCAACATACAACCTTAAATACCATAATAGATTCTAGATCATAAAGATGAAACCAGAGTTTGAATCTTAAGGGTTTTGTTTTGTTTGCAGACTAATTGTGTTTGGTATATTGTGGCTATAAATAGAATATAGACTCTGAATCAAAAGTTCAGTGAATACATATTGTTCTTCATTCTCAAAAGAAATTCATGTTGATAGTGTCTGTTGGTAAAGTCAAGGTAACTATCTTCAGGGATAATGAGAGAAGAATCCTACTAAAAAGGTGGGAAAACACCATACGTGATTATCACACCATATAAATTTAGTCAATTTAAAGAAATCATTAAGTGGGGAATAAGTGTTTTTATTACAGAGTAAATGAAGTGTTGAATATAGCTGCAGTAATCAACTGTGATTT
The DNA here is from genome assembly GCA_903632075.3 of Acanthosepion pharaonis. Lineage (NCBI taxonomy): Eukaryota > Metazoa > Mollusca > Cephalopoda > Sepiida > Sepiidae > Acanthosepion > Acanthosepion pharaonis. The sequence continues at coordinate 2,275,283 of CAHIKZ030005439.1, forward strand.
TTGCTTGTTTATACCTTTAAACAACTTATCACTTGTTTCATATGATAGGCACTTTTATTCCAGTTGAAATTTATATAATCAGCATTGTATATTTGTGAAACAAATACAATATTCAAACTTTGCTCTAACAAGAGCTTTGAAATAACATAAGACTACATTAAAAATATACAATTTTCAGGCATTTTAGGTGAAACTAAGAGTTTTTTCACCAAATGTTATACAGTTACAGATATGACCATATATACAGATTTATTCATCAATAACATAAAAATAGGACACATAACATTGATTTCTGTGTCTATCTAAATATAATTACTTTACAACTATTTAATTTTGTTTAGTGAAATATCTGATTACATGTAAAGAACAAAAAATAGATGTTTAAACATTAGATAAACAAATGTACAAGGAAGAACAATGAACAGAGAAAGCTTGTTTTTTTTTTTTTTGGTGATTTTCGAAATTAAAATTCATGAAGCAATTTGAAAGAATAATGGAAAACCAAGATTGAGAAAAAGGATGATTTTGGTTTATGATAATGAACATCTAATGATGACTTACTGAAAGCAATTTTTGCCTGATTTCTTCACGAATATCTTGAAATCGGTCCAAGTAAATAGCAAGACACCAAGGTTCCATAAAAAAGCTAAAAGATAGAAAAAAATAGAAATAAATCAAGCCATCAATATTGATTAAATCACTTCAGACAGAATTTTCTAATAATATTAAAGTATAAATTCAATTCTTAATTAAAGAGATTTAGTATATCCATGCTTAATAAAATCTCTGGTTTTGTTCTTTTCAAGAGTTTCTTGATATAGACAAGTATTATTCAACTGAGCAAATTGTTGGATAGCTATAAAGGTAGAAGCTACTATACTCTTGTCTATATCAGATGATACTCCCTGTTTAATGATTGGCTAGAAAAATAAAATGTCTTCTATGGGTATTTTTATAGTCCATGATGTGATCACTACAGATGTAGACCATAAGATAAGACCATGAGTAGTAACAAAAAAAAAAAAAAAATATTTTTGCTACCCTACTGTGCTGTCAACTACTACTAGTTTTTTACCCAGGAGTAATAGACATTATAACATAATTTAACAATACAACACAAATATAAACAATTATAAGTTATGTTAATTAACAAGGAGTAGGGCTTCCAATCTAATGATATGTTACTAAATGAAATAAAAGAATCATTTTTCTGGGCTAATTACTGACCTGAAGAAATCTTGAATGAGTTCCTCTTCATATCGCTGCTTCAAGTTATTCAATATTCGTTCATGGATACCATACAATTGGATAAAATTTAAAGCTGGAAAAGGCTGATAATCAGAAAAATGTTATTGAGAGTAAAATAATGAATTGTAGCAGAGTTGTAGATCTAAGTAAATAATTATAAACCTTCTTTAGGATTAAATATATACAAAAATATTCATAAAAATAAGAAACATCAAGACACGGAAACAACAAAATGAGTATTATTTATTCTCTGGTTGTTATATGGTGTTGGAGAAACAACAGACAGTAATACTGAGTAAAATTATGAATTTGGGGTCAAATGTGGATCAAATATGGATCAGAATCAGATACAATGGTAAGATAAAGAATAAGTAAATTGTATACTGTCTTTTTCATATGTTTGTTTTATAGATGTGTCTAATGAGTGTCCAGAAAATTTGTTTGGAAAAATACAAGAAATGTCTGGGGTTTTCTTACCTCAAACTTTTGAGACAAATGTTACTATTTTGGCTTGAAAAAGGAAAAGGAGCTGAAATTTTTGTTGATGCAAGTGTTGACAGCCTGTCTGTGTTGACTGCCTGTCCGATAGTGAAATTGTTACATGATTGTGTGTGTAAAGAAGAAAAGTGGAGTTGATTCTCAATGGCTTAAAAAGAGTGAATTAATGATAATTATAATTGTTATAATTATTTTATTATGATTATTTTTGACACTTTAATTAATTTTTATTTATTTATTTTTTATGAACATGACAGTATAATTAATTTTTTATTTAAGTATTTCTTTATGGACATCACAGACTCAATAATGGGTGTAATAAAAAAGAATTATAAATGGAGAGAGACGGTATTAAGCCAGTGGTTCCAACCTAGAACCTAACACACCAAAGAGTTAAGAAAATCTATAATTAAAATGAAATTTTTAAAAAGGACAAAGTAAATAATAAAATTGTTTTAATATCAATTTAGAACATTTTAGATTGCCAAAGGCTGATACTGTAAAGTGGAAAATTGGTTTAAAAAATGGTAAGAGAAATATTTAAATTAAAAAATCATCTAAAGATATTTCACAAAAAATAAGATAATATTTTTATTAGAAAAAGTCATACAATAATATTCACTAAAAAGGTTATAAATATTTTTTTCCTTTCATCCCAAGCAAAGCGATAATGACATTAAAACACAAAGGGCTATTGGGAGTGAAAGAGAATGAAAAGACTTTAGAAGGAACTGGAAACCCAATCTTAAATAGGAAACAAAGAATAAATATCTAATCCTGTTCAAAAATCCTGGAACAATTGTTAACCAGGTGATATAATCATCTAAGGATATATTATAAAAAAAATATTTTTAACATCTCTATCTATAAAAGGCAGGATGTGTGTGTGTGTGTGTGTGTGTGTGTGTGTGTGTGTGTGTGTGTGTGTGTGTGTGTGTGTGTGTGTAACAAATGCACAGCCACAATTTTCGACAGATTTGCACCAAAATTTACATGTACATGCTCCAAGTTAGCAGAAAGGCCAAGACTGACTTTGCATTTCCCAACTCCCATCAATAGTGGAAATAATCGATTTTTTCATGCTTCTATGGCCGTTTTCATGTAGTTTGCGACCATTTTCTACTGGGTGAGAGCCTATAGCTGTCTGCCACGTATAGGCAGGAAGATTCTATTGGCCAGCATGAGAGCCAACAGCTGACTGAGACAAATGTTAACTAGCATGCAAAAAAAATCGATAGCTGCATTCGGGAAAAATTTAAATCTGCATGGCACTTTACTCCAATTGGCTCATACGCTTACTTAAACTCAACGTTGATTCTGATTCTGCAGAACTGGGTTGGGTGTGAAAAAATTATTGTTGTTAACATTCTTTTTATCATTCGTTTTTCCAGTTACGAGTCTTTTTTTAAAGCTGATCATTTTGTGTTCATTTTGTTTAGTTCTTTTTTTCGTAACAGATTTAATGTTTAGTATAGAGCTTAGAAAAAATTTGCAGTGTGAGATAGGCAAGAAGTAAGGCATGTAGCAACATCAGCATGGTAAAGGGCACTCCTTTAAAGGCAAGGAAGAGGAAAAATATTTTAAGTCAAGTGATAGTGATTACCGTATGAGTCGTACGATTTTTGAATCAAGCACGGGCAACGGCAGGCCATGCTGCTAGTCTGTCTATATCCCTGAGATGAGTTGTTGTAATTATTTACACTATTTACATTGTTTGGACTGTTGTCTTCATCTTTACTGTCACATTCACAATGTTTCAACCTTCATCAAGTGATATTTGTGCTGGAATTTTGAATTTGAGATATCTCATTAAAAAATCACCCAAGAATAAATGTAAAAAAAAAATACCCCCAAAAGAGTAAAAAATATTTTGCAAATACCTTTTTACTAAGGCAAGTGATGGTTTCAACAGAGCTGTATTGATTTAAATAGATACGGAAGTAGCCATTTGGTTCATTAGGGCTTCCAGTAAGAAGGCCAATACCCTACAAGGACAAAAATTGTAAAGCCAATGAAAGTGGAGACAAGAATTTAATGCTATTATGTTTGTTACATTTCAATAATCTTTATGACTCATTTTTTTTTTACTTTGATTTTTCTAGTAATATTTCAAAACCCTAAAGTTGCAGCTTTAGTAATATTTACTGTTTGTATGACATTTGAATAAGATATCTCACTTGTTTAATGATCAATACCTGGCCTATAATATTGTGCATTTTCATTATTATAAATTGATTTTATCAAACACCAACAAGATGGACAAGTTTTTTCAGATAGATTTAAATCAAATTTATAATAGTATTTACAAAACATGTCTGAAACATGATCATAATAATGAGGTACTTAAGACTGAACTTGTTATATATGCAATAGACTGGTGAGATTATTTTGCTAACCACTGATCTATGGTAGACAATGAAAATTCACATTTATAGATTTTTAGTGAATAGTTGCTACAGGATTTTAAATTCATGTGGTTTCTGTTGATTGCCAGTAGTGGGAGGAGGTATGACTTGTTACTGATTAAGATGAAGACTTTCAAATTAAATGAATTCAATATGGAGAGGATTTTTATGAACATAGCTCACAAAAGAAAGAAGAAATTATATTTACGTGTGTACAGATAGTTAAAAAATGTAATTGGCCATGGTTAAGTGTAATTGGTAATAATGCTCAATAAATGGAATTGACAAAGTTTCCAATAAACAATAAAAAAAGGAAGAAAAAGAACAGAGTAAAATGATACTAAGCAAGCAATATATATGCAAGTCAAAACTAGACAAAGCAACAGTAATAAGGCAAAAGATTCACAAAGTGAGAAGAGTGTTAACATGCAAAAATGATTGTAGCGTTCTGACTTCAAGACAGGAAATAACAAAAATATGGCAGATGAGACCGAAAAGTGGTTCATTTTATGAATTTTTCTATAAATTTGGGGTGGGGGATGTGTTTGTAGTCATTCTTAACAGGATTGGAATCAACACAGGAAAGGAAACATTTATGTACTTAACCATAGTGAGAGTGTGTGTGTGTGTGTGTGTTGTTCATGTGGTTTGTTTTAAATTAAGTAGTTGGCTTGCTGGAGTGGTAAAAGACATCTCTGGTGGAGACAAGTTCCATGTTGTTGCTACCTCACAAAGCAAAAAAGTGGAAGAGTGTTTATTGTCCCATACTTGACTGGCCCCATCTAGAGGGTCTCTTGGCAGATAAGGTTAAGTAACAATGAATTGATTCATTAACAAAATGTATCATATAATTCTGATTCTTTTATTCTTTATACAGTTAGCATATACCTTATGCTCTGCCATTTCCCCAGAAAAACAATGGGCCATTCCATTTGATCACAAAGAAAAACTAGAAGATGATTTATCCATTTTAGAATTTCATTATTATATTTTGATCAATGTGATCAAAAGGTCACTCCAGTATATCAGTGTGTCTCTCACAAGGTCATTCCAGTGTATCAGTGTGTTAGTCAAAAGTCAATCCAGTGTATCAGTGTGTGTCTATTAAAAAGGTCACTCAAGAATCAACTGACATGATTTGCACAAAGTTACTTGATTAAGCCAACAATTTAAACACATTTATTTAACCTGTAGATTTGTTTACTCACTAATGTTTATGCATTAAGCAGATATCAACATTTTAACACTAATTTATGCCCATGTTTTTCTTCTACATGAGATGATACCAATTCTCATTAGGGTTTCATATCTTACAGTGTTAATATTGATACTTACAGCTTGAGGTTCACTAACATTTGCCTGTTGATATCCTGCTCCTGGTTTAGTCACATGTAGATAATGGTAACCTCCTAAAATATAAAACAAAAAGATACAAGAAAAATACAAACCAAACTGTGACATCAACTAATTTGAACTTATTTCAATTCAATTATTCATTGGTCCTTTTGAAACAGTTAATCTTTGTAGCTTTATGACAGACACCTGACAAAGGCTGATTGGTGTAATGGTAGAAGCATTATGATAAGAACAATAAAAGTCAAAAAGAAATAGTGTGAATGAATCATTGTATTAGGGCATTAGGAAAGTAATTACATATTTCACTAGTATAAATTTGTAAACCAACCAACCAAGATTGGCCCATGGTGAATGGTAGGAAACTGGATCAAGAATTAGTTTATCATCTCTTCTATCTGATAATGTGTTGTTATTTCAGTGTTTAAATACATAGAGAATTATAAGAATTATAATTTTAAAAAGTAACATTTGCCATTGTTTACTGTATGAATTCTGAAAGGGTGTTGCTCTTACAGAGACATTTAAAAACATTTATTCAGTATATATGGATGCAGTGAAGACTTCTACATATCAGCTTTGGTTTAAAAGGTTTTAAAATTAAAATTGTGATATGTTTGAAAAGCCTCACTGGAAAAAAGCCACAAAGAATGAAAAACTTTTGAAAGAGATTAGTAAATTGGATTCATACCAAAGTACCAGAAATTGGTGCAAAACATCATATATCTTGTTCATGAACATCTCAAGCAAATTGGGAAAACTTGAATTTAGATTCCTCCTGATCTCTTGTTTGAGAACCAAACACAACATTTCACCATTTGCAGCATCCATTTAATGAGGAATGCCAACCTTTCATTTTTGTATCACATTTTTACAGGTGATGATAAATGGATTTTTTGTCATTTAATAATCATTATTTTTTGTTTTTTTTGCAACATTTAAGCTTATTTATTCTCAGATAAATATAGCCACTGACAAAAAGCTTTCATTTTATTTGTTCATAAATTAACAAATATTGTGATACATTTTTTGAGCAATTTTTAAAGACAGTTTTTTATGTGTTCTTATGTAGCTAATTTTTAATTACTTGCAGAATTTTGAAAAAATAACAAAATGAAGACAACCACCAAAAGTTTCATAGTTATCAGAAAAAACATTGTCTCATAAAAATAAATGTCAAAGTTATAAATAACAAATAAGGAATAACTTACCTGGTAAAATTGCACCTGTAATTTTGGGTGTGCGATAGAAAGGTACCAGATCTGTATCAACATTTTCTGTCTTTGAAGTGAGTAGATAAGCTGCTGACATTGGATCAAAAAGTTTCAGCATCTCTGTAGCAAGCTGCAATGCAAAATGAGCTTAATTAACTAACATTGTTATTTATCAAGAAAGTTTCAACATTCTCCCTGGATTTTGCCAATTGTAAAAAACATCTTTCTTACTGCATGTTTCCTAAATTTTCAAAAGAACATTCTATAATCTGTGAAAATTCTTTTGAGTAAAATTATTCCTTGATATCTTAATTCCTAATATCTTTTACAAGAAATATTATTTTTTTGAGAATATAATTAGATAAGTATTTAATATAATATACACACACACATATATATATATATATATATGTATGAAACCTGAAACCCTGGAAAAACAATGGAATCACCCAACTTTTCAACCCAAAAACTTTTTGCCAACTATTTTTTTACTATGCAGCAAATAAAAAGCAAATATGAGACAAAACAATTCTTTTAAATAACTGAAAATTCTGCCTTCAAATTCTGGCACAAATTCAACTGTATTTAAGGGAGAATGCTTGAAGGCCTTGATGAGCTGTTTGACTTTTTTAATTGAAAGGAAACATGCCTCCAACAAGAGAGCTGACAATTGAAACAATGAAAAGAATTATAAAAAGTCCTTAAAGAAAGAAATCCAACATGGAGTATGACAAAAGATGTTGGTTGTTCCCAGTCAGCAGTGTCTAAAATTGGGTGCAAGTATAAACAAAATGTGAAGGCTAACAAAGGAAAATATATGGGTAGACCATGGAAGTCAAAGTATCAAGATAAAAAGCTCAAATCAATATTCCTTAAAAATAGAAAATCCCAAATAAAATACAAATGAAAAACAAATGATTGGAAATAGGAGTCAATTTTTGTGACAGAACTATGAGAAATTATCTGAATGAAATGGGATTTACACTGAGAAAAACCAAATGAAAACCAGCACAAACCCCTAAATAGAAGAAAAAATTACAGTTGGCAACATAGAAGCAACCATGGAGGATGGGTGATTGGATGAAAGTGATGTTCAGTGATGAATCATGAATCTGCACTGGCTAATGTGATGATGACTTGAATTTTTTCTGGTATCATTTTAATGAAACAGAGATGACTGTCTGAAGAAAAGCAAATTTAACCAATCATTTCTGATATGGTGTTACCTTAACAGTCAATGTACAGATGGCCATTGAAATTTTTGACACTTTTCTCATTCAATCAATAGAAAATATATTTGGTGATGATAAAGTCATTTTTCAGGATGATAATGCATCTTAGCACAGAGTAAAAAAGTCAAAGCTTTTCTTTAGTAATGGCACAAGGTCAACAGTCTGGATAACAATTCAGTATATTATAGTGAAAATGTTATAAATTGAGTGATTCCCAAACTTTTTTACTCTGTTCAGACAGGATAAATTATCCCATAAATTAAAATAATTAGATTTATTTGAAGGATATTTGATAAAACCAGAATGTTCAGCAATAAAGCAAAAATTGTTTTATGGCATATCTTTGAGTTTTTCATTTGAAGTTAAAATCTGGATTCCATTCCTCTAAGTGGCTTCGTGTGAACAGCTTTCCATAATATAAAAAGATAAAGAGTTCTATATTTTTAAAAAATTTAAATTATTTAAAATGCTTTAAACAAAATAAAAACTTCCCAGAGGTTATTATCCTATTATAATTGTGCTTGTTCCTCCCTTCATTAATTTGTACGACCATTATGTCCTGCCAGTACCAGATAAATAATGGACTATTACGTTTTGATTGCATGGAAAGATGGGAAAAGACACTAGTTGGTTTCAGTGAGAAAATGAAAGAAAGAAAGATAGAAGTCTTCTGCTAATATCTCATAAATAATGGACTATTCCATTTTGATAAACAAACCACATATCAGAAATGATACTTGGGTTCAATCAGAAAAGGAATAAAAGAAGGAAAGAAAGAAAGGGAAGATAGAAGTGTTTAACGTTGTTTCAGGGAAATGGAAAAAAGTTGTCAATTTCAAATCCTTTTATTGGTACCCACTTCTTATAAAATAATGACCAGCATTCATATTTATGATTGTTATTGCAATATTTTGTTAAAGTTGTTAAGCTCAAATATTTAACAACAAAATAGGAGAATTTCTACAGATATTTTATTATTGTAGAATTCACCATGATCTTATTCAATAATTAAGAATTAAGTTTCATTAAAATATTAAAATAGGAAAACCTTGAAATTTTCACAGGTTTTTCTAGTTATTGTTATTATTTCGGAAGCCATTATATTTTTAATCTTTTGCATAAAATTTTAATTTCTATGAAACTCATCTCTTTTTATTTACTTTGAAAAACTTCAAAATTTTTTAAAATGAATAAAAATGCAGAATTGTACCATCTATAAAAACTGAATAAAATAATTCAAGTAAATAAATTACAATAGGTTATAAAACTAAAACCATTAGTAAATTAGCCTACAAAAAAGTATATCTTTAAATATGAAGAACTAAATAAATTAATTGAAATAGTCTGTAAAATGTAGTATAACATACAAAACTATCCACTGGTAGGTTTTGATTTTAAGTATTAATATGATGTCATACTCCACTGCAATTAGATCTCTTTCTGATTCACTCTACATGTTGGCCGGATGGGAACACTAAGAAAGCAAAACACAAAATAAAAAACAGTTGTTTTCTGCACAGTAGTTCCAAGCATCACATCCACAATAAAATGCAATATCCAATCACAAACATTCCTACCAAAAAAAGATGAATCTGATGGCTACTAGATTTGCTTAAAAGAAAACCCCTTATAATAACCAACACAGTGCAGGCCACTTATCAGTACACAGGGGTGCTGTCGCCTTCACCACCATGATCGCTTCTCTCATCACAATCACAGCCTTGCCCAAGTTTCACTAATCTCACCTGACTCTTCACATACAGAATGCAGTCAATGGGTCACCTCCAGCACTACTGGGTTCCCAACACCAACCACTATGATTTCCAACACCTCAATATCTTCACTATCCAGTTCCAGGCTTCAATGTCACTACTGTAACCCATCCTGTTGATACCACATTTCACAGAAATCCAACAGAGACATTCTGCTCGATCAAACTTCACTATCCAGATTCAGGCTTTGTTCGTCATCACCACCTTGACCCTGTCTTGTTGATATCACACTTGACCAGAATTCAACAGAGACATACTGCTTGATCAATCTTCACTATCCACTCCAGGCCTCCCTTGTTGTCACCACTGTGAGCCTGTTTTGCTGGTACCATATTTGACCAGAATCCAACAGAAATATTCCACTTAATTAACCTTCACTATACACTCCCAGCCTCCCACATCATCACTGCCATAACTTTATCAACCAACCCACCAACATGCCTCACAATGAATCAACCCACCTCTATGACCTCAATCAACCAACCTACATTACCAGGCAGTTCAGCTTCAACATCTCGGCAACACATGACCAGCAGCCCATTACACACCTCACAGATGTTGATTCCAACCATGAAGGGTGTACATCAAAACCTACCCATAATTAATCTGCTCAAGACCTATCCTCTGACCTCAAGTGTGACACTGGTCAATCAACACAAGAAATCGGTTAACTCCAGGCCCTACCAATAACACCCTTACACCTAATAACTTCCCTTACCAACAGCAACTGAAGAACCACACATGAACAATTTTTGCCAAATTCCAAACAACTATGTATATATTTCAAATTTTGATAAATACAGGCTGTTTAAAATTTAATCCTTGTGTGTTCTTTTCTTTTGCAACCAAACAATCATTATAACAATGATAACTTAAGTAAAAGAGATCAACTTACAGCAATACCAACTTCTTTTGAGTTGAAGTTTGAATGAACCCACTGGTCAGCATAATATTTTCGTTTATATTTAGTGACCGTTCCTGCTGCTCTGATGGATGAATCATTTGTATGGAAAGAATTGTCAATTACAATAAAACCATCAAACACTAGACAGCAATCATTGGCAGCTGAATAAATAAAAAACAAAGAAGGATTATTGATAATCAAAAAGAAATAATTAGAAAATTCTTTAGCAGCAATTTTTATAACATCAAATAAAAAACAAAAAGTAAGATTAAGAACACTAAAGTAGCTAAAATGTTATTTTAAAATGTATTTCAATACAGTAGTGTGCAGATTCATTTGAATATATGGTCATTCTACCTTTGAGCATTGGCTGGTAAAAGAAATCCTGATATTTTCTTTTTAATGTTCTAACAAGTTTTGTTAAAGATAACAGTTTTGTAACAGTGATGATATTATTACTGGAAAAACTGATAAAACTAACACATTTTTGTTATATTAAATAAGACTACCAATTGTACTTGCAATTCATTATCAATGAACACACAAAATTAAAAAAATAAACAAAGAATAATGTCAATAAGCTTATCACTACAAAAATCGCAGAAATTGGCTCATTCAAATTCCACCCAAAATAAATGGTGATTATTAATCTATTTATATCTATGGTTATATTAAAATCCATAAACCTGATTCACCTCTACACCTGTGGCAGGGATGCAAAAATTGAGGACCCTGATCTCCCATATATGTACTTCTGCATGGCATTTATTCATAGTAACATATTTGTCTCTATCACCCTCAAGATGATGGGAATTGAATATCTGAGAGGATTGATAATATCCTCACTGAATTTATCTCAGCTAGTGTTCATATCTGCAGTGACTTCAATATCCACCACAAAAAGTGGTTAATCCACTCTGATGAAGAAAGCAGATATTGCAGAGACTTCTCCATCACCTATAAACTAACCCAGATCATCAAAGAACCCACCCATGTTCCAGATGCAACAGGATAGCAATCAAACCTCCTTAAGCTTTTTCTGACATCCTACCCTGTAAATGTTTAGCAAATGTTTTACTCCCACCAGGCACATCAGTCCCTTCCCTAATCAGTTTCCAGATTGATACCAAACTAAAGGTATCCCCTGATTTACCATTTCATAGAGTGATTTTTCACTACAAAAAGGCAGATTCAGACAGCTTTCAATCCCATATGACTTTCATCCTTCTTCAAATACACTACAATCAATAGGGTGCACCCCTAAAACTTTTGATGATCAGAGATTGGCAACTGATCTTGCATCTGATCTAGTACTAACTTCCCAGTGGAGGGAAAACTGGTTGGTTACATTCAATGCTTCAAAAACCAAACTAGTTACATTCAATCATCACCAGTTGGACCCCTAACTACCACCAGTCACAATGAATAGATGCCTCCCCTAAATCTCTCAAATACACACCTGACCTCAAGTATAACTTGTATATATGATCTATTGCCTAACAATGCAGGTAAAATGGTCAGCTCCCTGTACTACTTCAGTAAGTACCTGACTCCTCAGGCTATTCTCAAACTTTACAAGAGCCAGATCAGGTCTAAAATGGGTAGGCGCTGACCAGTCCTCAATTTCCAGTCTTGATAAAGCTCAAAAACATCTTTAAGTCCTTGTAGGTGACAAATTATTTTCCACTCTCCAACTCTCATAAGCAGGATGAGGCATGCTTCTCACTGCTCTGTCACTACTTCCATGGAAAGTGCTTGGATGAACTACATTCTTTGGTTCCCGCAGTTCTAACCTTCATGGCTAGGATCCACCACTTACATTGTAGCAAACTACCCACATCCCCTCAGTGAGAAATGTTTCACTCAAACAGTTTCTCCTCACGAAACACTGCTCTGTGAAACCAATTCCTAAGAAGAGGTTTTCCTGATCACTACAATCTTAACCTGATCAAGTCTAAGGTTAACCATTATCTTCCCTTCCTATCTGTATAAACTGACTCTTTACATAACCCTCTACCTTGAGTGGCCTCCAGGCCTTGTACAGGATGAACATTACTGTAAAAAAAAATTACCACAAGTGAAGTCCTAAAAATTTTACAATCTAACAAATATAACAGTAAAATATTAGCTTCACTCGATGTAGCAAACTTATTCACAAAAGTCTCTGTTAATGATTTTATGGACATCTTCATAGATGTTTACAACCATTTCTAACTCACCAGTACTTAAAATTAGAACATCCATAAAAAAAAATCTGTTGTTAGAATGCACTACACAAGTTCCATTCCAAGATCACTTCAGCAATATTTAAACACAGTCAGACAACATTGCTATGGGTAGCCTGCTGAGTCCTTCTTTCTCAAACTTTTATATGGCCCACATAGAAAGCAAAATATTCAACAAAAAATTAAACTAAATATATATTTGATACATATAGCTAAAAATGTAAATGATATAAAGAACTAAAAGAAATATTTGAATGTAATTCTGTTCTTAACTTTATATACAAACTAAATATTAATAAAAGAAATATCCTCTTCCTGGATGTTCTTAATAATTCAAATAGTCATAATTTTACTGCCAAACACACTTTGAATTTCATCTAATTTCTTTCTTTCCTGATGGTTCTCTATATCAAATATATCAACTAAAAATAAAGCTTAATTTTGTTTAAATTTCAATCTAACTTCCCATTATTCTATCTTTGTTTCATTGTGCCAATAACTGTTGAATTGTTGAATTTTACAATTTGGGAATTGTAACAAATCCCCAATTGGTCAGCTGTTGTATATTCGGACAAGGATGGTTGTGTTTGAAAGTGTAGCTTTAGCAGGAAATTACATTACATAAAAAGCATTTTACAGTGACTCACCTTGAAAGGTTTTATAGTTTATCTGCTTTTCTTGATAACAGAACATAGCCTAGAAAAGAGCAAGATAAAATAAATTAGTTAAAATTCTATAGATATATAAGTGTTGTAGAGTAGTTTCACAGTGGAGGCTTGTAGTTGTACTAAGTCGGTCCTAAAATAGGTTCGACGTACAAAATGTTAGGAACTTGATATAATAGGTAATGACGCAGTATCCGACTAACGGTTGTCCGGCATCGACTGACTGACCAACTCCCTGAGCTACTCGTACTACTCCTAATTATTATAGGTGGGAGAGTCTATTAACTATAGAATAGGTGTGTTCCACTATAACATCCCCCACCAAACTTTACTCTGTAGGAGTAAAAAGTTTTCTTTATTTATTTTTCATTTTGTACAGGAAATATGAAGAAAAAACAACAAAAAAAATTTTTTTTTTTTTTTTAGCAACATTGTAGCGTATCTCCTACGTTTTTTGATCCACTTTTAAATGATCAGTTGCCTTTCTTTTTTCTTCTGGATCGGCGTACCTCCAGGTAAAATTGTTAAATCAAAACGTATTGAAAATCCCCTCCATTGGCGTTTTTTCCGCGGGACCGCTGTCAACCACGTCTGAAAAACCTCGTCTGATCTGGTTACTGCACGTGAATTTTTCACCTTTCACCAAGTACATCATAAAGCCAATCTGCTTTTCTATTTTTTTTTTTATACCTCCATAGTGTTACTAGAAACAACCTTCCGCTTTGAGCTTCTTAAGGATGGAGTCACAGTTTCTGTAGGTTCTTCTTGTGGTTCTATTTGTTCAGCCTCTAGCTTTACTTCTGTTGATCTTGTGCTTCTTAACATTTTCTGTAGTGACTTCAGTTAACTTAAATCATTTAATAATACTGCATGTCCTTGGCTGCGGGTAACTTGCTCCCCAGTTTTTCTTGGTGTTGATTTTATCTTTACTTTCTGAAGCTTGTTTTTCACGTATATCGTCAGTGTTACCCATTCAACTTTTTTAAATACACTGGTTTTCTCTAATCTGTCCAATTCTTTATCTATCTGTTCAATTGAAGCAAACAGCATATTCCTTTTCTTTTTGAACACCGCCTGAGCATTTTCTTTTGGCTGTAATTTTGCCTCCATCTTGGTACACATTCCCAAACCTGGAGAAAAAAACAGTAGGAAATGTTCCCTTAAGTTTCTTTACTAATTTTTGGGCTTCGTAGTTTAAAAAATCTACCTTGTAACAGAAAGAATTTATCGGTAGATCACATAATTGAAATTCTGTTATCCAATTCGTACCAAGTTAGTTCGTGGTATTTTCTATGACAAATAGTTTAGCTTTTTGTGTTTTTTTATTTAATGTGACATGACGTTTGTAACAAATTCTCCAATAAATTGTATTTTTTCTCCCGTCACTGACCTCGTGATTTTATTTGTTTTCATTAAAGTTGGTTTCCCCAACTTCTTCCGCATATGCAAATTTATGATAGATAGGTCGAAACCAATGTCGAGTTGCATTTTTATTTTTCTATTACTTATTTCGATAATAACAAATTTTCTGGTTATTCCATCGTTCACCTCGTCGGACTTTAATTTTCTTATTTTATTGTCTTTATTTTTTGACCTGCAGTGTGTGCTTTTATGATCCACTCTTTTACAGTTGAAACATTTTTTATTTCTAAAATTGCAATATCTGTACCAGTGAAGTTCACCGCAAGCAAAACATTGCTTCAGGAGTTTTTGTTTATTTTTCTCTGGTATTTCACTTTTTGTTTGATAATCTGCAATTTTAGAATTCTTTTTGGTAGACTGACTTTCTTTTTTGTAGCATATTTTCCTTACATGCGAAACGCCAGACTGTTCTATCTTTTTTGAATCTTTCTTTACGCTAACATATCTTGTGCAGTCTTCTGACAACTTCTGTATCATAAGACTTTGTTTGTTTTCCAATTTTGACAGTACTAATTTTCTCAACTCTGCGTCTCTTTCTGATATCAGCCCTTGAACAAACACTAAGAACTTAAAATTGTCAGCACTTAACTCTGCCAGCTTGAATTCTTCACAATGCTTGTTCACATTGGCTGCGTACGTTATATAGTCTTATTCATCATCTTTCATCAGATTCAAACATTTCCACCTCTTGTGAAACAAAGATGTCTTTTTACTAAATAATTCACTTAATATATTTACCGCTTCGGTAAAAGTCAACTCGCTAGTTTTTTTCAGTAAAATGTAGTTTACCAATTTGTTATGCTCAGCAGTTTTTAACTTGCTTAAAAGAAGCCTAACCTTCTTTCCTTCAGACCATGAGTGGCAGTCCTCATTATACACGTCCATATATTTTTATAATACTCTTCAAAAGTTATCTCTTCATCTGGACTGTACGTGAATATTTCAATTGAATTCCATATTGTATTCTCTGGGAAAGAATCATAGATGTAGATTTTTCTCTTTCCTCTTCTCAGTTATTTCCAGAATTTTGTTTTGAAACTCCTTATGCATCTGTTCTATTTCTCATTGAAACTGCATCTGTCTATTAAAAGTTTCCTCCTGTAGTTGCATCTGGAATGTTTTCTGTTGCTCTAATGTTGTCATCTGTTGTTCCATCTGGAACTTTAAAAATTCCTGGAATATAATATATTTTTGTATTCCTCCATTTTCGCCAAAAGTTTACACAATGCTTAGATATTGTAGAAGGGGATCCTACGAATTTGTAATTCGTGACCTAACTGTCTTATCGAGAAAAAAAAATTCTTTTCTCAGTTGAGAATACGACTGATTTTTTTGTTACTAAGTTGACGTCTTGTCTTTCGAAAAACTTTGCCAAGTTTTTTTTTTAAGTATGAATCTGAGATTTTGTCGCCGAAATTGTGACGAGCAAGTTTTTTCTTTTTCCTCCGTATGAGTACGAATTTTTTTTTTTTTTCCACCATATGAATTTCGAATCCCTTCGCCGAATAATACTGTGGCAAACACAATTTTTTTTTTTCCATATGAGTTTGAATACTCATGGCTAAATTTGTTATGGTGGGTGAAATAATTTTTTTTTCTTCTGCAGGAAATATGAAGAAAAAACAACAAAAAAATTTTTTTTTTTCGTATGAGTACAAATCCTCGTCGTCAAGTGTTGTAGGGTGAACAAAAATTTTTCTTCCTCCGTATGAGTTCAAATCGTCATCACCAAGTGTTGTAGAGTAGTTTCATAGTGGGGGCTTGTAGTTGTACTAAGTCGGTCCTAAAATTGGTTCAACGTACAAAATGTTAGGAACTTGATATAATAGGTAATGACGCAGTATCCAACTAACGGTTGTCCGGCATCGACTGACTGACTAACTCCCTGAGCGACTCCTACTACTCCTACTTATTATAGGTGGGAGAGTCTATTAACTATAGAATAGGTGTGTTCCACTATAACAATAAGTTTAACCATGCTGTAAAAATTATAGCATATTTTGTTACGTCTTTACTATTATTAGGTTTTCAAATTTGAGTCTTTAAAGGGAGGTGATGAAAAGTTTTTAGCACAACCTACATCCTAAAATCTATATAAAACTTTTTATCACTGGGTTGAGAATTTTTCAGTAGTCTTCATTTTTTTTTTTTTCCCAATTATTAGTTCTCTGTTATTTCATTGAGATTGTCTTTTGCTCTCCCAGCTTCATAAACAGCTGGGAACAATCAGCCATTGTCATAAATATGCTTCCATCTGGCATCACTAGCACAAAGGGGATAACTCTATTATAGCAAAAGGTTACAGACATTACAGATAAAAAACTTGGTGCATTATAATACACCAAGTTTTTTAGTAAGGTAAGTGAATTTAGACAGTAATCCTTCATTAATATATGATTAATTAAAGACCAAAGAAGAATATTTTTCAATCTTTAAAATAACCTTTACATACAAGGGAAAATAAGTTAGTAATTTATAAGCATTATATGTGAATGTGTGTACATATGTATGTATATAGATAGCTAGAGGGAAAGGAAGAAAGATATGGAGAGGTATTATCTCTGCAGGTTTTTTTCTTCAACTGTATTGTATCTTTGTATGTGCTTGTTTGTTTATATCTACATAAAATGTATAATACTTTCAGTGTTCTTATTCCTCACTAAAACTCAATGGTTTTACTTTCAAAATTGTCCATATTACCCACAGATTCATTAATGATTATATTACTAAAATAAAAAAAAATACTTTGAGTTATATCCTTAACCTGAAAAGAACACATTAAAAAATTTTCATGATCTCTGCTAATATACTGACATAACATTTAAAGAAATTGAAAGATTTTGTTTAACATTTTTATTAATAAACTGATTAGACTTTGTGATTTAAATAATTACAAAGTTTTTTTTTAGATTTTTACATACATTTTCATATTCTTTATATCTACTTCTATTCTTTCTTTGCACAATTAGGTCTTTTAATGAAAGTTTTTGTTGGTATTTTGCTGTTTGAAACCTGTGAAAGAAAATCTGCAGTAAAATTGTTGTCCTTATGGTAATGGCACTAACACAATTAACAATTTCTGTAATGCAAAAGACAGATTAACATATGTTATTACTTACCTCAAATTCTAAATCCACAAATCCTGTTGGACCTTCAAAGGTAGCTTTTGTTACATCAGACTCATTCTGTTCAATCCAGCTCTTAAAACAATAATTTTCAAGAATTTTAACTCCTGCTGTCTGAAGGCTTTGTAAAATAGTTGTCTGAACTACTGGATCAGAGAAGACAGTCATCTAAAATATATAATTAGAAATCATTAAGCCAGAAAAATTTTATTCATCTTATACAGAAAAATTGTAAAATAACTATGAATGAACATTCTTTACTTGTATTATTTACATTATTCAAACTGTTATCCTCATCTTCATTGTCATATTCACAACGTTTCAGCCATTGTACACTCCGGCCTTCTTCAGGTGATTGGAATTTTGAACCGAACCCTTTATTTCGTCCACCAGGGTAGATTGTTCTAGTTCCATGTGTCATGTCTCTTCTGGAGGTCTTAGTTATTTCCCTTTAACTCAACTCTCCAAGTTTTGCTTCACCACTGCTTTGGCGTGGTATTGAACTCACAACTCTTTGGGTCTAGTCACTGGATCTAACCAACATCCTTTATCCACTGGGCCTTGAATATGGCAATGAAGATGAGGATAACAGTCTGAATAATGTAAATAATGCAAGTAATCATAATACCTCATCTCAGCAATATAAACAGATAATGAACATTCTTTTGTAAAAAAAAATAAAAAAGGCTTGACTGAGAACTTCTTGGAAAAGATTTTTATTATTTGGGCAATATTAATTAGCTTTATAATTTTAATAAAAATGAATATAAAATCAGACTGATAAGCTTGCACAATCATCAAAGAATCTTTTGAAAGTTGATAAATTATTAGTAAGGAATCAAATAAAATAATGTGCACAATTTATCAACTTTCTCATGTTTTAACCACAGCTGCATTGTGTATGTTTTGAAAAGAACAGTTTCATATCTTAGAAATTACTAGGTACCACCAAAATGGATCCGTTTTTTCTGAAATGAAAGCAAATAAATGCTACCCCCATTTTTAAAAATTTCCCAAAATCCAATTTTATCCTTATTACAACAGAAATGAAACTGCATACAATTGAAGATTCTCCAAAGCAAATGTACAAACGTTTGGCCCAGAATATGGAAATTAATATAATTCCATTATCTGATAATACCATAGCCAAGCGTATTACAGATTGGTCTGAAGATATTGAAGATAATGTAAAAAATATGCCACGTCTGATGCATTGTACAGTAATCGGATTGATGAACCTGGTGATAATAATGAAACAGCAAACCTTTTGTTTACATGTTTGTTTACTTCATTCATGAAAAAAGGATTCTAGAATAGTATTTATGGTACAAATTCTGGGAATCACTCATGATGAAAATATTTTTAATAATTTTAATGATTACATGAAGTCTGGAAACTGTCTTTGAGAAAATTGTATTGTTATCTGTACAGAGGAAATTTCATTTATGATTGTCAAAATGAACACTTTGCATGTGGCACATGTAAAATAGCAACACAATGAAATAATATCTATTTATTGTTGTCCTTTTTTTACATAGTGAGGATTTAGTTTCAAAAACAATTGATCAAGAGTTTTAAATTACTATGAATGACTTTGTAAAGAGGGTAAGTTTTATCAAAAGTAAACCTCTTAAATCACATGTTCTGCAAAATATGTGATGAAATGGGTTCTAAATATAAAATGCTCTTTTTCCATACCAAATTTCATTGGCTGTCAAGGATTATGTGTTGAGTCATATCTATGAATTCAAAGCTGAAATGTAAAAATTGTTTGCTTGTGATGAAGTTCACTGTTCAATATTGTCCTATTTGAGATTCAAAATAATTTAAATTTTTACATGCAGATAAATATTCTGATATACACTGATAATCAAAGAATGAACCAAGAAATAGAAATGAAAAACATTTGGAGCCATTATGCCCTCCAGCCTTCCTCAGGTGTATATTGAAATAGGTAATCAGAAGGGAATTATAAACCCTTTATTTAATCTATGGGGATAGACTTTTCTCATGCAATTGCCTGTCTCTTATTTTTAGTACTGTTCTGTTATAGCTCACCTATTTCCACTGAGTCCAAGAACACACTGCTCAACCCAGGGACTGAACTATGTCAGTAAATTCATGAACCCTTGCTTTAATCCATTAGGCAATTGTCCTGTAGGACAATCTACTGTAGTGAACTTGGAGCCATAAACCTATCCTGTTGCTGATTAAAGCTTCTGTCCATCATATTTTGATTGCTGCAGCTGCTGCTGATGTTTTGCTGTCATTTGTCTTTCTTTCTTTATTAGTGGATCCCATATTCCATTTATTTATAGGCTAAGTCTACTAAGGAGCATATGTGCAGATTTTTCAGACATCTAATTCTCCAGTGTTATTCCTTGTCCAGTATTTTTCCTCCAGCCTCACTGTTAAAGGGTCACTTGTTTTACCTTTATATTCCCTACCACAACTGCAAGGAATCAACTACATGCAGTTTTTGGTCATATTCTCCCTTGTATTTGGTTTTACTCATCAGAGATTTCTGCATAAAATGAAACGGTTTCTGAATATTGTTCTGATGTTGTATGGACCACAGATCTGAATCTTTTCTGATAAGACCTTGATATAAGGTAGACAGACTGTGGTAATTAATTTTCTGATCTTCCTCCTTGTACATCTCAGGAAAGCTGGAAGACACAACAGCCGAAATGTTGCAATAGTAACAACAAAAATAAGGACAATAGCCCAAATATAAATAGTGTAAATAATAACTCCTCATCCCATAAATTCAGACAGAAATTATCAAAAAATTAGTTTCTGATTATTTGAAATTAATGAAAAAAAATTGGCAACTATTTTATGGATTTGAGCACTGCATGATATAACTTGGTTATTGGCCCATTCATAAGATCTGAGGAATATAAATTATCCCAAAAAGAAACAGAAGAAATTATTGAGTCGAGAAATGAATGTTCGGAAGTGGAATTACTCTGTTTTAAAATAGAAATGCCAACAATAAGCAGAAAAGTTTTGGTAATTTTGCTTCAGTTCTCAATAACTTATTTGCATGAATCTGGTTTCTCTCCTTTGATGAATATTAAGACAAAGAAAAGAGAAACAGTTGTCAAAGAAATTTGAGTTGTTTTATAAGCCATATGATCCAATATTATAAGAATTTGAATTGAGCTCAATTTCCCATTGACATCATTTAAACAAATTAATTTCAATTTTATCTAAACTTTCACAATGTTTTAGGCTCTGAAGGCTCTATACAAATTTGTGATCCCATTTGCCACATTCTGCTTAAGATCAATTTTATATCAATGAAACATACTGCTGTGTTGTATGTCTTCTTTAGATTTTAATGATCTATGAGCAATTCCTCAGTAGATACTCTAATGCTGGATTCTGACTGAATGAACAACAGACAATTTTCTTCTGGTTTCTTTTTACTCACTTTATTTCAAGAGTGGGGATATTATAAGCACCATTTCTTGGAGTAAAGAAGGAGGAGGTTAGAGAGAATAGATATCAGTAGGTCAGCTATGCCTCAGCATATGGTGACTGAAGCCACAGCATGCTGAGGAATCTGGGAGTAGAAAGCATCTGCACTCCTCTATTGCTGCAACAGTACTGACTGTTTTTACACATTTATTTGGTCTTATATTAAAACTTAAAATTCATCACTGTCAGGATTTCATGCCCATGAGGTTCAAACCACCCACACTCAGTTTGAGTCATCAAAGTTCTGACCAGTATAGTAAGGTGCACCATTCTTGGCTAAGTTACACATTCTGTAACTATGTCTTTAACTGTTAATTAGGGCATTGCATATCTTTAGCAAAAAGAGGTAGAGTGACAAGGAACTGATAAAAATCACTGGAGTAGGTATAAGACTAAATACACATACGGAAATGTCAGCTTATGTAGGTTTTTAGAAAGCATTTAAATTCTTAGCAAGATTTTTCTCTTGGTACTTTTTGATAAAAATGAATTGCATATTTTATGGTAATTTGACAAGCTTATCACTTGAAGAACACTTTTTAATTAAAAAATATAAATGACTACCTTTGGTTCATGTTAAAAATAAAACCATAAAAATTACTTAAAAGAGCTGTAATCTAAATAAAATACAGTCATAGAATTAATTCCTATAGAAGCCCAGAAAACAGTTTCAATGGAAATTATCAGTAGAATTAAATGACCATCATGGGTATGATGATAAACAACATCCAGCATCAAGACCTCTAATCGGGAGGTTTTGAGGAGTGTGAAGCCACTCCTTAATTGCTGTTGTCTCCAGGTCCACCCTGAAACAGGGTTGTAGCACCAGAGAGGGTCCCAGATATAGACAAATAGTTAACCCGAAGCAGCGGGTTAACTATGAAAGTATAAAAGTTTTTATAGTATACTAGCAATAAATTTTCATAGTAAAAATATTACCAGCAATACAATTTTGCAACAACAAAAAAAAATTACCAGCAATACATTTGTCAAAGAAATTACTAATGCTCCCCAGAAAATTAAATTTCAGCATTAAATCATCAATAAGGAATCGATATGCTGCTAAACAAACAAACAAGAATTAGATGAAAATTATTGAGTGAAGAGATTAAATTAAATACATTCTTTAATTTGTATAACTCTTTGTATTATAAAATCATTTTAAATTATATGCTGTATTAGCTCCATTTAATACTGTATATACATCAAATAATTTTGAAAATTAACAATAAGTATAGGAAAAATCTTTATTCTTAAAGTTCTTGTTTAATTTACTTTGTTTGTTTCTTTGATTTTATTTTTGAAATGCATTGAAAAATAATGTTTCAAAATAATAAAATGAAATCCCGAACAATTCCAAGGAGAATCAAGCCCAAATTTAACTAGATGAAATTTTCTAAGATTGAGCAAAGCCAAGACTACTCGTCCTTCCCCACTTCCCACCAATAAGAAATAGACAATGTATCCTCAAAGATGTTAGTCCTGGAAAATAGAAAAAAACATGTTGTCGATAAAGAAACCCAGCTGGTCACTGAAATAACATTTAAGATTGTTCTGGACAAAGAGCCAGGGAAAACATCTGGTTTAAATTGGCCACCCAGAAGAAATACCCAGAATACTGGGAAGAGTTTTCCCAAGGTTTAAAATCACATAGGTTATAACAATCAAAATTTTCATTGACTGATCCTTTCTCAACTTGCTCATATTTAGAAGGTGTAAAGTGTAAATACACTATTAAACATTTTCTGCTATAATACATCTTCCTTATATATTAATTTTCTCTGTTTCCAACCTGTAGACTAGACTCGCCATGGATTGACAGTGCCACATAAAGTGAACCTACTGAAGGCTTATAATAACTATCTCACTTGTTGACTATTGTGGCATGTAGGGGATTCCTTATTTTACTTGATTCAGCAGTAGGTAGCAAGGGAAGAACTCATAATAATGCTGACCAAATACTATTCAACCTCTTTTTCCACTTTTCCTGTCCAGTGGCCACTACCTTCAAAGCCAGCTTGAAAAACCACTCACAACCATTGCAGCAGAAGACCTGTACTAGTCCTGGCAGCTTGAACCTGAGATTTCATGTTCGCCATGGGAACAAGTGGAGAAATCTCTCTTTTTCAAAGAAGGGAAGAGCTCTGTTAACTGGGAAACCCAAATTTTATTTTTCACTCTCTTTTGACCACAAATAAAAGCTGTTAATGTTATTTTTGAGCCTTGGGTTTTTACATTCTACTCTATACACGTTCAAGCACAAACACACACACACACACACACAGAGGAAAATCCCAACAGGCTCAATAGTATGTTGGTTTTATAGAGTCAAGTTGCTAGCCTTGGGTTTCAGCCTTACTATTTAATCCATAGTTGAGAGAAAAGAAATGGATCCATGCCTTTTCCCAGCATGTTAGTGCAAGATGGACACAACAGACATGGCTGAAATTTGAATTTGGTTTTCTGATTCCACTTTCGGGGATGATAACCATTTCATTAACCATATATATATCTATTAATAGTATATATAATAACTCATCTGCCAGTTTCAATTAAACATTAAAAGTTACTTAGAACAAAAAATTTGAAAAAAGGTGATGCTTTATAGTTTCAAAAACCTTACCTGATTACTTGAAGGTGGCTTCAACCAATGAACAAGATCAGCAGGTAATTCTAGCTGAAGCAATGTCTGAATGCAGCAGTATGCATCTATAGTGTCCCCATAGACAAGGACATTTCCTAAAAATATATTTATATTTAGTTGATGATATTATAGAATAGGAATTTACTTTTAATATGAATTGAATGTATAAATAAAAAGACAGGATTTCTTGTTGATATTTGAATACTGTTTTTTTTTCCAGTTAGAGAATTGATTTGGTTTTCATTTAAATTTTTTCTTTTCAATTGGAAATTATCAAATTTTTTTCAGTATCATAGAAAAATAAATTTGTTCTGTGTTTTGTTAAATTATAATTGGGGGATGAAAATAAGTTTTTCATCAAAAATAATTCCCTGAAATTTATATTCGTCAGTAATTTCATTTTCTGTTTCTTCAAGTCTAAGAGTTGGATCATTGTGCATTTTTTTCAGATTGCAAAAATGGATACACTTTGTTTTGGTTGGGGAGCATTTGAAACCATTTTTGATAGTCCATCAGTTTAATCTATTTAGGCACACTTACAGTTGTCATTCTCCAGTGTGCATAATTTTTTTATCTGTAGCAGATCAAAAGGCCATCTACATATAATGAACCATCAACTCCTTGATTTAAGCAATTAACAAGATTGTTAATTTTTATGTT
This sequence comes from Acanthosepion pharaonis, assembly GCA_903632075.3. NCBI lineage: Eukaryota > Metazoa > Mollusca > Cephalopoda > Sepiida > Sepiidae > Acanthosepion > Acanthosepion pharaonis. The sequence continues at coordinate 2,300,136 of CAHIKZ030005439.1, forward strand.
GAAAAGATTGACAGACAGAATGCAACCTTATGGAACTATTTTTTCTTGGATTTTGAGGTCCAAGAGAGTGGATCTTAGACAAACTTTGAAATTTCTATTTGACAAAAAGTTATTTATCAAATTGGGCAATCTGCCCTTTAATACAAGATTGTATAGGTCCTTCATTATTCCATGTTTCCATGTTGTCTCATAGGCTTTTTCAAGGTCAGAGAAAATAGGTATTGCATGTTCTTTTTTAATAAAATCCTCTCTAATGAATGTTTCTAGGCAGAATATGTTGTCTATGGTGCCTCTTTTGTCTCAAAATCCACTCTGGAGGTTGGTAATTAAACTATTAGTTTCATGGTACCAGTACAGTCTTTTATTTACTATTCTTTCTAGGGTTTTGCATATGCAACTTGTTAATGTTATGGGTTGGAAGTTTTTTGGGTTTGATTTGTCTTTACCTGATTTTGGTATAGGGATCACGGTAGCTTGTTTCCAGCTATTTGAGAGTTCGCCCTTAAACCATATCTCATTAAAGATGTTTAACAGATATTTTAAGAATTTTGAAGGGGGAGTTATATGAGATATTCATAATGAATTTCATCTGGGCCAGTAGCTATATTATGTGATTTGCTTATGGCATCTATAAGTTCATTTAGAGTAAAAGGTTGGTTGTAATCTTCTTTGTTTTTCAAGTTAAAGTTCAAATTATTTTTTTTTTGCATCTTGCTTAATTTTTTGAAATTGATGTTTGTAGTTTTTGCTGGAGGAATTTTGTTTAAAGGATTCTGTGAGTAGATTTTTTTTTTCTATCTTCTTTATTTTGAAGGTGATTTAGAGGAGGTGATAGATTTGTGCCAGCAATTTTCATTATCATATTTCAGACTTTTTTTGATTTGGCATGGGAGTTTATTTTATTTATGTAATCCCTCCATGATTTTCTTTTAGATTTTTTGATGGTTCTGCATGCTTTTGCTCTATTTAGTTTGAACAGATTTAAATTATGAGTTGTAGGTTGGATATTAAATTTTCCTAGTGCTGCTCTACATAATCTTATTACTTTTTGGCAATCTTCATTGAACCACGGTCTTTGATGTTTATTTGATTTAGTGCTTTTTGGTATACATTTTCTCACAATTGCTATTAATGCTTCAGAGAAATATTCAATAGATTTTTTGTTGTCTTTGTTAGTTTTTGACAGCATTGGATTTTATATTCTCTCCAGTCTGCTTTGTTTAGTTTCCATTAAGGGTGGTTGTTTTCAATTTGTTCTGAACTCTTCAGTATAATTAGATAGTGATCATTGCTGCATGAATTGTCAAGAACTTGCAAATTGTAATCTATAAAATAGGGGGGGGCTCACACAGTGATAGGTCAATAGCTGATTACATACCTGATGCAGGGTGTAGATATATATTAGACTTATCATTTAGTAAATATAAGTCATTGTTGTTAATTACATTTTCCAGGTTTTTCCCCTTCTTGTCAGAGTTCTTGGATCCCCATATAACATTGTGTCTATTAATGTCACCTCATAATATGAATGGTTTCGGCAGTTGTTCTATTAGTTTATTTAGATCAGTTTCTTTTATGGGGTCATGAGGTGGGTGGAATGTAAATAGAGCAGATATTGATGTTTCTATGTCAGGTAGTATTTGTAACAACTGCTTGTAGATTGGTTTCTAGAAGTATTTTACTTTGGGGAATGTCATTTCTGATTAGGATTGATATGCTCCCAGATGTTCTTTGTAGAGTGTCATGTATGTAGTTATATTGAGTATAGTTTTTTTTTTTGTTTTATTTTATCATTTGGTTTTAAGAATGTTTCTTGGAGGCAAATGATGACAGAAAGTTGATTCATTATGAGTAGGCATAGTTCATTTATGTTTGCTTTTAGGCTTTGACAATTCCACTGTATAATTTTTTGTATCATGCTTATGTATTAGGGTGTTGTTAGGAGTTTTTGTTTGTCTGGTTTATGTTTAGTGTGTGAAGTGTCCATAATTTCTATGCTCTCTGGTCTGTTAGCACTTTGTTTCTTGTCATGTTTTGTTCTGTGGAGGTCATTTGTTTCTTGCTTGTCTGTTCAGCTGTGTTTGAATTATTTTGCCATTAGGTTCTTTTGGTGATCTTTTTCTGGATGATGACTGTTTCCTGGTTTGAGGTGAGATACAGTTTTGTTCATCTATGTTCATTTCTCTTGGTTCTTTAGTGATTTATACTGGGTTGTTATTTCTTTTATGAACCTTTTGTTTCTCTTGTGAATATTTGAAGGGTTCTATTTATTGTAGGCACCACTGTGAGATTGCTGGAAAGTGAGTATAGCATAATAAAAACGGCCTTAAACTTGATGATAACAAAATTTTATCACCAAAATGTTTATGTCACTATTAAGAGGAAAAAGTATTGTAAATGTAAAAGTGGAAATCTAAGTACCAAAAAACAAAAAAATTAGAGGGCTGAAACTTTTCCTTAAAAATAACAAGGTAAATAAGTTGGTTCATGTAAAGCTAATTCATATCCCTTCTGTCCTTCCGTACGATAACTTTTCCTCATGTAAGCTGTCAATACATGATGAAATCATCACTTATCACACATGTCAATCGTCACCGCTGTTAAGAACTGTTTCTCTTATTTTAAACTATATTTTTTTGGTGTGGTAAGTAAGTAATGTTTGCTTTAAAATATATTAAATGATCTTTATAATTTATAATTTTCTGAAAATAAATTTAAAAAACAGTATAAGTGATTTTTTGACAGAATTTTAAATGAAAAAAATGACTTTTGTTTACAAAAGTGAAAGAAAATGGCTGACAATCAATTTTGTGTCAATTTTCCTGAATAAAAAAAATGATTTTTAACAAAAATTTTGGACATGCAAGGAATGATTGAAAAATGTAAAAAAATAATCAAAAAATACTTTGATCTTTCTTTTTGATAATAACATAAATATTTAGACAATAAAAAAAATTATTTTTATCTAGTTTAAGGCGTTTTTTTCATGCTATTCTCATTTTTCCAGCAATCTCATGGTGGTTCCTAATTTATTGCTACTTTGAACTGGGGTTTTGAGAGATTTGTTTTGTACGTTTTTGTTTGAGGTTGACAGGATAGGATTTGTCTTGACTATGAGTGTTTGGTTTATGTGTGGTATACTAAATTTTAGTAGTTCTATTAGTTTTTTTAATTCATTTATTAGAGTTGTGAGCTCTTGGTTTCTTATTGTGCTGTTCACTCATATGTCATTTTGGCAAATTCATTATTTTTGATCATGTCGATGGCCAAATTTCTGGCATTCATGACATCTATGGGGTTAGGGATGTATGGCTCTACCTTGGATATTGTGTATCCTATTGTTATTTCTTTCAGTAGGGTAAGTTTGTATTTATTGATGTGCCATTTCTTTTCACTTATATTCTTTTGACACTTGTTTTTCTAGGGTGTCATCATTTTTAATTTCTTCCAGTGAGCTGAGTGACAGTTCTGGGTATTTTATTACTCTCTTAGAGGAGATTGGTTGGGGTAAGCCTTTACTTTCATGTCATTTATTTGATTGATTGTTAGTATGTTTTCTGTGTTTTTTTTGGTTTTTACTTGATTTAATTAACAATCCACATTGTTGCAAAAACATGTTTAATAATGAAAATGCCTCACTTTAGAATTTTGAAAGCAAATGAAGAAAAAGTATGACAAACATCAAACATCTAACAACAAGTAATAATGAAAATATATCTTTATTTAGAGTGCATGCATTATTAAAATCAGAAAATAAAGACAGTATTACAAACATACTAAAAAGAATCCACAATACAACACACATTGTTTAAACCAAAGTATCTATTGATTAGAAATTAACATAACCATGTGAAATATTTGACCAATCAAATAAAACTAAAACCCTATTTTCTTGAGCCTAATCTTGAGAAAGATTTCTTATAAAAACCCAAAGATTTTGACTTTCAAAGAGCAGTAATGCAGCTGTCTGCAACAAATCATCTACAACAACAGTTTGGACAGTCAGTGATGATGTGTTGTTGATTTCAAATCAACCATCCCCAACAACAACAAAGACAGTCAATGAATCTTCACTAACGATAAAAGTATTTTTTCAGCCACAGTTTTGACTGTGGACCAACTATTTAACTCAACTAAAGACTATTTTTATTTCTTTTCGACTTTTTTGAATTCATCTATAAATGATTTATTTAACCTAGATGACTGAATTTCCTACAAGATCACATAGTTTTTGTTTGTAACTATTTAACTTTGGTATTTATTTAACAAGTTATTTTAAATGATAACTACAAAAATAAAAATTGTTTATGTGTTTACTTATCAAGGTTGAATCACTTGGAAAAAGTTTATATAATATTACATAAGATCTGATATTATCAGATGAATTTAGCTAATTAATATCTAATATACCAGTTGAGACAATGAGTAACCTCACTGTCAGCTTAGCTATCTCTCAAGTCACTCTGCTTTCCTCTGTTTGGAATCCTCTTGGATGCCACTAATTCAAGTCTAATTCACAGTTTAATACAGTCTTAATATTAATCCATTAACTGCAGAAAAAATTTCTATCATTCGCATTTAATGGGTTGTTGTTCTTTGTTGATAATAACAATATTTATTTAATATATTTATTAATATATACAAATTAATTTAAATAAAATATTTACAACTAGCATCTGTTTAGAAACTGAAAGATATAGTAATTTGGTTTCTTGGAATATTTTTAAAAAATTAAAATCTTGTTTACTTTCTTTCTATTTTTTAAAAAAATAGAAAGAAAATAAACAAGTTTCTTTTTTATATTTTCTTTTTCATTTTATTCAAAATTGTGATTCTTCCTTTGGTTCAAACAGACATCATATGCAACTATTTCAACCATCAAGAAATGTACATATATAATAAATTAATATTAAAGTATCAAAATCAGTAAATGAATAGACGAAACAAGCAAAAACATTTTCTCAAAAAAACCTACTTGTAAAATCCAGGAGATTTTCCTTTAACCAGTTAAATACATTTTCAGCTTGATAGCAATCATTAATGACAAATACATTGTTTGGCACATGTCCACTGTTTTCTTTTGGGTCTGGTGTTGGGATGACATACTGTCGACCACAGCACAGAATCAAATGGTCATAAGGAAGTAATGTTTCATAGTCAATCACAATATGTTTTTGCTTTCTTTAAAAGAAAACACAAAAAATTAGAAATTTAATCTCATTTTTTTATAAATGTTAAAACTATATTTTTGCAATGATTAAAGACAAATCAAAATAGAAAAGCTGTGTGTGTACCTGGAAAAATGATATATAAATTTTTATATATCCAGCATAATTTTAGGGAAAAAAACTATGATAAAGTGGAAAAAGTTGTGTGATACATTTTATCTTTTAGGACTTCACTGGAATAAAGTAATGTTTACACTGATGCAACTACACATGTTCACAAAGGAAAAGAATGTTGAGAATTTTAAATTTAAATTAATTTTTTTTTAATTATAACTTTTGGATATATAGTCTAGCCAATTTCATTTTCTTTTTTTGCTCATGTTTCTATTACTTTTGTTATTAAATATCCCACATTATGATAATGGAAAATCAGCCAAGAAAGTTGAAATGTAAGAAACTGGATATAAATTTACTGTGGATGATCAAGTGATTAAAGCACTTTCTAAACATTTTCATCTTTGTAAATTGCTTCCACCTTTTAATTAGAGTAGCATTTTAGAATTGAAATTATGGTCAAACTCATTATGGTGAACAACTAATACATTTCAAACATTTGTGTGTTTCAGGAAATTGGAGTTTGAATGTTCATAATGACAGACTGACAAAATTGCTGTAGAGTATAGAATGTTCACAAAAGTTGGTTGTTCTTTCTTCCGCAATGTAAAATATAGGATTCCAGAATAATGTTTGTGTTCTCTTTCCTCTTGGTTAATTGGATCCGAGATGAAAATAAGATGATTTCTTTGTATTTATTTGGGTACAATTTTACTTTATTCTTTTTCCCATTAAATAGTCAAACAGATCCAAGATTTCCAGGATAAAATTCCCTTATTCACATTTAATTGTGTGTGTATAGGTGTTGGTTTCCTTTTTTCATAAAGGGTTGTAGTGATGTTCCTGTCTCGTCGCCTTTTCTTTTCTTTCCCCCTTTTTTTTTTGTGTGTGTGTATGTATATATATATATCTAAATATGTCTGGGTGCTTATGTATTATAATCTGATTGTGTTTTTGTTGTTTTGCGCGTGAGTTTAAGACCACATTCACACACTTTAGAATAAAAAATATATATTTATCTATTGTCAAATGACCGGATATATTGTAGTGTCTTGTCGAACGTAATTTCAATGAAGAAATAAATTGAATAAACATATATATTTTTTCTTTTCTCAATAATTTTGTAGTTTTTAAACTTAATAGTGATTAAATTTTGATTTTAAAATTGCCAGTTTTTAATTTTAATATTAAATTTTATATAATTTTATAATTATTGGTTAGTATAAATTATTTTTAATATTACACGTATTTTAAAGATCTGAATAGCTATTATAACATGATTTCGTTGTCAAGCTTTTGAATCTTTCTATACTTCGTTTTTGATTGGTTATTCTAGCTTTTGTAACAATGTTTCCCCCTAGTGTAGGATCGTTAATTAATCTGAAACTTTTAAAACCATTTATTTTATCTTCAACATCATCACTTGATAAGACACCAAGTGTGTTGAAACAAAATGGCTATTTTTGTAGTGATTTTATAACATACTTATGTTATAATTTTTTATAAATAATAATTATATCTGCTCTACTTTGTATTGAGCACTCTTTAAGAATAGTAATTGTTGGTTATTGGAATTCATTCCATATATACTTGTATATATATATATATATATATATATATATATATATATATATAAATAAATAAATATTTATATATATAGATATATATATATAAAATTTTATTTATTTTAGGATATTACACTGCAGCCAAGTCAAAATCGCTACACAATTGCAGTCATGTTTCAATGCGTATTAATGCATCTCATCAGGCAATTGTAAATTGCTGGCAAGTGAACAATTTATTTAGATTTAAAAGCAAAATACAAACCTTATAACCCCCCTCCATTTTTCTTCTTTTTAATAAAAAGAGGTTGCATTTTGCTTTTAAATCTAAATAAATTGTTCACTTACCAGCAATTTACAATCACCTAATGAGATGCATTAATACACATCAAACACGACTGCAATTGTGTAGCGATTTTGACATGTTTTTGGTGTAATATCCTACAATAAATAATATTGCTCTACTTTGTATTGAGCCATCTTTTAAATTAAATGTTACAAATGTTGGAATTGTATGCTATTCATTCTTATCTTACATGGATATATATATATATATATATATATATATATATATATATATATATATATATATATTGAAGATGGAGGCTGAAATTTTATTGCCAACTCAAAAAACTTTGCCAAACTTGGCTAAACTTGAATTGTTAACAACAAAAAACATGGAAATTTATTAAGAGTTTCCATAATTGGGCAGAGGCTGCTTTTGCATGGATCTGGCACACTTATACTGTGATAAAAAAAATAACAAAGTTTGGTGACATGAGATATTGATGCAATGCCCAGGGTTAATAATAATGATGTTGCAATCCTGATCTCAGGCATCATCAGCTGATGAAGCCATTTTTTATTTTTGCATCAGTAGTCATAAATAAATTTATATTTATTTATATTACTTTTAATAAGTTTTTAAATTCTAAAAGAGCTAAGCTTATAAATTAACTAAAACTAAGTGTCAAATTTTATTTTTATTTTTACAAACTTGTTTTTACTTTCATTTGCATTATGACTCAGAAACATCACTTTCTAAACAATAAATTTTATAAAACTTTAATTTCCTCTGAACTGAAAAAATATATTGCACTCGATTAGAATTGATATAAGGAAATATTTTTCTTCCCAATTTGTGATTTGATTGCTGTGTGAAGTGGGACAAATATATGAATATTCTGTTACACTTGTATGTCTTTTTCAGTTCAGCAATTAAAACCTGCCAAAATTTGTGAAGGACCTATTTCTAGTTTATAGAAGATTATTTTTTTCATATATACTGACCAATGAGAGACATGGTTTCAGGCCATAGTAAGAACATGAATGGGGGCTTTGTGAGCCTAAACTTCTGAATAAATAGAACTCAGGTAAGTGGATGAGAAGAGAAAACTTTTTGACAGTAAGGGGACAAGGCAAATCAACAGCAAGGAGTAGAAGGCATTTGACATCAAGAAGAGAGTATCAAGTAAGTACCAGTTACAAGCCAATTGCAGAGAGACTAAAGAATTTTGAAATTCAAGTGAAAAATCTGTTGTGGTTGGACAACAAAGAGTGAAAACAATTCAAAGAAATTTTTCCAAGCACTGTATGAATTTAAAAGGGGCTTTTCTAAATTACTATGTCCCAGAGACACTCATGGTATGTTTTTTTTGAAAAGTGGTTGTTTTTCTGCCTTCTTGAATTGTTATAATTATTTATATCTTTTTTGTAATTGTGTATAAATATTTTTCCTTTAAAATTTTATGCAGTGGTTGAGTTTTATTTTGTAATTTTGTGCCTATTATGAGTTACTATTTCTACTAAGTTTTTGTGTTTGGCATGAGAACTTAGATTTGGGAGGAAATAAAATTTTTATAGTTTATATAAACAGGGATATGACAAGTAAAATTTACAAAGACATTCAAAATTTCATTTGCTCTAATGATTTTTTCTTTTTTAAATGACATATTCCTTCTGGACATAGATTATCTCTCTCCACAGATTCCTTTCTTTTACTATCTATAAACTGACATAGCATCTTCAGACATTAAATCTAGACTTGGAATTAAAACTAGATATATGTTTTTAAGAGACATTTGTGAACAAAAAGGCCTTGTAAAAATGAGATTAATGACTATTTCATTGATCCATCATCTTGTCAAGTTGAAGTAGAAAGTGTCTATAAAAAATGAAGCCATTTTGAGCTAAAAGTAGTTGGTGATTCAAAGAGAGAAAGATCACAGTTGGTATCATAAGCTGACAAATATTATTCTCAATTCCTCAAACATGTAACCAGATTAGAGTGAACACATACCAGATCTTTCTCTTCCTATAAAACTGCTAGAATTTCAACCAACCAAAAAAATTTAAATTCTAAGTTTGTAGAAAAGATGAATTAAAGTGGGATTTTGGCATTTTTGGCAAAATATACTTTGATCTTTTCTGTTCGACTGTGTCTTATTCCAACCCAGTAAATCAATCCTGTGTAAACATACAATGTGACCCTCAACAAACCTTTCCACTGATTGGCCAGTGATTACCCCACATTGCATTCTGATTCACACTCTCATCGTTGTGCACCAAAAGCTGGAGAAGGATGTGCTGCATGCTCACAAGGTAACATGATGAAAAACAAACGCCATGTTAGGAAATAAGAATATAAACCATGTTTCCCGTTATATGTAGGGATTTTATGCAGGGTTTTTTCACCTGCTCATCCAGTGGAGGTATGTTGGTGATACTTGAAACAACTTCTGCTATGTCAGTTCTTTCACCTACCAATTCCTCATCCATTTATTCATCCTGATGTGGTAGCTGGTAATAAGAATGAAGGCTATGGAACCATGCAATGGACACATCCATCTCCTGCCAAGGGTGGGCCAGAATTCTCCTTGATCCCAAACATGACTTAATATAGACCAGATCCTGGATAGACTCTATTTCCAGTTTTGTTGTGACTTGATCTTCAAAAACCCCTAATTCACTCTTTTACTTCCCCTTTGGTCAAAGTAGATACCACTTAGGAAACCAAACTTCCAAAGGAACCATTTGTTGGTCTGTCAAACAGAAACACTTGAGACTGAAATAAAATAACCCATTCCTTTTCTATGTGGGCGTCCATAGTATCACAACTGTAATTGTGCAATATTAACCCAGCTTGAACTCACTGACAATGCAACCTCTAAAAATGAGGCATAGAGTGTCACACAAAGATGTATGTTGTTCTTAGTATACAGTGTATGTTTAGCCCTGGGTATGACAATAAACTACATCCAGCAGCAAAGCCTCTGATTGGGAGATTGAAGGTTTTGATGTGCGTGGAACCACCTCTTAATTGCTGTTGTTCCCAAGTCCAACCTGTTAAGCTATGGCAAATAGTGAACCCCTAAACAAAACACTATAAAAGTATGAAAATATATTTTTATATCAAAAATACCAGCAATACATTTTATATAAAAAAATTACCAATAATACATATTTATAGTAAAATTACCAACAATACATTTTGTCTGTAGTTGAAAGCATACGATTGTGTTCAAAATATTTAGATTTTGTCATTAAATAACCAATACAGGTTGATATGGCCCTAAACAAAACCAAAAAACCAACATGAAAGAACTATTCCACAATATAATCCATATAATATCCTATAATTTCTTAAATAAATCAAACTGTAACTTCAACAAAACTACAACAAAAAATGCACATATCACTGCCTCTAGTCATCATGTCAAAACAAACATTTATATGCACAAAATCTGAGTATCATCTACCATGTATTCAATTGTAAAAGCAGAATAACATGTATCATATTTTTATTACTTCAAAGCCCCCAAGAATATTAAATTTTGGCATTAAATGGTCCATGAGGATATACCATTAAACAATAAAATCAAGCAGTGTCTGTTACATGCAATGCAATAAATTTTGTCAGAACTATACTGATTTGTTTTTCTCTTAGCCAAAAAATAAGTTCACATAGACACTCACACACATGCAGATATTTTGAAAATGCACACAAAACCTCTAATCCATTGCTTCCTATGATTCCTTGTCTAAATGCATCTTTTCTTACTTCTCACTGGCAATTCTATTTGTGCGTCTTTTACCATGAACAGAGAGATGTAGACACTTCTTAAGCTTAGCTTAATACAAAGCTAAATGGATGAAAGTTTTAGGTAAGAAGATTGTGTTGCACCAATCTTTTAAATGGGGAGAGCTTGTTTACATAAAAATCAGTATTTGAAATTCTGGCTTTTGCTTGGTCCCAAACACTGACAAGTAGTGCAAGTGGTAAATAAACAATTTCATCAGTGACCAAGTGTACCAGACAGATCAGAATGGATCAATAAGTCCTTAGCCTGATACATTTGTTAGTTGAATTTTGATTTGAAATGTATCATTTTTTATCTATGTGATTAACAAAGAAATGTTGGGTAAGTGCATTTTGTGATGATAGAGAAATAAATAAAAATCAATAACAAGACCAAAATTTCACCATTTCTAAAAATAGTTGGATAATAAAAATCACCAGACAGACCAAACAATCAGAAAGATTTCACAACCAGGATATAAGGCTGCAGACCAATGAGAAGCAAGTGGCCTTTTCAAAGTGGATTTATAGATGTGTATATAAACAGATGGAAAATCAACCAAAATCAGAGTCAATAAATTAATTTTATCCATTATCCAATGCTGCAGTCATCATAACATATCTTGTAACAAAATATGACATTTTCACAACTAGTTGGTGACCTTAGACAGCTAACACATCCTTGCTACATTGAAAACAAACATACCTTCCTTCACTATGTGGTCAGGTGATGGTGACTACATTTGGATACATACATGTATACATACATTATTTACTTTCTCCCAGACACCTTCTTTAACTCTCTTATGTGCCAGGGCTTTTACGCTTGAACTCTTGATACTTCACCTTATCATTCTGTGTTATTATATTGTGATATATAAAGATTTATTGTGCATTTTCACTTCATCATTACACAACACCAATATACACACAAATCAATTATACCAATATATGGTAAGAATGGATGTTGTTGTAAGATAAACAACTCATCTGTAACTGATAACCTCCTATCCCTCATACATTAACAGGGAAGGAGATTATGTTGAAAAATAAATATTTGATATGTAAAATAAGAGCTTTTTTCTTTATTAGACTATGGATTTATCGATGTACTTACATTTGGTTGAACCAAGAAAACTACATAGTTTAATAGTGAAAACTCAGTTGACAAGTATTTTATTTCATCTTTTCTCTCTCTTGTTTAAAAATATTGATTTTCACAACTGCAAATGTCCTGTTTTTAAGAATAAATATTATTTCAAAATATATATTTTGAAATAAAACTTATTATTTATAACTTTTATTATAAATATCTTTTAAAAAGATGAAAGCAAATAAAAAAATGCTATTGATAATTGATTAAAAAACAAGAATTGTGGTTGCTTCCATCAAACATCAAAGTATCTTAAGAAAAATGTGCAGAAGCATTAACCAAATATTAAAATCAATCAAAATTTATGTTTGTTAATCAAATAATAATTACCAACAAATATATTTTGCAGAGTTACTTTTTTTTCTTTATTGTGCATTGAAGCTATTGAATAAATTGCTCAATTTATATATGTTTATTGCAAAACAGCTTCTGTGGGCTTTTCTCTCTCAAGTAAGCTATACAAAGAGAATTACTTTTTGAACTTTGATCACAGATGAAACCAAATACAAGTTTGGTTTTGTGATCAACAAAAACATGTAACCAAATTCTGAATCTTTAATGTTAGATAAAATTATATCGCAAAATTATAAAAAAAATTTAAATCAGAATTTGGTTTGTATTTCATACCATTACCAGAGTAGAAAATCAAAAAATCAAGTGCCTTACCTGTTTATTCCTGTCATTTCACCAGACACCACATTAACCCATGTTCGAAGACCAATTTTTGCATGATCATTTGGCTCATAGCAGAAGCTGCAAGAAATTAAGTCTTTTTAAAAATACTTTAAGAAAGAGACTAGAAATAAGCTTAATTCTTGTAAGGCTACCTCATATCACCTGGTTTAAATTCACTTCCAAGATTATCATTAATGTTAAGTAGAGACAAAGTTTTATCAAAAATGACCAGTTGTTTGAGAATGATTTGTGTTAAAGAGACAGACAGATGGAAAGTGACATAGACATAGAAAGTTAGAAACACAGATATACAAAAAGAGAGAAACACATGTAAAAAGAAGAAAGTGGCAGAAAAGAGAGAGAGAGATTGAGAGAGAAACAGAAATAGAAAAGGAGAGAGAGAGATAAAAATATCATTTATATATTCAACAAATCTTTTAATATTTATTATGGAAATGCACACACACACAAAGAGAGAGAGAGAGACATACACAGAAAGAGAAGAAATAGACAGAAAAAGAAAAGCATAAAGAAAGAGAAACATCCCTTATGTTAGACAACTCTTAATATTTATGATATATATGTAAACACTCAATAGACTGTATATTTAAAATTGCTTTTCATAAACAGTTGTTATCCTTGAATTTTAACCAGTGAAGATGAACCGAGGCTTTCTGATGAGGGCTAATCTCATTGTTGTCTTTGGTGCTGATGGAATGCAACTAAATATGAAGCTATGACAGTGTCTGTTATGTCTTATAGAAAACCATTGCTAAACAAGAAGAGAATGAGTACACTGATTATAGCAGCACTTTTTGTTTAAGTACACAATATGTACTGATGCCAACAGGTGAGAAAGAAGATGAATGTGAAAAAATACCCATAGAATGCAATACTGGATTGTTTTTGATATTACAACATCCATACTGTCATTCATCTTCTTACAACAGTACACTATAAACTGTTGTTTTTTCCACTTATTAATCTGTGGCAATTCTTTTTTGCTGGGAATTCCTTTCCTCATTCAACATTGAACAAGTAACAACTCTATTTCTACTTTTTGTATATGGTTTTCTATTGATGTGATATCAACAGTTGGGTTGAAACAAAAGTTTGCAGCATTTTTAAAGTGAATTTTAAAGTAAATATTTAGATATTTATATGTGGATTTATTCAATTACATATATGACATTTTCTTCTACTATGTTTTGACATCTTTAACGCAACATCGTGATTCTATTTTCCAAAAACTTGGCATCTTTCTGAAGTGGTTTTTACAGACTTACAGAGAATTGAAGTTCTTCCCATTAACAAAATTTTGTAAGGATCAAAATAAATGGTAATCTGAAGATGAATAGTCAGATGAGTATAACAGGTCTGCCAGAGAGATGTGTATTCTGGTATTGTCCTGCTGGTAGACAACACCCATTCAATTGGCTAATTCTGGATGCTTTTCACCAATTATGCCTTTAATTGGTCAAAATGGGCACAGTACTTGTTTGAATAAACAATTATGTGATATCAGTACTCCTATATGACAGTAAATTTTGGTTCTACAGAAGGATGCTGAGAAAACCATGGAGTTCAAATGTGAGCAATGAGGAAGTTTTAAAGAAAATAGAAACAAAAATAATGCTTATACTTGGAATCAGAAAGAGATACTTGAAATTTCTAGGACACATAATGAGGAAGGAGGGCCTAGAGAATTTGATACTCCCAGGATATATTGAACAAAGGAGGGACAGAGGAAAGCAGCAAGTAACTTATCTAATAAGCTTGTGTAAATCGATATGTTGTGGAGATGAACACACTTCTCAAGAATATGACTTGGACTCATCCAAAGAGCGTATATATTGAGGCTGAGAATCATCAGGAGAGAACTAGCCAGCAGTGAGTCTTATATCCTTACTACAGAATTCAGTAAGACTACATCAACTAAAAGTGACATTATATTTCATGATTGTGTTATCTCCATCCAATGGAATGAAGACATAACTGTGGTGATGAGGATTCAAATTCACACTAAAAAGAAAAAAAAATTTTCTTTCTCTTAGCATAAATAGCTGGCAAAGAGAATTCAAAATTCACAGAAAAGAATTTTGTGGAGTTTATGAGTTTAAGGGTGTATGACATACTGCTATTAGGAAAAACTTTTCTTCCTAGTTAAAGATTGTATGAACAAAAGGCACTTTGGAAAAATTGAAGATATTTATTCAGCAACTATTACAACAAATACAGTGGAAGTGGACTGAATATCAAGAACAGTTGAAGGCAATCCTGGAAAAGCAAGTGTCAATTTCATTTTCACCAGACTTAGTCTCTAACTTAATTAGTGAATTCAATTACATCCCAGAAGAAAACATTACATTCCTATCATACTTCAGAAGATACGAGGCCATTTCCAGAAAAGAATATCAAGGATGGTCAGATGAAAAGAAAGTACATCTTTTGTTATAGAAATTGGGCCCTGCTGAACATGAAAAATACCTGAAATTCATTTTGCCAAATACTCCAGAAAAAGTGTCATTTAACAAAACAGTGTCAATATTATCAAAAATTTTTGGTGAAAAGAATTCACTTTTTTATACACATTGGCAGTGCATGAACCTTACTAAGGATGAAGATAAAGATTTTGTCACATATGCCAGTAAACTCAACCATGTGTGTGAGAAATTTAAACTGGACGAACTTTCCCCAGACAAATTTTAAAAATTTAAAAATGTCTAATCTCCATTAAAGCAACAATGCAGAAATACACTCTCAAATCCATACAAAACTTGAACAGGATTCAACGTTAATGATATAGACCGTTTCAGAAGAGTGCCAAATAATTGTCAATTTAAGGCATGATACAGTGAAAATCAAACAAAATGGTACATCAGAAGTACAATTAGTTTGAAAAAAAACAGTAGTATCAAAAGAAAAAATCTGAAATAAAAATACTGCTAAACTTAACCCATGGCTGTGGTATGCTTCATTTCAGAAAGGACTGTTCATATAAGACCAAAAAATGTTTTAACTGTGGAAAAGCAGGTCACAAACAAATCTACTGCAAGTCGAAAAGCAAAAGAAATACACAAATAAACTTGCTGAAAGTAGTGCTACCAGCTAAAAAAATGAAAAGTTCAAACGACAGAAACTTTGTGACAGTAAAAATGAATAACACTACAGTGAGATTTTAATTGGAAATCTGTTACAATATTACAATTATTGATGAACAAACTTGGAACAGAACTGACAAGCCTAACTTGAAAAAAATAACAAAGTTGCAAGAGAAATATTGGGCAAGAAATTAATTTTTGGGGGGGAAATTATGTGTAACATCTTTCATATGTGCAAAACTAAAAAAGCAGATATTTACATATTAAAAATTCCAACTTGAATTTACTAGGCGTTGTCTGGCTAGAAATATTTGAACTATGGAAACGGCCAATTAATTCATTCTGTGGAAAAATTAATTGTTTGTTAGAGGAAAAGTTTACATCTAAAGAAACACTGAGTAAACTAAAAAATAAATTCACAAATATTTTCTCAGAGGAATTAGGAAAATGTACAAAGTCAAAGGCATTTTTCAAATTAAAAGAAAATGTGATACCAGTTTTAAGCCTAAAAGAAAGATACCCTTTGCTGTATTAGAGTTTGTTAACACCAAACTTGATAGGTTAGAAAACTACAGAGTTATTGAAAAAATAGATTATTCAAAATGGGCCACATCAGTGGTTTTTATTGGAAAGAAAAGTAATAAGATTTCTTTATGTGCAGATTTTTTGACTGGGTTGACTGACTGGCTCCCACCACATGCATGTATATCATCTACAAATTCCAGAGGATATATTGCCAAGTTAAATGGCACAATTTCTTTTCAAAAATTGATCTGTCTGAGGCATATTTTCAAATCAAAGTGGATGAGGAATGCCAGAGGTTTTTGAATATTAATACACATAAAGAACTCTACAAGTTTAGAAGATAGCCCTCGGTGTAAAAGTAGCCCCAGGTGTTTTCCAGTAAATAATGGAGACAATGTTGGCTGGATAGACAATGCCATCACTTATATAGATAACATACTTATTAAGAGCACTATGAAAATACAGCATGTAAAACTGATGCGGCAAGTATTTCAGAACAGAAATGTCAGCTTTTTTATGAATAAGATAGAATATCTAGGTCAGATAATCAATGAAACAGGATGAAGACCAGATCCCACTAGAGCTGTGACACTGAGATCTCCGGAGGATGATCAAACAAAAAGAAAAAGAAAGAAAGAAGGAAGAGGAAAGGATCTACTAACTGGATGGTAATTGTTGAAATTTGCAGGAAGATGGATTGAAAAGTTGAAAAAAAAATTAAAAACCAAATGTATTGAAAAATCATGTTTTGAAATAATTCCAAAGAGAACTGAACCCAAATTTAACTAGCTGAAAATCAGTAATATTGAACAAGACCAAGACTACTTACTCTTTGGATACAAGTGATAAGGAAAAATTAATTACTATTTTTGACCATGGACAAAAAGGCTGTGTGGTCTGTTGATCATAAAAATGCATAGACAGAGAAAAGATAAACTTTTGTTTTTAAGGAGAGTGGAAATAATTTTTTTCTTTTTCTTTTCCAATCCTTGATTGGTCTGGTCAATCAAGAAATCACAGCATGGGACAAGCTGATAAAGAAATATTAATAGCTGAAAAACCCTTTTGTTTTTGCTACACCATCTGGAAGTTGGATTCATCACACCAACCAAAGGAGCAGGCTGAGGTTAGCGGCTGAGAAAGTGGGAGAAGAAAGAGAGAGATTAGCACTGCCTATATAAAATGATGGTCCAAGGTGAGACATGAAAGGAGTTGAAATTAAGGGGCAGCTTGATTCCTTTGATCACTCTCAAAAGGGGGCTGGACAACTCCAAATTTGGAAAACCACTTGAGTAAATGTATTTTTATATATGGAATTTTAGAAAAGGTTGATGCTTAGGGTAGAAGACAACCAAACCCAGATTCTAGTCAACCCCACCCCTGCTGAATGCAGGACTCCATATAAGCCAGAGTTTTGGACAATTTGTATAGAGTCCTCACACTACTGCTACTGGAATCCACATCGTTTGCCAAGATCTCCTGACCAAGACCTTGAAGATCAGAACTTAGAAATTCAAGTTACTAGTAACACAAGCTGCAGACTCCAAGGGAGATCCCAGTATCATTTGATTATTACAGTAAATGGGAAGGGTTAAAATTGCTGTATACAACAAATCATATATAAACCAAATCAGTGTTACATTTTTAACCCAAGTTAATTCTTTATTCTAAAGGATTCTTGTTTTCTTGTCGAATGGAAGCATGCCTACCATCATGATACCAGCAACAAACGAGTCATGTGTTAACAAGTGAAGAGTCAGCCAGATGGTAACTATGGTGATCCAAAGGATCAATGAGAAGGTTTACAGAGCAAATTTTATTAAAGACATGCCTTCTCCGACAAATTTGATGATCCTAGAATCATTTCTTGGATTAGTAAATTATTATAATATTTATATGCCAGATATGTACAAATTGTGAACACTTCTGAATAATTTACTTAAGAAGGGATGAAATGGAATTGGTCAGTGGAATGTCAAATAACTTTTGAAGGAATT
This sequence comes from Acanthosepion pharaonis, assembly GCA_903632075.3. Lineage (NCBI taxonomy): Eukaryota > Metazoa > Mollusca > Cephalopoda > Sepiida > Sepiidae > Acanthosepion > Acanthosepion pharaonis. The sequence continues at coordinate 2,318,509 of CAHIKZ030005439.1, forward strand.
AAAAAACTACTAACTTCAGAGTTATCACTGACACATTATGACCCACAGCAACAGATATAGTAGCATTGGATGTCAGTGAATACAGCATAGGAGCGGTAATAGGTCATAAACTCAAAGATGTTACAGTGAAAGCAGTCGTCCACACTTTAAGAAGTTTGACAAATATGGAAAAATGCCAGTCAAATTGAAAAGGAATCACTTGCTATAATTTTTGCTGTAAAGAAATTTCACAGGATGATATTAGGAAGAAAATTCATACTGCAAACTGATCATCGTCCATTATTAAGTATATTCAATTTGAAGAAAGGGACTCCCATGCATACTGCAAACAGACTACAGCATTGGGCTATGTTGTGATGAAATAACCTGACTTCCCCATTCACTATAAATGGACGTTCCGGTGGCCGATAAAGTTCGACCACAGTAAACAGTCCAGGAAGGACAACAAAAGGATCAACAGAGCGACAACAAAGGTCTTCGTTGACTACACCATTGCGGTTAGCTTACTCCTACTCTGTCTCTGTATTTTGACATTCCTACATTCCGATATAAAGTATTATTATTTAAACCACCACTCGGGTTTACTTTGTTATTATATCTTTTTGCGAGATATAACGACTGGCGACGAGATATAACAGTTGGCGAACGAGGATTCGAAACTTACACGGAAAAACTTTTAGTACGCCTAACGATAACAGTTGGCGACGAAGGATTGTGCAACGTACTTACTTGAAAAAAAAAATATATATATATACGCTGAACGGATGTTCGAAAGCGGAGTCACAAGTCAAAAGGAAACTTTTTGAAAAGTAAGAATTTTTACTGTTAAATTGTGATTTGAAAAATATGTTTTGAACCGCGACTCAAAAACGAGCCGGTCTAACAATAATTATTCAAGTAAAAATTACGGGTTGTAAAAATATTACGGCTGTAAGTTGTTTGTGGAGAGTTTAACTGTCTAAAAAAAAAAAAATTTTTTTTCTGTGTTTTGCCGAATTTTAAAATAAGGATGGAGCAATTAGTCGAAATGACTAAAATGCTGTGTACAAGCTTGCAACAACAACAGCATCTAGAGTTACAACAACAGCAACAAAAACAGCACCAAGACTTACAACAACAAATATTGCAACAGCAAAAAAGTCTCGAAAAAGTTTTGGAACACGCGACTGGAGAAAGAAAAAAATACTGTTTTTTTCTGCCGAAGGAATAACATTCATTATCCGAATTTATTTATGATCCTGATTCGGGCATTACATTTCCAGCGTACTTTAAACGTTTCGAAACTATATTTACCAAGAGATGTCAACATTGGTCGGATGAGGAACGAGTAACATTACTAGTACAGAAACTAGGGACAAACGAGAACAGGAAGTACTCAAACTTGATACTGCCCAGAAAGCCAGAAGAAGTTTCGTTTGAAGAAACTATAAGTATTCTGTCAAAAATATTTGACGAAAGGAATAGTCTGTTCCACACGCGATACAGATGCCTAAACATCGTTAAAGCAGATAACGAGGATTTTGTGACATACGCGGGAACAGTGAACTCTCTGGTTGAACAATTCAAGTTAGAAGAAATAACCAAAGATGTATTCAAGTGCCTAATTTTTCTTCAAGGACTAACTGATCCTAAATATAAAGAAATTAGGTCGAGAATATTAATAATGGTCGAGCAAGACTCGAAAATAACATTACAAAGAGTGACCGAAGAATGCCAACGTCTCATAAACGTAAAAAGGGATAATATACAAATTGAGGAGAAAAGTGTTGCTAATGTTCGACACGTAAAAACTCGAAAAACTCCAAACGCCAAAAAGGTACAAAAATGTGAGACGTGTGGAAAAAAGTCATACCAAAGACACGTGTTGGTACAAAAATAAATTCTGCCAAACGTGTGGAAAAAAAGGTCACACCAAAGACGTATGTTGGTACAAAAATAAATTCTGCCAAACGTGCGGAAATAAAGGGCATAAATATACAGTTTGTCGAAAGAAAAGAAGAAAATTACAAGATGTAAGCCTGGTATTATCAGAAAAAGAAATTCAGAAAGGAAAAAATAGAAAGTACGTAGATGTACGTATAAATAATCATAAAATTACTTTCCTACTGGATTCTGGTTCAGACATAAGCATCATTGACGAACAAACTTGGAAAAAAATTGGAAGACCTAAATTATCTGAAACCAAAAAAACCGCTAGAGGGGTTTCAGGAAAGAAATTAAACTTTAAGGGAGAATTAAAGTGCAATATTTCGTTATGTGGCAAGACTGCAAAAACGAAAGTGTATGTAGTCCAAGGGATTAATTCATGTCTTTTGGAATAGACTGGATAGTACTTTTGATTTATTTGAACTCCCGATTAACTCATTTTGCAATGTAATAAACAGTGCCGAAAAAAAAAAAAATATTGAAAATGAAAAATTCATAAATGAATTAAAAGAAGAATATCCCAGAGTTTTTTCTGAGGGATTGGGTTTATGTACCAAAACGGAAGTCAAATTTGAACTCAAGGAAAATGTGAAACCAATTTTCAAACCTAAGAGAAACGTCCCGTTTTCCTCCTTAGACACAATTAATAAGGAATTGGAAAGACTTGAAAAAATGGGAGTGATATCTAAGGTTGAACATTCAGACTGGGCCTCACCCACAGTTTGTTAAAAAGAAAAATGGAAAAATAAGAGTGTGCGCAGATTTTTCAACTGGATTAAATGATTGCCTTAAGAATCACAGTTATCCACTACCTTCACCAGAAGATATTTTTTCAAAAATCGACCTGTCTGACGCATACTTGCAGATTAAAGTGAGTGACGAATGCTCGAAATATTTGTGTATAAATACACATAAAGGTATTTATAAGCTAAATAGGCTGCCTTTCGGCTTAAGAGTCGCCCCAGCTTTGTTTCAACAGGTGATGGACACTATGCTGGCAGGCCTGGAATTTGGTACCGCCTATTTAGATGACATTCTAGTCAAAAGTAAGAATGTTCAAGAACATAAAACGCACATCAGAGCGATATTCAAAAGACTAGAAGAGTTTGGTTTTAAATTAAGCCACGAGAAGTGTAAATTCTTCATGGAAAGAATTACGTATCTCGGACAAGTAATAGACAGTGAAGGCAGGAAACCGGACCCACAGAGGGCCGATGCAATTAAAAACATGCCTGCACCCGACACAGTTGCGAAATTACAATCGTTTCTGGGGTTGGCACAATATTATGCAATATACATACCTAAAATGTATGATTTAAGAGCCCCCCTCAACGAATTGTTAAAGACAAAAAATGGTTTTGGTCAAAAGAGTGCGAGACGGCTTTTCAGAAAATAAAAAAATGCCTACTCTCAGATCTCGCTTTAGCACATTATGATCCTGAGAAAGAGATCATTCTAGCAACTGACGCAAGTGTATACGGAGTGGGTGCTGCACTGCTACACAAATATGAAGATGGTACTACCAAACCTATCGCGCACGCGTCAAGGACTCTTCTTCCGGCTGAAAAAATTATAGCCAGATCGAGAAGGAGGCTTTGTCGATTGTGTTCGGAGTTAAAAATACCACCGCTTCTTACATGGTAGATCATTTGTTCTGCAAACGGATCATAAACCGTTACTTTCAATATTTGGAAGTAAAAAAGGCATTCCTACGCATACAGCTAATCGCTTACGGCGATGGGGTGTAACCCTACTTAATTACCATTTTAGGATGGAATACGTCAAATCTAAAGAACATGGGCATGCGGATGGATTGTCAAGGCTGATTCCAAAAAAGGAAGAATTGTTAGAAGAGACGGTTATAGCAGCATTAACTGAGGAAAAAAATCTCGGGTCTCTTATTGAATACAATCAGGGAATTGCCGGTAACATTAGACAAAATAAAAAAAGAAGCGGAAAAAGATCACTATATTGTGAAATTAAAGAACCAGACGAAATGGAACAAAAGACAGAAAAAAGGAACTCAGATTTCACCTTTTTCAATTTGCGACAACACGTTGATGTACGCAGATAGAATTGTCATACCTCAATCTTTACGGACAGATATACTGAAAGAATCTTACGTATACTGGCCGGGAATGGACAAGGATATCGAAGATTTTGTAAGACTATGTAGAGGTTGTCAATTGGCTGCAAGGGCACCTCCGGTCAAAATGAATCCTTGGCCTAAAACGGATTTGCCGTGGGCACGTCTACATATAGACCATGCTGGACCAATCAATGGACACTATTATTTGATATTGGTGGACTCTTTATCGAAATGGCCTGAAGTAGTCAAGTGCAAGCATCCTACATCTAGGAACACCATCAGTGCATTGGATGAAATTTTCAGTCGTTTCGGGGTTCCCAGAACATTAGTTAGCGACAATGGTACGGCGTTCACAAGTATGGAATTTAAGGATTTCTGTACCGCCTTAGACATTGAACACATAACTACACCAGTGTGCCATCCCAGGTCGAACGGTCAAGCCGAGAAATTTGTCGACACTTTTAAACGTGCTTTTACGTAAAAATAGAGGTATAGACACTGAAGAAAGAACTATTCAAAAGTTTTTAGCAATCTATAGGGTAACTCCTAATGAGAACAATAATGCGAAAATGTCACCTGCGGAAATTATGTTCGCAAGAAAAATTAGATCAATTTTCGATAGATTGTTACCCTATCAAAAAAAAAAAAGTTGCTAAAAAAAGATGAAAAAGTCAATATAAAAAATACACACCAGGAGACAAAGTTTTTTTAAAAACTTTTAAAAGTGGGAAAAAAGCTTTTTTGGATGGATGGCATAATCCAGAAAAGGATTGGTAAAGTGGTCTACATGATTAAAAGTAATAAATTTATGTGTAAAAGACACATCAATCAGATTAGACCACGATATGGTGAAGAAAGTGAAAAAAGCGAAGAAGAAATTCGATGGAAGTGTTATGCGATGCTTTTAACATGACACTACCCAATAGTGTATTGGAACCTGTATCGCATGAACCAGCCTTACAGGCTGGAAAGCGGAAATTATCTTCAAAAAAAGGATCAAATTGCGACGACTGAAAGAAGGAGCACACTGCAAAGAAAACCAGTGGGCGTTTTAGTCCGGATCCAAAAAGAAGACGATATTAGAAGCAGAAATTTTCAAAAGGAAGAATTTCAGCTTCGGGGGGAGGTGTTGTGATGAAATAACCTGACTTCCCCATTCACTATAAATGGACGTTCCGGTGGCCGATAAAGTTCGACCACAGTAAACAGTCCAGGAAGGACAACAAAAGGATCAACAGAGCGACAACAAAGGTCTTCGTTGACTACACCATAGCGGTTAGCTTACTCCTACTCTGTCTCTGTATTTTGACATTCCTACATTCCGATATAAAGTATTATTATTTAAACCACCACTCGGGTTTACTTTGTTATTATATCTTTTTGCGAGATATAACGACTGGCGACGAGATATAACAGGCTATGATTTTATTGAACTATGATTTCAAGATGGAATTACTATTGCAAAAAAATTTGGATATGCAGATGGTGTGTTCAAATTGATATTGAAATGTAAAGAAGATTTTGAAGATACTGTGATTGCTTCACTGGAATCTGAAAGTGAAATTAAAAGCCATGTGTATAATACTATTAAAGAAATGCTAGTCATGATAGATGACATTAAAATTCATTCTAAAAAGGATACATTTATTCAAAAACTATGAGTAAAATGGAGTAAAACTAAAATTAAACCTGGTAACAATAATACAGCATTTTCTATTTGTGATGGAGTACTTATGTAGGCAGAAAGAGTAGTAATTTTGTTATCACTACAAAAAAGGATTTTGAAACAATTCCATCCAGGAATATGGAGATATTAAAGTGTAAACGACCTACTACCACAATAACAATTAAATTCTTACATGAAATTTCTGCAAGGTTTGAAATACCTGACAGTGTTGTATCTGATAATAGAACTCAATTGACTTCTAGTGAGTTTAAAAATTTCTGCCAAAACTACATGGTTGAACATTTGACAATGCTGATTTATCATCTGAGGTCAAATGGTCAAATTAAGCAGTTTGTTGACACCTTCAAAAGGGCATTAAGAAAAGCTAAAGGCTTGGAAGCTGAAAAAACAGCACTACAAGAATTTTTGAGTGTATAATGAATGACATCAAATGTGAAAATGTCACCTGCAGAGCTCATGTTTGCTAGAAAAGTTAGATACATTTTTGACAAATTACTGTCAGGAAATAAAAAGAAAACAGTTGACAATTTGAAACTAACAGATCATTTAAGAAAAATTATTCAATGATGGACATACTTTACAATACCTTTGAAGTACCTATTCTGAAAATTAATATTATAATACAATGCTAAGGTAAGTGAAAATGTAATCTGACTGAAATGTTGGAAGAGGACCCATGTTGGAAAAAGTATCAACTAAAGAAAGTGCATATCTAAAAAGTGGCAGTGTTGTGGAGATGAACACACCTCTCCAGAATATGACTTGGACTTGTCCAAATAGCATATATATGATTCCAAGAATTCTCAAGAGAGAGCTAGCTGGGAGTGAGCCTTATATCCTTACTACAGAATTCAGTAAGACTACGTCAACTCTATAGGATATAAACTCTTATATTTTACAGAAAATAAGTGAAAAACAAACAAGAGATTCCTTCAAATAAATCTCACTAAATTCAATAGATATGAAAAACTTTTTACAATTCTGTACAAACACAGTTCCAAAATTAAATAAGTGGTTTCTGGAACTTGGTTGGATATGACAAGTCACATGTGCTCTCAACAACATCCATGCTGTTGAACTCCAAATGACCTGGAAATAGGTCAGGGCATGGGTTACTAAGTACATTTCTGCACAAAACTCACATAGTGATTTGGAGTCAACCCCAAAACAATAAAAAGATCTTGTCAGCAACAGTCAGGACCAGATCTGAAACAGGACATTCAGTGGACAAAACTGAAATGGAACAGTTAGCAAACAGGCCCAGCTGCAGCACATGTTACCATGACAATGTGTCAGTCAGCGATGAATTTCTACACACAAAACCACAACAAAAGTAAGTTCTAGATCTCCTTCTCTTTGTTCACTGTGTTTTGAAATCACTGCTATCGAGCACAACCAGTCAGCAGTCACACATGTCTCACTGGCATGTGCTTCATATATACATACACACACACATTGGCATACATACAACTTCATACTTTGAAGACTCACTTGCAACAAATCACATCGAACTATTGATCACTTCATGGCCACAATGAAGAACATTCATTTCCAACATGTAAATACAGTATAACTCTTATTGTCATATTTAACATAGTTTTCTTCCTTTTCTACAAAGATCATTTCTTCATATTGTTTATAATTTTTTATTGTAATTTGTGAACATGACACTCAGATTTTATTTTTCCCTCTAAAATCCAGGTAGACTGCCTCCACAATTCCAAGCGACATTATATTTCATGATTGTTTTATCTTTATTCAATGGAATGAAGACATAGCATGATGTCAGAACAGGGGTTGGGAGAGATAATTAAAAGAAAAAAACATACTAAAAGCTATAAATGATAGGAAGTTGTGGACAGTCATGATTTCCTATACCTTGATAGCATATAAAAGAAGATTATTTGTTTGAATTCAGTTTTTGATTTTGCAGAAGGTGCTCATAATAAGCAATGTTCTTCTATTCCCTTTTGATACGCAGCATCACCTTCTTTGGATTAGTTAATGGAGATTCATTTCATTTTCCCTAAGATTTTTTTTTGCTCCACATCACTGTAAACAATACATTTTCCATCACCTGTGATTGTTCTCTTAAAAAAGGGGGGTGTTTTTTATTGTGGTTGAGCAGAAAATTGCAGATGAAAATGCAGTCTGTTTTTTTTCTGTTAAATCATGTGGCACCCAAGCATTGTAGCAATTTATGTACCAAAGTGTTTGCAAATGCCTTAAAACACTCATATGAAATATGGAGAGTATCTCTGTAATGTCTGGTGTCATGTGACCTGGATTATTTTTACTCAGGATTCAACCACCGAAGGCCTACCACATTGTTTTGTCTTACAGATCAAAATTTCCACTAGTACTTTGAAGTTGCTTTTAGTTAAGACAATAATAAAGTATATGTAATAATGAAAATATTTTATCACTGAAATTTTTTTAAAAAGCCTAAGAGTATTACTACTATAACAATATACATCAACAATATAGCATAAATTCAAAAGAAAAAGACATAGGAAAGCTTATAGATGAGAACCTGGTTTTAACCTAACAATATAAAACATTATCTATGAATGGAATAACTATATAAGGTATTATCTATGAATGGAATAATAATATAAGGAATTATCTATGAATAACAATCACTTAGGGTAAAGAAAGGTGCTTCTTTATTCTGAATTCTTACAGTTAAATCTTTTGGGAAGAAGTTATAAGATCTCATTTCCTTGTTAACTTCATAGAAAGCTTTTTTAATACAAAATAGAAAATATTCCTAGTTTATAGGAAAAATATTTTCATTTTGAAAAAATTACAGAAAGTAATATTTCTGCATTTCTTTGATCTTCATTGGAAAATGTCACTAATTACAGTCCAAATATTTATTGCTGAAGAGCAAGGAGTTTTATCACAAACTCTGATATGAGAAATAATTATATAAAATGACAATCTTCTCATGTGAAATAATCTTGTATGATTTGATAACAATCTTTTAATAGTATTTATTTTTGTTTGGTTCTTACTAAAAAGATGTTATTCTGGTTTCTTAACATTTTTACAAGTTCACAGGATTTCTAATTAAACTTATTAAGACTGACTGATATAGTTAATTATCAACTGCTTCATACCAACTTACTTTGAGGCTATCAATCCTTCTCGTAAAGAGTTTGGGTAGATCTCTCCAGGCAATCCTCGACTTGATACCAAAGTTAGATTATTGAAATTCAGATGTGGACTGAAAAATAAAATACCGAGAATTTTCAATTAAATAAAAGGCACTTGAGATAAATTGAATCCATCATAAGAAGTGGAATTAATAAATACTAAACACTTCAAATACCTTGGTGTATGGATCAGTTATAACAAATTTAGTATAGGAGATAAGGAAATAGAACATAGAATAGGCTGTGCTAAAGGTAGTTTTACCCATCTTTGCAAATTGCACAAAACCAAAACATTAACCTGAAAACACAAATCATGTTCTTAAATACCCATATCATATCAAAACTTTGATATGGATGTCATGCATGGTGCCAAACCTGCTCAGAAATATCTAAGATATTAGCTGTATACAACCATTTTCTAATGTCAATAATTAAAAGTGGCCTTGAACTAGTGAAGCCTCTGTGTCTTAGAAAAAACCATCTTACTTTGAACATTGTGAACTATTGCTACAGAATCACAAAGAAATGTACTTAATAACAGAAACCAAATCACTTGTGAACTATCAACAGCAGCAACAACTAAAATGGAATAGCACACATAACTCAGAGAAAATAATGTCATCATCAAGTTGCTAACATCCCAAATTATTTCAAATAAAGGATTAGAAAGGAAACACCCATCAATACTGAAATGAGAGATAATTGCTGCTGTTCTTGAGAAACTTATTTTCCTGAAAAATTGTTTTATAAGATTTTATAACCTGCTGCTTGGTCAATAAATGCCAAATGTTTCCTTATAAGGAAACAGCTAATATTACCATTTCCTTACATCTTAATTTTTTAAATGCTTTTCATCCCAACTTTACTCAGGCCATAAATTCTATAGCAATGAGCAGACAATGCAAATTGGAAATAAAGAATAAGCATTTGGTGAAATTCAAATGCATGTTCCATAATAATTGTTGATAATACTTCATTTAATAAGAACAATATTGCAATGAAAACAGTTATAATCAACTACAATCTTGATAGAATTTTTAAACCCAACTCATTATTTTTTAAATTAGAAACTTATTTTGAACTTTTTTTTTTAACTTTTAATTTTTTCTTCAGATGCACTTACACAAACATTATTGGTAATAATTATCTTAAATGATGAACAAATGAATTGGATATATACATTTATTAATTTTTGCCTGTTTAATCTATTTTCTTAAAATAAATCACATAGAAATGTACATATCTGTTTGTTCTTTAATTAAATACTTGTTTAAAATGTTTTCTTTTTTCTATTCTAACAGAAAATTTCACCACACACATTTTTTAATCTTTAATGTTATATTTTTCTAAAATTATCTTTTTATAACATTTGTCCAATATTTTCACTGAGAAGATTATTTTTAAGAACTATATAAATATCACAAAACAAGTTAAACAATATAAGTTTATAATTTATTTTTAAAATATCAATGCTTATTTATGTGTACATGGATCTGAATGAATCGAGGCGGGGACATTTTGATGATTGATTTAACAGCTTACTAACCCTGGTGGGTTATTTAAATCTAAAACATATTTTGGATTGTAAGATGTTGCTTACAGTACCCTGTGTTCCCATGTGGTTCCACATGTAAGTACTGACTGGGCTCAATGCCATTTAACTTTGGTGATTGAATAAGAACCAGTGTTTTCATTATGATTTGATCAGAGGCACTTTATAAAAAAGGCAAATCTCAATGTAAACTGGGCAAAACTAGCCATAATAGATAAAGATTATCATGATAATGACTGTATTTTAAAAATAGATGTCAGTCTGTAATTAAGTGATTATACTGACATATAAGCACAAACTGCAAGATCAAAATAAACATAATTGGAGGCTAAAAATATTTTAACATACTTGAAAGTTATTATTAGTTATAAATACCATGGCACATTAGGTTTGCTCACATCAATGCCAAATATAATTTCAAGGATTTATAAATGACAAGCAGAATAACTGCTCTGTAAATAAGAATTTATTAGATTTTCTTCATAATTGTTTTTTATTTATAAATTTTATCTAAATTTTTGCATAAAGTAAAGAAAAAAAACAGAAAAAACAATCAGATGGAACTTGTGAAATTTCTGAAAAAGATGACAAAATAAGGAAAAACAATTAAAATTACTTCCCAAAAATAAATTAGTTATTAAATTATCAATTCTGATTAATATATTTAGGAAAAAAATGATAACTGTTCAAGTCAAATTATTTTACATATAACAGCTTTTTTCTGTCAGTACTTCTTGTATCATGTCCCTTGAGGATGTGGACAATAATAGCTCTCTATAACTTTCTGTCTTTTGTAATTCTTAGTAAGGTTTGTTTTTCCTTTGCTATCTATCCTAATCCTTCTGCCATCCATTTACACAAGCTTATTTATTAGATTACTCAAGGTTTCCCTTTACTCCTCATGCCTTCAATTTGTTCTGTGATTGTCAAATTCTCCAAACCCTCTTTCTTCATTATCTGTCCTAGAAATTTCAACTATCTCTTTCTGGTTATATGTATAAGCATCCTTTTGCTTCCATTTTCCTTAAAACGTCCTCATTACTCAGATGTTCAGTCCATTGTATACATAGCATTCTTCTGTAGAACCACATTTCTGTTGACTCAAGTCTTTTATTCATCTGCGAAAAGATTGTTCAGAATTCACTGCCATATAGGAGAAATGATATTACATAACAGTTCAGTACTTTTTTCTTCATATCTAATGAAATTTTTCTGTTTCTTAATATTCCACCTAGCTTTTGGAAGGCATCTTTTGCTATTCCAATAGACCTTCAGATTTCATTGGCATATTTTATGCCATCTGTTAAAACACTTCAGTTATTTAAATTTTCATATTTGTGTGATTTTTACCAGGGCACAAATTTACTGGAGTAAATTATTTCTCCTTTGATCAGAGTAGCATTTTTATGTCAAAATTGTGGTCAGTCTCGTTACGGTAGTCAATCAACACATTTGACATATTATTTTGTAAAATGTCCCTTTTGTTTTTATATAATCTTTTATTTAAATTCCTTGAGGTTTCTTCTATGAAGTTTTTGTGACAATTATTAGAGGCAATGGAGCAAACTCTTCTTTCAGGTTTTAGCTTATTGTTTTGTTTAGTATTGACTAAGTCTTTTATTGTTTTGGATGTAGTAGTAACAACTTTTATGTTGAATTTAGATAGATTCTTTTTGATTGTAGATGTGACAGAATTAGTAGGCAGGATAATATATTTTTTTGCCTATGTTAAGTAGAAAAGATATAAAGTAAAGTAAGGGACAGGCAAGAAGTTTACTACTGATCACATGTCATAGAACAACACAATACAACAATATGGCATCACCAATAGGATGTTTAAGTCACTTGGATGAACCAGAATTTGCCAAGACTTGGACCTGGTGCTTTGTAGCCAAAGCTAGGGCTAAAAAATGTTAAAAAATAAACAAAGGCATTAAATCTCTTTAGTTCATGGAGGTGTAGTGGATTGATAAATAGGAGTGTACCGTGTACCTATTTGCATATGTTAAGTAGAAAAGATATAAAGTGTATAGTAAACTAAAAGACAGGCAAGAAGTTGACTACTGAGCAATATATATATATATATATATATATATACACTAACCTACAAATGTGTCTCCTTGGGCAATGGTAAATTACTGCTAATTATATAAGTGACAAGATCAAAGCAGAGTAATTTTAGATTAGCAGTAAAAAGATAAAAAAAGTGAAAATCATGGCTATATATCTCAGGTCCCCATGCAGTTAGTATCAAATATTAAAATATAGTTGTGAAGATTTTTTTATTATTTTTTCTTTACTGTAGTGTTATAAAACTGAATTATCTGCTCTTGATTCAGCTATAATTTATGCACATTTTAAAGGAAAAGACTAGAGATGCAAAATGTAAGTTGCCTCATATGAACAACAATTCATCAGAATGACATCACACCTATTCTAGACTTCAATTTTCTCTCACTTTTCATAGCCTAGCCACCTCACTAACACAATGTATAACCAAGTCAACTCACCAGTAAGATCACATTACATGTTTCCTTTCTGTATCCAATATGTATTTGGTTTGCTGCATGAACAATTATGGTTAAATTCTAGTTTTCCTAAATATATAGACAGTGTTTTTCTCAAACATGCATATACTTGTCTGTTTTCACCCATGAACAAAATGTTACTATATTGCAGGTATCATAATGCTTATGCTGAAATGGTAAAGTACATATATCTCCACCAGCCATTCCATTACTACCATCAGAATTTGTTGTATCACTATATTATGTGCTTATTAGAATGAATTAAAAGTTTTGATATATTTCTATGTCTGCTATCAACACTGTCATCTGCATATCTTATGATGTTAAGATTGTGGGTGCCAACAATGAATCCTGGTAGGACTTCTATCAGAATCGTCTCACTGTATATATAGGTTGAATAAGTCCAATAAGAAGGCATCATTGTCTTACATCCCTTTCTATTTTTGAATATTTACTGAATTCATTTTCTATCCATATGCAGGCGGTTTATATGTTCTGGATTATTCTAATATCCTTCTGAAATATGTCAAGCTGACCTAGTAGTTCCAACAATTCTTTGTGACAGACATAATCAAACACTTTTGCATAATAATAAAACATAGGTATACATCCTTTTGCATTTGTATTGCTCTTTCTGATATCATTCTGAACATAAATATTGCATTCCTTGTTCTAGTGTCTTTAATGAAACCTCACTATTCTTGTCCTATTTCTGGTATAATTCTGCTGCACACTCTATTCATCAGAATTCGGATAAGTTTTATTATATGACTCATTAGGCTGATTGTCTGTTGGAGTTCACATTCGTTTGCACCTGGCTTCTTAGGCAGTGCTATGAAAATGAATCTACTTATATCCTCTGGTATATCACTGCTCTTGTATAATTCATTTATGTTTATAATATTGTAAATTCCCAAAATCATCTAAAGCTGCCATCATCTCTATTACAATTCTGTCTAGTCCTGTTGCTTTGTTTCTGTTCAATTTGGCAAGTGCTGATTTCAATTCAAATTTTAATATTTCTGGTCTTTCAATATTTTTGAATATTGCAGGTTGTCCTCTTTCATTGTGAAAGAGTTTTCTGCATAAATTTCATCTCTGAAGTATTTTTTCTTTCTTTAATATCAGTATTCTGTCCTTGGATATTATGCATCCCATTGATGAACATATCTTTTGTCCAGTTCTCTTATTTTTTATGCATATTTACTTTATCTGTAATATTCTTTATATTTTTACATAGTTTTTGTTGAGCTATTCCTCTTTAGCCTACCTGCATTTGTTTCTAATTTCTTAGTGCAATGTACTATATTCTATGCTATACCTTGGCACTGTTTTTTTTCTCCTTTTCCTTGGGTCAAGAATTTCATCATATCATCCATTTCAAAACCCTTAATTTATTTGAACCTAGAATAGAGAGAGAAATAAAAGTTGAACAAGAGACAAAGTTTCTTTGTTCCTCATAAGTGAGTGAAACAAGGGAGAAACAAACATGGGCTATAGTGTCCACCTTATGTATCTAAAGTGACAAATGTGAATGCAACAGTGAATGCTTATTCATTACTTTATATATGCATTCCTTAATCAAATCTACATCCTTCAACCATATGCTCTGATTTGGACATATAATTTCAATCTATATGTTATGCATATGATCAGTAATATATAGTGCCTTCATTCAGTCATGTCATGTCACTAAATATGAGAGGTATGTTCTTTGATCATGCAAACCATGACCTTCTTTGACTAAATTATACTACTGAATATATTGCACCTACCTGTGGTATCAGGAGTTACATAAACAGCTAATTATTCAATACACATTTTACTATTTCATTGTCTGTAAGAAACAAGTTTCAGGATGTGGATGATCATGTCTCTCTACAATTTCCTTCTTTTGGGTGCTCTTAGTAAATCTTTCCCACCCCATCTTGCCTTTGTGGCCCTTGTTCTGTCACTATTTACCCAAACTTATCAAGTAGATTATTTATTGTTCCCAGTTGCTTCTATTGTCTTCAATATGACATGTAAATGTTAAATTTTTCATACCTTCTTTTTTCATTATATGCCCCTATAATTTAAGCTGTTGTTTTCTGATTATTAACAAGTCTTTGTGGTAAATGTTACTTCTGCTTTAAGTAATAAAAACAAAATCTGTATAGAAAATTAAAATGTATTAGAAGAGTCAGTAAGGTTATTATGCTTCATCAAAAGTTTTCAACTATAAATGAAAACTAACAATAACACTGGAGTTGATTTTATAATTTACTTAAAAGAGCAAAAGTCTAACAAAGATAAATTAAGTCAACTTACCAATAAGTTAAAGTTTCCAAAAAGGATAAACCAACAGTGGAGGCTCCCACAACAACAATACAAGCATTGATGGTGACCTGTTAAATAAAATGGCTCAAGTTTAATGTTATATTTATAAATGTATTTCAGAATCCAGTTGATCAAGAAGGATTATAAATAAATAAGTTCTTTAAGGTTTTTAAAGTTTTTAACATCCTCAAGCTTCAGATTTAGAATCATTTTGCTTAATGTCCACAAAAAGTCATGAAGTTTAATTTTTAAATTCACTATTTGCAAATCGTTTGGGACTCTATGTATAATATCATCAAATTTTCATGTAATTCCACTAATTTATAGCATTGTCTCAATGAAAGATTCCTGCATCTATTGGTATGTAAAAGAAAAACTACAAAATTGGCATCATATGACTGCTATAATGTGAAAATCAAATGTGAACAAATTTTTTTTGTACAATATAATTTGGGTCCAAAAAAATATTTACCTTTGGTTCCAGAGTTAATTTTCGATTTATGTGGCATAAAGCAAAAGGTGGCATTTTTTTCAGGATTCTCTCTGATGGAGCATTGATTCCAAGATTTGAAGGGTATTCAATCTGCCTTCTTGCTGGTACTGGAACCATTTCTCTCAAGCAGGTAATAAGGGAGTGGTTGCCAACAATCTTACAAATAAAATATATATTTCTTATTATTAATGCTACTTTGGGGGAAATAGATGGTTGAGTAGACCACCCTGTTTATTTGTAAACAGTGAAATTAACATCTACTGGCTTAGATCATCAAAAATCTTATTAAAGAAAATGTACTTCACAATAGGAATCTAACCTGCATTCTCATTATTTTGGTGGGGAAACCACCTTATTAAGCTGTGCCCTGACCATTTTGGCCATGAAGCAAGTCAATTACAGCATGATAAAACTCAATTAACCTTTTTAAGAAATGTACATTTCTTGTGGGACTTTTTGTTGTCTATCGGGTAACTTATATTTTGTATTGAAACAAAATGTAAACAAAGTGATTTTAAGCAATTAATAAATTTTTGGCAAACTTGGACCTCAAAAAACAGTGTCAAAAGAATAGTTTTTCCATTGACACCACTGTTATTTTAACTACCTTCACTCCTCAACAATGTTTATTATTTTAAAAAGTGATGATTAGAATTGTAATAAAACTTAAACATGGTGAAAGTGAATTTATACATTTTCTTTGTTCTTGAGAATTTACAACAAAAATAATAAACACTATTTATTAGATTGTTTATTGGAATGTTTAGCAAAACATCGGTTAATTGTCAATTGATTTGAACTTTACAAAATTGATAAATAATAAGGATTTCCTTATAGTTGGTTCCCATATTTTAATAATTCAGTAAATGTTTATAAATTTATGAATAAAAATTGTTTTCATATTTCTTTTTAAATTGGTAAATGATTACATTGCATTATTTTAATTGTATTAATTTTTAGAATGCTGTAAATATAAAATTACCTTCATGCCTGCAAAAAAATGCAGTGTCCTTGTGACATGCCATTTTTTTGCAGGCATGAAAGTCCAAGTTTTCATCTTTTTTCAATCTAATAATATTTCATATTGCTATATATTTACAGTAATAAATGTTGCTGAGTTGAAAAAAAATCTATTGTTTTATATATATATATATAATCAATCATGTATTTTAACACCCATAACATCTAAGTGGCTTAAACAGTTATCATGGGAGGAGAAAAATATGAATCCTATTTATAAACATATTTTAAAGATAAAAATAAACAGAAGACAAAAATTTTTCAAATTAAATATTGAGTTCAATTAAATCTATATAATTTAGAATTTTCTTATTTTATACACACATAAAAGGTGCTAGCTATTTGGGGAAACTGAACATTGTATATGAACTGAATGTAGTACAAAGTTTTACCACTACCCTCTGTGAGTAGTATGAGCCAGTGTGTGCAAATAAAGGAGTTAGAAGTGAGAGAGACAGTGAAAAGTAAATGTTAACTAATTTGTTTCTCATGCTCATTTTCTTCAATTGTTAGAGTAGCATCATCAAGATATAGATATGGTTATTTACTGAGTGTAACTTAGGTTTGGTACAAGGCCAGAATTATGGGACACCAAATGAGCACTTACTATTCAGTATTAATGATCAACAAGGTAAGCTTGTTAACCATTACTCCACAATGAGATGCCATGAGAGAGATATGATCAGAATGAGAAGACTACAATATGTGCATGCATTTGCATATGTGCAAAAACACTAAAGATAATTAGGTAAGATTCTTTCAGACTTACTTCAGATGTGGCATATGAGGGATACAAAGGATAATATAAACTTGTTTTATGTCCTTGACGAAGAATCTCCTGGAAAAAATAAATAAACATATATATATATATAAACTTGATAAATATAAATATATATATATATATATATATATATATAAAAACCTGATTTCTCCAATTTTTACCATATTTTTTGTATGTGGTTCCAGTGTCATAAATATTGTTACAGATCTGCTCATAGTTGAACTTAAAGCAATGGTAAACAAAATTTTCTTGCATAAATTATGAAATTTAAAGGTTGTAGGGTTGGTGTATTGTAGGTGTGTTCATGTTCAAGAAGCATAGATAAAGTTGGCTTTCTACTATAGACCATTTATTCTTTTTTCTTATAGGAACTGTAGTGAATTTAATGGCGGTAGTATTTATAAACAAGCAATATCTTAAGTAACAGTAATAGACAACATAATTAGAGAAAAACATACATGCATTAAACAAAGTTTCTTTTTTTTCTTTTTATAGTAATTCTGCTTATTTAAAAAATTATAATATGAAAGTTGTGGGATTAACCCACTTGTCTGCCAAGGAACTTCAGCTAACCACTGCTGGATGCTGTTTTATAAAGAAAAGGATACAAGATCTTTCTATCTTCTCTCTCTCTTTACAGGGCTTCTTAGTATCCAGCAAATCATGTTACAATATACATAACACAGCATACAAATGACCTAAATTTTAACAAACCAACAAGAAACTTTTCTCTCAACATATCCAATTGGACTTTACACACACTCTACATACAAATAAGGACATACACCCTCTATTTATCTTTTCTTTATATTCAGGAATGTTGTTCTGTTATTTGCTGATTTCTCCAGAGCCTTTGATTTGATTCATAAAGGTAAAATGGAAGAACTCATCATCAGTCAGTCAGTCAGTCAGTCCCTTAACTGCTTCAATCATCAGGGGGACCAAAGGCCTGAAGAAACAGAAAACCTATCTCCAGTATGATGTTGGCAGGGACTCTTATGAGTTCTGACATTGTCATGTTCCTCCACTCTTTCTGTAAAAGCATAGAGGGTTTGGATGTTCCAGGTTCCAATGGTTGTACTCTGCATTAGTAGCTTGAATGGTGTTTGTTGCTCTAGTTGCCAACTTGTTACATCTATCCTGGAGTGAGTCAATGTGACACATGGCCAATGTTGATCTGGGCTGGTGTTGCTTTGATTCTTCTTTCTCATGATCCTTTCAGTCGACTTTCAGAGAGCTTGGCAACCCATCTACAAACCAAGTTCTTGACCAACAGCTGAAAACCATGGAATATGGTGTGGGTCACACTCGGTCTGTGCACTAGGCCGTTGAGTCCATCTGGAGACCACTCTGCCCTTGCCATTGGCTACCTCTGCAGCTCTTGCACCCAGTAGTACAATGTAAACACTACCCCCTCACATGTTTATATAAAAGATATACCTCAATATAAAACATAAAACTAAATAAACTTGATAAATATGGGAACATGGCCGAGTGGTTAGAATGTTCGCATTCTGACCATGAGACATGAGTTCAAATCTCACCATAGTCCATTTGTCAGGGAAGAGACTTCCTGATGTTATCAGAATACACTCAAGGGGTCAATCCAATCATGCGGCACCTTTGGAAAGTACCTGAAAACCATACCACAGGTTAACCCAAGCCTTGTGAGCAAAATTGGGTAAACATAACTCTTGGGTGCTATCAATAGTTGTGCTAGCACAAAGTCACGAGTCATTGTGGCCAAAGGCTTGAGTATGCTGGCCTTGATGAAATTGCTGATCATGCTAGATAACATGCTCTTTCCCAGAAACTGTAACTAAGGTCTGTTCAGCATAGTTGAAGTATAAACCACAGGTGGGCTCTGTGGGTGTTGAATAAACACAAATGCGCCTGAGCAAGCATCTGCAATAGGGATTGGCTAACCACCTTAGTAGATGCATATCCTCAAATACAAGTGGCCAGCTATACATACATACATACATAAATAAATAATTATCCACAAATAAATAATGTAATATAAATAATTGAATAAATAATAACAGATAATCATGTTATTATTATTGTTGTTTTTGTTATTATAATATTGTTTAGTGATATAAAAATTAAATAAATTAAGTTAAAATACAATAAAAAAACAGCTATTTTAAAATTTACAAAGTATAAATTAGAAATTAGATGTTAAAATTAAGAATGCATATCTTCTAAAAGCAAAAAATAAATATTTAAGCTACATTTATGTAGTTCATGCGAATACAGTAAGTAAACAATGATAAGAATATTAAATAAATAATATATATATAACTCAAAATATCCAACTATAAACTATATAAATAAATAATATAATAAAAATAACCATCACTTTCCTTTAAAATTTTCTTTAATTTACATTTTTTCATTCAAGGAGAGTTTTGTGATGTTGGACAGCTTCACTTGTCATTTTTGTTATGTCAAATGAAAGCTCATTGTCACTTCCAAAAATGTTTGTTATATTTGAGACTTCGTAAATACTGGTACTAGTATTAACACCTTCCAATGATATCCACACTAGTAATACTGGTTCAAGTAGTAATCGCCAAATAGTATAATGATCAGAATAGAATAATAATCCATATAGTAGTAGAGTAGAGAGAGTGAATGTATAGCAATAGGAAATAGACAAGAAGAGTGAACAGTAATCATATCATGCTACTTCCTATTTATTCAGTTCTTTTATGATCATGTGATCTACTTAATAATGGAATCGCTCATGTTAGTCACTGGTGATCTAATTTCAAACTACAGTGTCAGCAATGACATTTACTCTTATACAACAAAGAGATAGAAAACATATTCATTTACTTTGGTAGTTGGTGTTTCAGTTTAGAAGTACTGCTAGCCTATGTATAAAAATTTGTTCAGTATCAAACATCATCTAAGAGCATAAAGTCAGATTTGCAAGGCATTGCTGGAGAGCTAAAGACAAAATTGTTAATGAAATTCTTTTGTGGGAGACTACACAAAGAAGACCTAGCAGAGGAGGATAAACCAAGACTTATATCAAGCAGATTTGTGACAACAATCTCTCTTACCTGCTGAATATGATGAACAATAAAATTGGAGAGAAACAGACAGTCACAGGAATTTGTGCAAGCAGTGCAACCATATGATGGATGATATTCTTCCTATTTAGTTTTGCTAAGGCAATAAAAATATAGTTGTTAAATGTACACTATTGCTTGT